>CM037851.1:92321917-92528325 GCA_021234595.1 Delia radicum | reverse complement strand
TTTTTTTTTTTTTTTTTTTTTTTTTTTTTTTATTGGCGTAGTGATAGCGCGCTATCATCTAGTGGCCCCACGAACACCACCATCTCCCCGGAACCACTTGCCGCATTTCATCAGGGTAGATGGTTTATATCGTCCAAATGGACCTCTCCTCTCAACTACCTCCCCCGTCCTCTTCCGAGATTAGGGGTTCGTTTTCACCGCACCTCTATGCTTCATTATTACGTGTGATATAGTCCTCACAGACTTGCCATGCCTCCTCAGATAAGAGCATAGCACCCCACAAGATTTTCGGGTATAATATTCAGTCCAAGCCGTGTATTAAGCCTTTGGCGTTGTTCACATCCACTTTGCGCACTCGAAAATGATATGGTTCGAGTTCTCATCTTCCCACCCACAGTATAACGCATTGACTTGTTTCCCTTAGACGGAAACGTTTAGATAGCTGTTGTAACAACCATGATCAGTAAACGCCTGTGTAAGATAGTAATTCATACAACCGTGTCGTCTGTTTATCCATACACTTAGGTCCGGTATTAACCTATGCGTCCATCTCCCGTTCTGATCATCTGTCCAGCGTATTTGCCATCTAGATATAAGGGAATCTCTTGTAGCCCTCTTCGCTTCCTTAATGCGTTGCATTCTCTCGATTGCAGGCAGATTCGAATCAATAAGCTTCACCATATTATATATTTCATCACGTTCAATTACCAGTAGATCAATTGGTGGGATTCCAGCCAGTACGAGTGCTGCACTTGTTGACACTGTTCGGTAGGCGGAGACTACTCTAAGTGCGCTCATCCTTTGGGGTTTCTCAATTTCCCTTGCCCTGCTCCTTATTTCCATCACTGAGCTAAAGGTCGGGGCCGCATATAGTATTTGGGAGTGAACGACACTATTTATCACTTTCCTAGTGGTTGCCCTAGGACCTCTAGAGTTCGGCATAATCCTCGCTAGGACTCTCGCGGTATGCATTGCCTTGTTTCGAACCATTTGGAGGTGCTCTATAAAGTTCAGTTTGTCATCGAGCTGCACTCCTAAATACAGTAGGCTTCTCTTGAGTTCTATGGTGGTATTCTGTAGCACTAGTGTTGGCTTCCTATAGACCCTTCTGTTTGTAACGAGGATAGCCTCAGTCTTAGCTGGTGCTAGTTGAAGGCCATGTTCTCTTAACCATCTATCACATCGGCTAAGACAGCCGTTCGATACTATCTCGATGAGATCCGTATTCGGTTGTGTCACTACTAAGGCTATATCATCAGCATATCCAACGAGTTTGGCTCCATTTTGCATCTTAAGGTTTAGTAATCCATCGTACATCACATTCCATAGGAAAGGACCTAAGACTGACCCCTGTGGTACCCCTGCAGTAACCTGGTATCTCTCTATTCCTGCTTCCGTGTCATACAGAAGGACTCGGTTTTCAAGATAATCGGCAATCATGTTATATAGGTAGCCATCTATTCCCTTCTCCTTAAACGCGTCTAAGACTACTTTCCACTTAACCGTATTAAATGCGTTTTTGACATCTAGTGTGATAATAGCGCAGAACTCTAATTTTGTCTTAGCCATATTTGCCGTCTCTACGACTTCCTTTATGGCACCGACAGTGCTTTTGCCTTTACGAAAGCCGTGTTGCATGTCGGACAAACCTCCCATTTCCTCAATGTTCACCTCCAGTCTATTTAAAAGTAGGCTCTCTAGTAGCTTGCCCATTGTATCCAGCATGCACAGTGGTCTGTAAGAGCTGGGTGCATCTAATGGCTTCACACCCTTTCTCAAGAGTACTAATTTTTGCCTCTTCCAGGGGTTTGGGAATACACCATTTTCAAAACATGAATTGAACGTCTCTAATAGTAGTTCCGGGTATTGGTCACCAAGTAGCTTCAGTACCTCGTTCGGTATACCATCCGGGCCGGGACTCTTACCCTTACTGAGCCTGTTGCATGCTACTCGGAGTTCCTCGATGTCGAAGGGCCGAAACGTTGCAGAGTTTACCATTCTTGTCTCTCTAGAAAGTCCATCGATATCAAATGGGAACAGTGTTTTCACTATCGTTGTAGCCCATTTTGGCTCAGTGATACCTGGTATGGGTTTCTTAGCTCCGGTTTTCTTCATTACTATTTTGTACGGTCTTCCCCATGGATCGTTGTCCACCTCTTCGCATAGTTGGATCCAGCACTTTCTTTTGCTTGCTCTAATTGCTACTCTTAATGTTTTACGGGCCTTCTTGTAATCTTCCTTCTTGATATCATCATCTGGGTGTCGAGTTGAGGCTCTACGAGCAGATAGGCATATGCTTCTCAGTTCTCCGATTTCCGAAGACCACCAGTATACCGCACTCTTGTTCCGATATTTTTCGTCCTCGGCATTGCAGCATTACATATGTTGACTATGCAATCTATACTCGTGCCTACTACATCCTCAACGTTGGCATTTCCGGTAAAAGCCGCAAGCGGGTTTCTTTGCCTGATAGTTTCAATACAGTCAGAGGCAGCTAAGGTATTGAGTTTCCTCACATTCCACGTAGGTAAAGTTACCGTCATATTTCTACAGGTTTCCCTAGACGTAATATTGAAGGAAATGTATTGGTGATCGCTTAGGGTGAGATCTTCCAGAACTCTCCAATCCATTGCGGTGTTATACAGGTCTGCGCTTCCAAAGGTGATGTCAATGATACTACCACCACCTGCTCTACGGAAGGTCAGACTGTCACCCTCATTGTAGGTGATCAGTCCTAGCGATGCTATGAGCTCTCCTACAACAACTCCTCTTGGGTCCAGTTGCCCGGAACCCCATTCGGGGGATTTGCTATTAAAATCACCACCAATTAGAACTCTTCCCTTGGCCGATCTAATGCTAGTCTCAAGTATGTTGATCATATGGACAAAGACCTCATAATCCACGTTTGGGGAAAAATAGCAACTATAAAATCGTATTCCATTTATAGTAGCGTAAACAAAACCATTGTTCCCCTCCCCAACATCATCGACTCGCATACTTCCTTTCGGTATCATTATCGCTGCCTTCTTACTTGCATCCTCGTACCATATATACGACTCCGGCTTCACATACGGTTCGCTTATTAAAATTATATCAGCGTTCTCCTCCATTGATTTTTGCACCATGAGGTCCTGTGCTTCTCTTTCCTCGCCCTAGGTTTATCTGTATTATTTTCCAAGTCATTGTGATATACGTGTTCTCCTGTTGTTGACACAAATGCCGCTGCCAATTAAGTGGTCTGTCTTCTCCAGTCCCTTTTCCAGGCATATTATACACCTTTTCTCTTCTTTGCATTCTTTAGCTATATGCCCAGCATTACCACACCTTCGACACAGCCCTGATCTATCTGTTCCACTGCAGTTTCTTGCCAAGTGACCTTGTTCAAAACACCTGTAACAGTTAGCTCTGAGTCTACACATAACCCAGCCAACCTTTACTCTCCTCATGTCCAGCAATGTTCTCGCACGGTTTGCAGAGGTATGAACTAAAGCCTGTTTCGTGCCGCCATATGAATTTCTCATGTTAGCTACCCTAAAAGTTGCCCTCATCTGACTCTCCTGTTGCGGTCATTAGAGCCCTAACTAACTCGTGTTCATCAGTGGACTCATCCATATCCCGTATATCTAATACATAGCTTTTTGTCAACGATCGAATCGTGACATCTTCTCCGAGAGCAGTACTAAGTGCACTTCTTAGTTTTTCAGCTTGACCCTCTCCTTTTTAAAGTTAACGAGGAGTTTCTCCCGCTCTTGTTCTCCTAATTCCCTTTACCTCTACCCCCAATATCTATTGGGTTTATGCTATCTTTCATGTGTTTAATAACCTCTGCATAAGATGTCGAGGATGTAGCTTTAATAGTAAGGGCTTCCCCCCCGATCTCTAATGGTGTTTGGTTTATTTCTTGGTTTCTTCCTTCTCTTTTTGCGGTGTTCAACTTTTTTCCATGCCCTTGTTTCCAAGGGCAGGTTATTGACTTGGACATCTTCTTCTGTATCCAGAGCTATTTCCACTGTAGCAGTTCTGGGTTTTTTCGTAACCTTCTCTTGTATAGGTGATCTCGATGGTAGCCTTTTACACCTTTCCTCCTGTAGTACAACACTAGTTTTCGTAGCATCTTCAGGGTCTCTATGGATCGATCTCGTGTCCACATGCTTCTTTGAATGCTCCATTAATGGATTATGTCCTATTGCATCTCTATATTCTCTGAGTTCCTGATATAGTGCAAAAGCACAGTTCAGGTTGTCGCGTATAGTTTTGTGTATATTCCGCGCAGTACTCAGAATGCCATTTACAGCACTAAGTCGGTTACCCAGTTCTAGGAAAGTTTTTTCCTCTTCCTGTTTGAGTTGCCTCAGATATTTTTCTTCCTCTGTGATGTGTTCCGGAGTATGTGTAGCCAGTGGTACACTCTCAATTTGCTCCAATACACTATTTATGCCAACAACAGAATTTTGTCCATCTCCAGTTGGCTCTAAACTCTCATTGTTATTAAGTCTACCGACATGTGGCAATTTCGGAGCCCCGCCTGATGTGTTTATCGGTGAAGAAACTGCAGAGTTTGTCGGTGATCTCGTTAGAAGCGAACTCCTTGAAAAGGGGTTAACACACTCCGTCTCCTTTTGTTCTTTTTCATTTTTTTTTGTATTTTTTGTATTTTTTCCATTGTTTTTTATTTTATTTTCGTTGTTTTGATTGTTGTTGTTGTTGTCATTAGTCATCATCGCTATTGGGTCTCAACTCAAAGCCGCTATCGTGTTTTGGATGTGTAGCCACGCCAAGATCCCATGGTTATCTATGCAAGCAGGGAGGCCATGACGGTTGACATAGAGCCCTTATGAGGTCCTATGTTCAGTGCCAGATCCGTGTTAATCGGGAATATCATCCGAACCTACACCACCAACTTAATGATGACAAAACACGAACGTACTTTAAGACTCGCTACGTTTTAACGAGACGGAGGCAGGTGTGACATTAGCCTAGGAGCCATTTCAGTAAAATTTCACTCTTACCTACCGAGGTCCTAGAATGCCACAGCTGTCGGCCCAGGGTGTGCCAATATAAAATCAAAGTCCAGTGATACCATAATTAAGACCATACTGGGCTAGGTCTTAATGCCTCTCGGCGGGAATACTCTCGGGGGTGTGTCAATAATATATTCCAAATTTCCAGAAATGCCATAATTAGAACCGTACTGGTCTTGGTCCTAATGCCTTTCGGCGGAATATTCACGGGGGTATGTCAAAATCCAATCCATTCTTCCAGATATGCCATAATTAGAACCGTACTGGTCTTGGTTCTAATGCCTTTCGGCGGGAGTTAACTGGGGAAACCACGGAGTCGTCACTCTCCTAACAACACCTCTCTTGAGGGTTCCCTTTTGGTAGGATACCTATTTCAGGGCGGTATCCACTCGCCCTGTCACAGGAACTTCGCCGGGCTCAAGTGCCATTTTAGCACGCCCTCCATGCCTGCGAAAACTAGGGTCCGCGGGGTCGTTAGTCCCGTTATCCTCGCCCGAGGATACCCTTGCGGGGTATGTATGTATGTATGTATGTATGTATGTATGTATGTATGTATGTATGTATGTATGTATGTATGTATGTATGTATGATGTATGTATGTATGTATGTATGTATGTATGTCTGTATGTATGTATGTCTGTATGTATGGATGTATGTATGTCTGTATGTATGTATGTATGTATGTATGTCATGTATGTATGTATGTATGTATGTATGTATGTATGTATGTCTGGTCTGTATGTATGTATGTACTGTATGTATGTATATGTATGTATGTATGATGAAATAATAGTATAATTTAAAATTTGCATCAAAATTTTTAGAGGTCTTCCCACATTTTCATTCATAACTTTTGAACGCGTTAACCGATTTTGATAATTTTCACTAGAAAACTGCTCATGATATCAACAAACAATTTGACTGAAAATTAGCAGTATCTCTTCTGTATTGTCGGAGTATTTTGTGTTTCCACAGACAGACGGACGGACAGACGGACGGACAGACAGACATGGCTATATCGACTTCTCTATTCATGCTGATCAAGAATATAGATAGTTTAAGGGGTCCCAGAATTTTTTTAAAAGAATTACAAACATTTTACAAAGTGAATATACCCTCCTGCACTATGGGATGGAGGATCTAAAAAAAAAAACACATGGAATATGAAATCTTTACTTGAGTCGATAGAACGATCCATATAATTCAATACTTAGTGCGCCCTTATCAGTGCTGGCTTATCAGTGCGGGGGTCGTGGGTTCGATTCCCACCAGAGGCACTGGTCTGTTTTCGCTACAACGCGCCGAAGGCCATAGTAGCTAGTGCTCGGTTTGGGTAATAGTATATAATTTGTAATTATATGATTATTAATTAAAAAAAAAAAAAAAAAAAAAAATCAATACTTAAAGATGATTTCATGTAAATGTTGACCAAGGCTTCGCCTCAAATGGTCCATACGCTGGGTCTAATTTTGGCATAGTCTCTCCAACATATCGGCCGGTATCTCATGAATAAATTCTTTAATATTGACTTCAAGTGCGTCAATGGTTGCGGGCTTATACCTATAGACATGAGCCTTCACATAGCCCCACAAAAAAAAGGTCTAAAGGCGTTAAATCGCACGATCTAGACGGCCAATTGACCGGCACAAAATGTGAAATAAACTGTTCACCGAAATCGCCTATCAATTGGGCCATTGTTTCGCATTCTGTGTGGCATGCGGCACCGGTTTTTTGAAACCACATGCCACCCAAGTCCAGCTCTTCCATGCTGGACCAAAAAAAAAAATTGCAATCATCGCACGGTAGCGCTCGCCATTCACAGTAACGTTCCTGCCTTCGTCTTCTTTGAAAAAGTACAGTCCAATGAAGCCACTGGCCCATAATTAAAACCAAACAGTGCATATTTCGGGATGCATAGGCAGTTCTTGCAATGCTTCTGGCTGCTCTTCACACAAAATACGGCAATTTTGCTTGTTCTCGTATCCATTCAACCAGAAATGAGCTTCGTCGCTGAATGCAATTTTCCGACAAAAGTAGGCCGTTGTGGTAGGTCGATCGTGTGGCTTCAATTTTTGCAACATATGTATTTTAATAGGTTTTACACCCAAATCCTTCCGCAAACTTTTCCACGTATTGGAGTAACAGAGACCCAATTGTTGAGAACGGCGCCGAATGGATAACTCACGGTCAGCAACAATACTTTCGGATACAACTGCGATATTTTCCTCTGTCGGCACTCTACTTATGCGTGTTGATGGTGTTATATAAAATAATGTAAATTTCCGAATAGATTCCAAACTGACCATAAATTGGAAGAAGTGCACTATATACTTTCTTAACCGAGCATGAATTGTGATAATAAAATTCAATAATCTGCAAGCGTTGTTCGTTAGTAAGTCGATTTATGATTAAATTATAGACCAAACTGAACATGTTTAACAGTAACATGTTACACGAAAATAGCTGAGCTGTCAATAACAGGGTTGCCAAAAAGAAAGTTGCTAAACTTTAGCCTTTATATACCACAAGCATATGTACAAATGCTTGCCTGATAATTTTTTTTCTTTATCCTGAAATAAATCAAAAAATATACTGTTGTTATTTTAAAAAAATGCTGATTAACTCACCATACTTACTGACAGTGGTCTGGTGGTTGATACTGTTAACTAATAGTCAGAAAGCCCCAAGTACGAATCCTGAGGGACTTTTATTATTTTATTTTTTTTTTTTATTTTTTATGTGCTCTGGCTGTTAGATTATTTAATGAAAAATCAGAAATTAAAAAAGGGAAATTCTGCCAGCCCAGTATGGACTATAAATAGAAAATTATAAACGAAAATCTAAAATTACGTTTAGGAATACCTCTGAATATGTTATGCAAATTTTAAAACAATTGTATTTCGTTGCAGGGATGGAAAAATTTATACCATCGTACTTTTGTTGACACTTTATTTGATTTAAAAAGTACCGTGGTACTCGAAAAAGATAATACGAAGACAAATTTTAATGTTTTTTAAATTTTTTGGAATCCCGATGGGTTCTCTCTGATCTTAATGATAAAAAATAATTATGGGCGATTAGTCTCTGAGTTATAGCCAAACCGTGATAAAGGTATGAAAATCGCTCTAGTTTACATAAGTTGATTTAACGACACTGTATGCATACGGTGCACGTACACAGAAAAAAACTAAAAACAGGTTTCAATTAAAAAATGTGTAGAATCAATTACAATTTGAATTAAATTTGCACCTATCTCGGCAATAATAATATCAATAAAAGCTTTAATTGAAAACTAAAAAGAAAAAAAGCTATCTAAAAAAAAAATATGATACTCACATAAAAAAAGTGTGTGAAAATTACGTTTGTATATGTTTTGTTGGTAGTGCTGGGTCTGAGTTTTGTTTGTAAATTTCAAATGCATGTAGTATTTTATACTGAAACTTTTCTATTTAACCTACAGTTTATGAATCTCATATATTAGTTCTCGTTTAGTGAGAAAACTAGTTTATATGAATGCTTGATGTTTCGCATGGGATTGTCACTTCTTTCAAAACATGTTCTGATGATGGGAACCTAGAAAATTCCCGATAAAGATCCATCAACACATTCCTGAAAGTGATCAATTAATAAATTTGAAAACAAAAACTCTATAGATTATTTGCTAGGACAATATCCTAATAATAAATATAGAGTATGGCCGCGAACTTGAATAATTTTCATTTTCATTGCTCAATTAAAGTATTAATTGATTCAATTAAATGTTTGTTTGGAAAATAATTTAATTCAAATGAAAGTTTAAATATATATTATAGGTTGATAATTGTCTCTGTGTACATATAAAAATTTACATTTGCAAAGAAAAAAATATGTATTTAATAGGAAAAAACATACTTACGAGAATCATTTTGGCAATAACTCAGAGATCAATCGAGATACCACCCTGAATTTTTCACGCAAACGTAGAGGGTAGTTCAATAAAAAGCATATATTTTTTAAGAATTAAAAAAAAATGCGCATTTCGAGATACAAATATTTGAAATGAAGACCCCAAAATATTACCTTTGACACTTTCATGAAAAAATCAATAAATACTGCATTTACTTCAAAAAAAAAAAAACCAACACGAATTTTGTGTCTCTTATAGTTTAAATGTTACAGTCAAATTTGTACACACAGAGAAACATTTAGCTATTTTATTTGCCAACTGAAATTCGGTAACTTCGACTCAAGTTCAATTTTTTCGAATATTAGACGGTTGGCACAACTTAACATTGGCTTTCACAAGAAAGTGCAGATTTTGTGTCTTGTATAGTTTAAATGTTATAGCGGAAGTTGTACACACAGAGAAAAATTTAGCTATTTGCCAACAGAGATTCGATAACTACGACTCAAATTCAGTTTTTTTTTCGAATATTAGACAGTTGGCACAACTTTAAATTAGCTTGCACAATTCGGCGAATTCAATTAAATTTTAGTTGCAACGCCCAAAGTACTCATAAATCTACAATAATTAAAATATTTTTGTACTAACCGAATTTATAATTTGTTACCATTAATATAAACTTTTAAATTCGGTTGGCACTTTATTTCTCTGTGTGTAAGGTTACTTTAATATATTTTTAACGTTTTCTGCAATTTTCATGACGTCATATTTCGGAAACCAAATCTTTCCGGGACCTGAAATTATGTTTCTTGTCCAGTATGACAGTTATGGTGAATTTTATGGAAATCGGAAAGGGTCGATCTGAAAATGTCATATTTTTGATTGAGTTGACTGACATGTTTTAACTCAATGGCTTTTTATTATTTGTACACATCTTTGAAATTTCATTAACAACTTTCTATTTTTTCTTTTCTTGTTTTATTGCTTTTAGAAATTCAAACGTTATACAGCAGCTGACATAGACAATGAATTGGATCCGGATATATCAGAATTTGATCTAAGTATAGGACAAAAGAAACAAATGGCAACCAGAACATTATCGAATCAAACATTAGCTAAAGACTTGCAAGAAATTATGGCTTCCGACAATGAAAATGGCAATACAACACAATGTCATTCATTGTTAACACTACAACAACATCAGCAGCAACAGCAGCAGCAACAACAACATTTAGCAACATCACCCAGTAGTCGAAATGGTTGTTATGAACTAAAAAGACCAACTTCATTGAAACGTGCATCCTCCACTGCCTCATCAACAATAACCACATGACTAGTACAACATGCACGGGTACAGTCACAGCAGCAGCTGGTATTAATATGGAAAATCCTTGGACATTCACAGCCACTCAACTACAACACGCACATCCTAATAAACACATGCGAACACAAAGTGGACGTCATCAACATTATCTAAGTACTCCAACACCCACTCACACAAATACACTTACAACCGATTCCCATGTTACCGGTGGTAACAATGTCAGTGGCTCTTCTATACTTCTACGACCACATACACCACAATTACGTTCTCATCAGCATCAGCATTCACATCATTATCCAACAAAATCACTGTCGAATCGCATCACATCATTGAAAAAAGAAAATAAGACCACTCAGACTTTGAGCATAGTTGTGGGTGGTTTTATTGCATGTTGGTTACCATTTTTTATCTACTATTTGATTACACCATTTCTGGATGAAGATCAAGTTAGTCGGACATTGGCCAAAGTTTTAACATGGTTGGGTTGGTTCAATAGTGCCATAAATCCATTTATCTATGCATTTTATAGTGTTGATTTTCGTGCAGCATTTTGGCGTTTAACATGTAAGCGTTTTTTTACCTCCTCATCAAAACCACAATTTCCCACAAATACCATGTCGATAAGACGATAGTTGAAAATGAATTCACCATTAACAATATCTAGAATAGAACAGTATGATTAAGATTATAGAAATTGTTATTTTATATATATAAGTACTAAATACATACTTAAGTCTTTAAAAGAATCTTCCTGTACGGAATAATTTCACTTAGAATTAAGTTTGTTTTTTTAATCGAATATTATCCCAGTGTTGAAAAGGTATTGACAGGTCATTACTTTTATTACTACCAGTAATGACATCCGCTTGCTTTCTTTTCTGTATTACTTTAACACTCATAATGAAGGCTTTCTATTAACCAGTTAATTGTTCCATTATTTCCACGCAGTAAAAATCATATTAAAAGTTGATGTCTTGTCTAGAAACTCGGTTTAAAAGGTTTTAAATTTATAATGTTAGGGTTGCCATATAACGATTATAAAAAAAACTAGTTTTCGCTTTGTTTTCAAAGCACTTTTTTACAATATATTTAAAAATATATGGAAGACCGGCGTAATAAACGCGATTTATTGGTATCGATAAACACATATAAGAAAACTTTTGGAAATAGAAAAATTTTTCATTCATATGTATTTAAAAAAAAAAAAAAATACTAGTCGAATTAAGATTTTTACGTCTTTGTAAAAATGGAAGTATGCTGAAAATTGAGCCGTTTTTGTTTTTAATATCAAATAACAGTTTTAAAAAACTGCATAAAAATGTCAACAGTTTTAAAAAAATTCTTAAAAATAGGGCGAAAACAACAATCAAAGTTCTGTGCAATTTATTTTATTTGACTTGTTAATACAACCAAAAATTGCGTACAAAGCTTCAAAGTTTCAATTTTAGAAAATTTACCACCACTAGAGGTTGCGACTGGGCTATACGATTTTCTAAAAATTATACTGGAAAACCAGCGAAGCTTCCTACCAAGTTTTGTCAAAAAACTCGCGCGGAATCTGTGCTTGATAAAAAATGCTTTAAAATATTTGAAAATTTTTAGGAATTTTTTAAAATTTTTTCATCGAATGGTTACACACATATACATATTGTTATATATTATTTAAAATAAATTTTTAAATAAAAATGCATTTAAAAATTAGCTTGGGTGCAAAAGGTTTTTGTTCCGAATTGACCCTAAAAAACGGCAAAATTGTCCATAAGGTGGTGACCTGTAATTTTTTTTTAACAAAAAAAGCATAACCCTTGTCCTTAATTCAACTCAGATAAACTAGTGCGATTCTCATACTTTTATCACGGTTTTAGCATTTTGATCAAAAAATACACTTTCTCGTTAATATAGCTCGAACGCCTGATGTCGGAGAGTGAATATAAGGCCAGATTTGGATTCACCGTACCTTGTACCTTCAGAAAAGTATAATTTAGTCCTAGTGTCAAACATTTTTCGACCTGAATCCTTAGGTGTAAAAAAGTACTTACATGTACTCACAAGTGCTCTCCACTGTATACGTGCCTATCCAAATCAGCATTTAACCTTTATTACAGCGGTCTTCCTTCTGTAAATTAATAATTTTCAAAAAAGTGCTACAACAAAAATTTTAAAAATATTTTTTGTAAATTAATAATATCGCAACCCTGGAACAATAGTTATTAATTTTTTTTTAAATCATTGTATAATTAAGACCTTAAGTTATCACATGCTGGGCAAATGAGACAATCAATTCGGTTGGATGAAATTTTAGAATTTTTATGAGTGAGTTGTCAAAAATTAGGTAACAATTTTTTTAAAGAGTTGTAAAGGCAAACAATGAGTTAACAAGTTAATTTATGTGTTTTGAATTTATTGCTCCCAACCAGCTATCTGAATTTTAAATCAGACTTACTTACATAAACTAAAATGATGATGATATTTATGAATTATTCTATGCAATTTATTAGCAGGACAAATATTAAATAATAAATTATGTGTACATTATACACTAAATACTTACATAGTCTAACTTGCATATTAATAAACCTTAAGTGATATTGTTTAAATTTGAGGTGGTTAGTGACACACCTACCTAATTGTATCACCCAAAGTGATACAATTCTTCTAAACTACAAGCTAATTTTAGTGTGGGCCAGAGGAAAAGTAGAAAAGTCACTCATATTTGTGTAAATTTACATGTCTTTTTTTATCAAAAAAGTTCATATGTGTTCTGCTCAGGTGATTCCGAATATTTCACTGTGTAACTTGGATTGGTTTTGGAGAAAATATTCGTTGAATATTGTCGTATTAAATATTGTAATATTTGTATATTTAAACTACATGGCGTCTGATGTATGTATCATTAGGGTATCTTTCGTTGTATGGGCGAAAAATAAAAACGAGATTTTGACTGTACCCCCCCCCCCCTCCCACCACCTTAAAATATTTGTTAGGGTATCAAAATACGCCACGCAAAAACTTAGAGTTCTAGCATAACGGGAACATGTCCCGCATCGCCCTTGAAAATCGGGCCCCTTGGAAAAATGGGGCCCGATTTTCAAGGAGCAACATTTAGCCTTATTTTCACAATGTCCCGTTAGTTATTAACTGGGGCTTTAACTGACACATTTGTTGTTGTTTAGTGTTTTGTCCGTCGTGCTGTCAACACGTTTTTAAATTTGTCTTGTCGTGTTTGCGTTTGTCCCTATAAATTCCGTTTAAATTTAAATGAAACAAATAACATTATTAGTGTCGTTCTGTTAAAAAAAAAAAAACAAAAATTATTCATATCCATAACAAATAACAAACACAAAACATAATATAAAACTAGACTACACATCAACCATAAATCTATATAAAAAAAAAAAAACGTTAAATAACAAATAAATTTAAAACAATAACAACAAACATTAACATTATCAAATAACAATACATTTAAATACAACTACATTAACAACAATAACAACAAGCATCAACATCATCAAGCAACAATACTTTTAAATAAATATATCAACAAAAAAAAAAAATACATCTGATCCTCGCTATACGGCTCTGTTTTTATAATGACCAAGCAAGGGGCTTTTATGCCTCCTTAATAAGTGTCATTGTCCTTTCATTTCCATTGTCTACGGTGTATAGGGGGCGGGGAATCAAATTGTTGCCTGGTTGTTTACTGTCAAAGGTATAACACTGGACATTAAATAACCAATTACAGCAACAATTTCGACTACTGTGCCCCATATACACTCGTAAGGAACATTGATTTTATTTTTTTTCTTATTTTGTTATGACAGGCAGATTTCGTATAGACTTCTGCAACATACGCGGACTGAGAGCGAATTACTTTTCTGTATATGCTCACATTCGTTTCATAGGCCGGATGTTTTCGCCTTATGCGAAACTCAGGTTTGTGAGGATGCTGATCCACAGGATTTTCACATACCTGGGTATCACCTTCTATCCCTTTTTTCTTTACATAGGGGCCTTGCAATGTACATTCGCCATGATGTTGTGTACCAGTATCAGCAACAGTTGTACTGTAATGATAAGGAATTTAGCTCTCTTTGGGTTAAATTCCAGATCAGGTCGCACATATTGCACTTCGGGTTTCTATATAGAAGTCCAAACACGGAATTGGCTAAATCCCTTGATGGCTTCGATGCCCTTTCCGATTCAATTTCGAAAATCTTGGAGGGTTGTCCGAATAGTGAAATCGTTGTTGCTGGTGATTTTAATATCCACAACTCATCCTGGATTCGCCATTCGAGCCATACAACTCCCGAGGGCCAATACGTTGAGCTTTTCGCCGCGCATAATGATCTTGCGCAACTTGTGAATGAGCCAACACACAATGTATGTGTTGAAGGGCAATCGCGGAACACTCTCGACCTCTTCCTCACTTCTCACCCTGAAAAGTATGAAGTGAAAATACTTGCACCTCTCGGCAATTCGGATCACAGTACTATTTCTGCATCTTTTTCATATTCTACTCTTCGTAGCGTTTCCAACTTAGCGCCAAAACGCTCTATTTTCCTATATGAAAAAGCTCGTTGGGCCGAGCTCAACGATTTCTTTCGGCATTTTAACTGGAAAATCTGTTTTTCTCGACGACAACGTCGATGCCGCTGCAGAAATGGTAGTCAATATTATTATGCTAGGAATGAAACTTTTTATTCCAACGAAGCATATTTCGGCTAAATCAAAACACAAGTGTTGGTTTAACCAGACGTGCAAAAATGCAGTCAGA
This sequence comes from Delia radicum, assembly GCA_021234595.1. Classification (NCBI taxonomy): domain Eukaryota; kingdom Metazoa; phylum Arthropoda; class Insecta; order Diptera; family Anthomyiidae; genus Delia; species Delia radicum. The sequence continues at coordinate 92,513,320 of CM037851.1, read as the reverse complement.
TCCAGAGAGGCAGCGTTCAGTAATTGGCGTTCGAATAAGAACGCCGTTACTGATCTGCACCGCAAAAAGGCGAGAACCGAGTGTGCCAAGGTACTAAGACGCGAAAAGGTTTTATACGAAGAGCGTCTACGTGCCAAAGTTCTTTCTGCTCCTCGGGGCAGTAAGACCTTTTGGTCGTTTGTTAAAAGAGTAAGGGATAATGCTAGTTCTTCTATTCCAACTCTTTTAAAGGACGATCAATCATTCACTGACCCGGTTGATAAGGCCAACCTTTTCGCTGAACTTTTTGGAAGAAATTCTTTCTTGCCGGAAAGCGATCAACCACTGCCCGTTCTCGAAAGGGTATCCTATACTATGCCTTTGATTTTCTTTCGGGCCCGGGCAGTCAAAAGGGTTCTTGCGGATCTCAACGTAAATAAGTCACCGGGGCCGGATGGCATATCAGCACTGGTGCTGAAACAGTGCTCTTTAACGTTGGCACGTCCATTGGCAAAACTTTTCAGCTCTTCGTACCGTGCGGGAATTTTCCCCTCATGCTGGAAGGTGGCCAATGTCCAGCCTATCCCTAAAAAGGGTGCGGCTAACAACCCTGAAAATTACCGCCCAATCGCAATTTGCTCTGCGCTCTCCAAAGTGATGGAGACCATGGTTAACCACCATCTTGTGAAATATTTAGAGACCAATTCACTTTTAAATGATCGACAGTATGGCTTCCGTAGTGGTCGATCTACGGGAGACCTGTTGGCGTTTCTATCGGAACGTTGGAGCCGGTCAATCCACCGCTTGGTGAGAGTAAAGTGGTTGCTCTAGATATTTCTAAGGCGTTCGATCGTGTGTGGCACGGGGCACTCGTGACTAAGCTAGTTGCTTTTGGTGTCGGTAATGTCTTCTCTCGATTTATAACGAGTTTTCTCAGAGACCGCACTATACGTGTTGTTTTAGATGGGGTCTCATCAAACGAGTTTCAGCTAAATTCAGGGGTACCGCAAGGTTCTGTTCTTTCTCCTACCCTTTTTCTTATTTTTATTAATGACCTTCTTGGTCAGACCATCAACCCTATCTACTCTTTTGCAGATGACAGCAACATTTGTCATTCATTTTCATTCGATCACAGGCCAAGCTCTTTGGAGATAGAGGGCATGCGGCAGAACATGAATGACACACTCAATCAAGACCTTTCTACAATCTCCGAGTGGGGTCGCGCGAATAAGGTCGATTTTAATGCACGCAAGACCCAATGTTGTATGTTAACCCACAGACGGGCTGTGGAATTGACATTGTCATCTGTAACTATGGATGGTATAGGTATTGAGGAATCGGATACTCTTGATGTTCTGGGCATGAGAATACAATGTGATGTCCGTTGGAATAAGCACGTATTTCAAGTGTCGAAAGAGGCATTCAAGTGTCTCGGTTTTCTAAAACGGTGCAAGACTTACTTCACTCCATCCGATCTCCTTACTATTTATACCAGCTATATCCGGCCAAAAATGGAATACAACTCTCATATATGGGCAGGGGCTCCACTGTCTATTCTGAAGCTTCTGGACCGTGTTCAGGGGAGGGCGGTGAAGCTTATCAATGACAGTAGTGTATCCAACTCTATTGATTCATTGGAGCATCGTCGGAATGTGGGTTGTGTGACACTTTTCTATCGATATTACCATGGGAGATGCTCATCTGAGATAAGTGAACTTATTCCACGAGCCCGAGTTTTTATTCGTAATACTCGCTTATCTAGTAGAGCACATCCGTTTGTAGTTGATTGTCCTGTGTTTCGCACAACGCATTACAGAGAAAATTCGTTTTTTAGTCGAACGATTCGTATGTGGAACAAACTTCCCGCAGAAGTCTTCCCTGTTACTTACAATTTAGAAAAATTTAAATCAAATATCCACAAACACTACTCCCTCTTTCCTCCTTCCCATACCTTATTTTCCTGATCAATACAATGCACTGCATGAGTAGGGGGCATCCCCTGAGTATTGGTTAAATTATAAAAAAAAAAAAAAAAAAAAACTATATTTTCTGTTGATAGTTAACCCATGTTAACCTGGGGTCAAATATGACCCACGTAGGAAAAATGCAGCTTTGTGGCAAAATTTATAAACAAAATAAAGAAAGAATAATTCAATTTATATTTATTCTAAAAAAATTTCGTTAACCGTTTCTAGTCTTCGAGTAGGTCAATTTAGTAAAAATTAGAACTTAAAACTTTTCCACAATAATAATTTTGAGGGAAAAAAATTTACACTATTAAATTCAAAATACGTTTTTCGAAAATACTCCTGAATATGTACAAAAAAAATCAATTTTAATATGAATACAAATACCTGAATTTATACTAAATAATTAATTTTAAAATGTACATAAATTACAATTAGAAACATAAACAAAAATTTATTTTGTCATCTTTGTGATTTTTGACTTTTTAAAATACGAGGGTCAATTGGGACCCCATGAAAACACAGGTTAACTATGAACACGAAAAATTATACTTTATTATAAAGTTATTACAATTATATAAAATAGCATGCACAATAACATTGATGAAATATTACAAAAATCTTGTTAAAAAAAAGTCTATACAAATTTAAAATAACGTTGAAATCAGCTAGAATCAAAATGCTCTAACAAAAATTTTTGCCAACGGATATCCTTAATACTTGGCTCATTTAATACTTGAGATGTGTTTAATAAAATACTTGACAGCAAACACCAGGTTTTTGATTTTTGTTGAATAAAATTTTCAAAATTGCAAAAAAGTCACTTTGAATTACCCCCAAAATATTTATTAATTTTTTTGACACAAAGTTAGGGTAAGTTAGCGATTTTCTGGGAAAGTAATATTTTTTATCTGAGTAGTTATGATTAAACCCAACACAAAAATTATTTTATATTTTTTTAATTTTGAAAAAAAAAAAAATTGTAATTTTTTTTTAATTATGCCCATTTTTCCAAGGGGCCCGATTTTCAAGGGCGATGCGGGACATCTTCCCGTTATGCTAGAACTCTAATTTTTTGCATGTACCCAAACAAATATTTTAAGAGGGGGCAAAAATCGCAAGTTGAAAAATAAGGACACCCTAATGTATCATATGAATCATATAAGAAAACTCATCATCCTCAACGAAGTCTATACACTCATCATCCTCAACGTAGCCTATACACCTAACGAAGACTTCGGGCAAAAGATGATATTTGGACGGTATTTGAAAACAATGTGAATACATTTTGATATTGAAACCATATACAATGGGGAGCACATGTAAGTACTTTTCAGGCCATGTAAGTAAGATTCAGGCCGAAAAATGTTTGACACTAGAACGAAATTATACTTTTCTAAAGGTACAAGGTACGCTGAATCCAAATCTGCCCTAAGATTCACTCTCCGACATCAGGCGTTCGAGCTATATTACCTAGAAAAGTGTATAATTTGATCAAAATGCTCCAATATTTGACCTTCCTGTAAACACATTTTTCATAATACTTGGAACGTCACCTGAACAAACTACTCTTACCATTTTTTTTTTTCAGTTTTTCAATTTTTAAGATAACTTATTTCCTTACGACAAAGTATAATTTAGTTCTAGTGTCAAACACTTTTCGTCCTGAACAATCTGCCAAATCGGAAAAACTTCGGCGGCCGATTATTTAACTTTATAGCTTAACTTGGGCTGTTTTTTTTTTTTTTAGTTTTTATATATATGTTTTACATATAAAAATTTGTCCACATTGTTTTCAAAAACCAAAAAACCTACCAAATATCGTGTTTTGGCGGTTTTCAATATCATAAATTGAATCCATTCCTTAACTAAGAACTTTTCTTTAAATTTGAGACCCAAAATCGCATCCTAGGTTAGGGTTAGGTTAGGTCGAAAAGAGGATTCGGAGAAGGGAAATACTTCCCTAAACCGACTCAAGTCCCTGAGGACTTACACTTAAGCCAGAATGTCGGCTTGTTGTGCGCTCTAAATAATCGGTTCTATGTCCTATGTCACCTTACTATCCCAGGAACTCCGTCGCACTGACGAAACTCCTCAACTTCTTCCATTCTATGCCCCTAAGATCCCCCAATGTGGATATTGGGCCACTGGATAGTATTTCGACCCGGATCCCGGCAAATGCCGGGCATTCACAGAGATAGTGTTCCAAGGTCTCCTCGTCCTCCCCACAGGCCCTGCACACTTCCGAGTCCGCCCTACCAATACGGTGGAGATGGGCCCTAAGTGTCGAGTGTCCCGAGAGGATTTCCATCAAAAGACTCAGTTCCTTCCTACTGAGATTCAGAATTTTCCTCGTCTTGTCCTTGTCCGGGTTGCCCCAGAGAATATTTGTAGTCCTGCCAACACCCGCATTTTCCCAGATGGTCCTATGCATGGTGTCAGCCCAGTCCACCAGCTCCGCCTTGAGAGCTCGAAAAGGTTTAGCGTTCTCCAAAGTGATTAACTCCAGGGAAGATCCTCCCCTAGCCAAATAATTAGCCAATTCGTTCCCCGCTATACCACAGTGTCCCCGCACCCATATAATCTCAATGCGTCAATGAGAAATCGTTAATTTCCCCTTTACACCTGAGTATCGGCATTGATCCCACAGAGTCCGTAGATAAAGCCCGGATAGCCGCTTGGCTATCCGTGAAAACCACAATATCACCGGTCAAGCCCATGATATTCATCTGCTTAATGCACTCCGTAATCGCGGTGACCTCCGCCTGTAGTACGGTGTTATGGTCAGGAAGACGGAAGCATTTGCGTACATTGAAGTCAGCGTTACAGAATCCCAGACCCGTTCGCATCTAACAAGCTTAATAAACTTGTTCATGAGTATTATTTAACTCTGTCTCTTCTGATTAAAGCAATACACAAAATCACAATGCTGTGATTGACAAAACTCCACTTGGCTAAACTCGCTAAAAGGTGATGCTTTGTGTTATAGCCTGATGTGTGAATGTGGGTTTAAAACTCACAAAGTAAAAAGTTTTTAACGACACAGAGTAAAAAGTTTTTCATTTAGAGCAATTTAACAATATAAAACACTTTGTTCAATTGACTCATAAATTAACCACTGACGAGTCCTTGGAGCGGACGAAACTGAAAGTAAAGGGTCCGCCATCTAACGTTTTTTTTAAACTAGTACTTATTTCGTGAATAGTAACACTTAGCTCATGTCTGATTTGACAGATTATTAGTTTTATCCTTCCGCTGAACAAATATGGTCCGTATGTTCGATATCTTGTGAAAAAAGTGAAAGAAACTGGCATCCTCATCGATATACCAAAGCGTGAAAAGCCAAAAACAGTGCGTACACCCGAGAATATTGCTGCTGTTGCAGAATGTGTGCGTGAATCGCCATCAACATCAATTCACCGTCGTTCTCAACAACTGAACATTTCGGTGACATCATTGAGACGAATTTTGCATAAAGACCTTGGTATGACGCCATACAAAGTCCAATTGGTTCAGGAGTTCAAAAAAAAAAGTTATTTGGCGGACCCTTTATAATTAAAAAAAAATTTAACAATTTTTCCCCATTGTTAGATAAATTAAGTTTTTTTTGTTACACAAAAAATCCGAAACTGATTCTGGATAACGAAAAAACTAATTTTTTCACCAAAATTTCCATAAAAATATCTCTTGATATAGTCAAATTTCTGGTGATTTCCAAATTCAGTTAAATTATTTTTGATAATATACTCAAAATGTACACAGTTTTTAAAAAAGTTGTTCTATTTTTTATTTGTATCATATAGGACAACAAGTACAGTCAATTTGATATTGATACAATATACTTTTGCGTGTAGTGGGGCATTTGATATGGAAAGCTCCATACACAGAGAGAATTTCTCGGACGAGTTTTAATGAAATTTGTTCACTCCACTAATGATTTTGTTTCACAAATGTGATGGAAAAAGCTTAATTAAAAGTTTCATAGTTTAGATGAAAATATTTTTAATGAAACTTTTTCATTAGTTGCATTAAATTTTTAATAAATAATATGAAATTTTTCATTAAATTTTTTCGAAAAATTGCATTAATTTAATTAAAAGTTTCTATGGACCTGTACCAGTGACAATTCATAGATCGAATGCAAAAATTCATTGATATCATACAATTAATTCTCGGAGTGTTTAGAGACATAAAGTAGGATGGCACAAATATTAATTTTGCTTACTTTAAACTTTGTACAAAATCATTTCTTATTAAATTTCATCAAACTAATTAATTTTATAGTAACCTATCTCCCTAAATTTTCATGTAACTGTTTTTTTTTTTAAACACACAGAAAAGAAAGTTTCATCATATTGAGGGTGTTGTTTCATAAATCGTTTGTCAACAATTATTCATCATATGTATGAAGATTTCATAAATGTGATGACAAGTTTCACAAACATTTATGACAAATGTTTCATAGACCTTCATTGTTTCATAAAAAAGTTTAATAGAAAAACAATTTTGTAAAAAAATATTAGGTTTGTATTAAAATATTTATTTGAAATTTAGAAAATATCATTAGCAATTAAAGGCTTAAACATAATTGGCATAAGTGACTTAATTCAAGTGTTGGTATAAAACGGAAATTTGAGGAAAAAAACATTTATTAAAATTTAAAAATAATATAATTTTCATTTTATACCAACACTTGACTTAAGTCACCTAATTCAATTATGTTTCAGCCTTTAAAACCTAAAAACTAGCAGAAATTATTTGAAATTCTGAAACACCAATTAAATATTATTTGTTACTTATTTTAAATAGAACTTTTTGAATATATTATGAAACGTTTCAAAATATTCATGAATCAATTCATAAAATGAAACTTCTTCATCATATATTTTAGAAATATTTCCTAAATAGCTCCATCATATGTATGAAGGGTTACATTAGACGAAAATCGCCGAAATTTTCCATAAATATGAGGAAGCTTTTTTCTTTTGTAGAACATACATACATATATACATACATACCAATTTGGTAACCCATTTCCCCTCTTACATGTAAATAATATAGTCAGCAGAAAAAAAAACAAGAAAATACAATATAACTTTAATTACATCTAGTTTTAGTTATAAGCTAAGATATATTTTAAAAGCATTTATAAATCCAATAGTTATTAAAGTCAAAACACGTAGTCTTACAAATATGAATATTAATATAGTAATTTATTTTATTAGGACAATGTATACATTTATGCATAACACTCATAGAAAATTTTAAGACAATTTTTAATTTTCAAAAAGTTTTTTGAATTTTTTTTTTTTTACATTTACCAAAGTTAGACTTAATACTGTTTACACTATATATAAGTTTTATAAAATAGCAATATAAATTCTGTTTTCTATGAGTGTAGTTTTTATTTGTAAATTAATTAAATATATACACAGAAAAAAATTGGCCAACTGAAATTCTCTAACTACGACTCAAATTCGGATATTACGAATTTCAGTCGGTTGGTACAACTCAACATTAGTTTTCCCAACAAAGTTCGGTTAATTTAACTAAATTTTAGTTGCAACACCCAAAATATTCAGATATCTAATGTAAATAACATTGCACTAACTGAATTTAGAAGATCTTACGGGGGCGGATCAATTAGTTCGATTTGAATGAAACATAGTTTTTTTTGCAACAAAAAAATTATTTTTCATCATAAACTCCTTTTAGCTCAATACACTTAGTCCAACGTTTCTCCAACTTTTGTATCCCTTCCAAAAAATAGGATTTTTCGAGGTCCATAAAATAGGCATTTCTTGACCATATGGGGTCGTTTTTTTTTTAATCCTCGTTAAATTGGTCCAATAAGTTGGCATAATATTCGCCGTTTATTGTTTTTTCCCTTTTAAAGGTAACCGATGTGGATTATACAGCGTGCATCCCAAAAAAATGTTACCATCACCTTATTGGCCACAATTACGTTTATGGTCAATTGAGAGCAAACGCGGCACCCATCTTGCAGACAGCTTTCTTAAACCCAACTGATCATTTAAAACCGAAACCACACTGCCATATGAAATGCCTATGGCATCAACAATCTCACGCACTTTTACTTTTCGATCGGCCAACACCATATCGTTGATTTTTTCGACATATTCGGGGGTCAATTGGCCGTCCAGAACGTTCAGCGTCATTTGTACTTGTACCACCACAACGAAAGTCTGTAAAGCACTTTTTTACCATTGAAATCGATGAGCACTCGAAATTCACTTGTTTCCATTTTTAAAAAAAATCCACTAGGTTGTATGTTTTAAACAGCTGTTAAACGCAAAGTAAATGACGGAACTTGCTCAAAATTTGAGGGTAGTCTATTAACAGGTGGTACCTGATGGGAGCAGTGTTGCATTTCATATAACTGCGAGGGAAGTTCGCAAAGTCATGGACTTATTGATCTGCCCTCATACCATTAAAATATACTTTTCGATTCGGTTGGCACTTTTTTTTCTCTGTGTATACTTATTTGTTTGTCAATATTAGAAAAATATATTTTACTGAGCCGTTAGTTTTTTATTTATATTTATTTTAAGCTGTATCTTTAAAGCATAAAAAAATATATTGTTTTATGTGCAGTCATAGAAATTAACCTTTAAAAATTAAAGTAAAAATAACGAAAAATCAGTTCAAAATTACGTTGCAGAAAAATCTGCAAAAATTAGAAGATTTTTTTTTTTTTTGCTAAATTTTAATAAAATAAGATCAGCAAAAATAAAACTTTATAAATTTCACTTTTTGTTTGAGTACTAATATTTAGCAAATTTTTTGCTGATTTTAGCAGTTTAATTTGTTACTTTCAATTAACTAAAATTTTAGTCAGATATAACTAAACATTTGTAGATTTAACAAAAACGAAAAAAATTTATTTATATTCATTTAAATTTATTATTTTGAAATCTTAGTATTATTAACACAAAAACAATAGAAACAAATCCTATATCAAAAACTTAAAACAATACTCTAAAATGTGTGCACTTACGGTTTTTATGATTCGTTGCGAAATGTGGCGAATTATCGCTGTACAACTCATTGTTACGTATAGACACTTACAAAATAAACTATTCGAATTCGTTTAATTTAAAAAGTAACAGGATTTCGGCAATTTTTTGAGCAATTCAGACGCTTTGTAAATGATTTAGAATTTGGTTTTAAAAATTTTGCTTCTTTAATGTTGCCGTACAGCATGTATAACTTAGAAGAACAATGTCAAACATTTTTATGTTGCATGAAATGATTTAATCAGTTGTTTACTACTACAAGGTCGCTGATTTAGAATGTACCCTTAGATTTTTTTTTTTTTTTCTTGTTTAAAAATCATATGAAGTGGTCCAATGGCTTAGTTCCAATGCATTTTCAGGACATTTTATTAATTCAAAAAACTTCTTAATATTAAACAATTTTATGAAACTGTTTCATAAATTCTCTAACGCTTCATTGTCGCAATGATACATTAGTGTTGTGAAGATTTTCATTAACTCTACAAACATTTCATAAACATTGACTTTAATGAAACATGTTTCATAGATTCTATGAAACGTTTCAACGGAGGACAAGTGACAATTTTCATTAAATCTATGAATAAATTCATAACTGACGTGAAGTTAATTCTCTCAGTGCAGCTCAAGTATTGGAGATACAACAACTACGTGCAACATCTGTCTATAGAGCTCGTAGAAAGGATCACATTTAGCGTTTTCAATCGAACACAGTTCAATTTTATTGGAAAACACAGATTTCGTCCGTAATGTGAATATTCTCTACTCAACTGTTACAAAGTATGCAAATTAAAAATTAAATTCAGGAATTAGTTAAAAGTTGTTCATAAATCTGATATAAAGGGTGTCCCAAGAAGAGCGCAATTTTTAAATTTTAAATAAAACACAGATATTTAAAAAAAAATCGTGAAACTTTGTTATATCGTAAAGTAGACAGAATGAGGTTATGAATGGAACAATATATCGTGCAGATGGCCGCCGCGCCTTTCCTGGCATGCACGCGATCTTTTAATGAAATTTTCAATGACCGCTTTGCATGAATGCTGCGGTATTTCATTAATGCAGCGTCCAATTTCTCTTTTAAGGCTTGAGTCGTCGTCGGCTTATTCGCGTAAACCATACACTTCAAAAAACCCCAAAGAAAAAAATCTAATTCTGATCTCCAAAACGCGAAATAACACGACCGGGAAATGACTGATGCAGCAATTGAATTGTTTCTCTGGCTGTATGACATGTGGCGCCGTCTTGTTGGAACCACATGCCCTCCACATTCATTTCTTCAATTCTAGGCAAGAAAAACCTGGTTATCATTTCACGATACCGAACACCATTGACTGTTTGCGCTTGACCTGCCTCATTTTCATAAAAAAAGGTCCAATGATCCCTCCAGCCCAAAAACCACACCACACAGTGAAACGTTGAGGATGCATTTGCTTCTCGTGAATCACTCGAGGATTTTCCTCACCCCAAATGCGACAATTCTGCCTATTGACGAAGCCATCAAGATGAAAATGGGCCTCGTCACTGAAGATGATTTTATCGGCAAAATCAGCATTTTCATGTTGTCATGTTGGTAAAACAATTTCACAATGAGAATGCGTTGTTCATTTGTGTAGCGCTCCATTTTTACTAACCTCGTACCTTCTACTAGCAAACAATAACAATTGTTCAAATGTCAAACAAGGACACTTCGAATGTTGCCAGATTTAAAAATTGCGTTCTTCTTGGGACACCCTTTAATTATCCCATTTCCACCAAAAAATTATTAAAGTGTAATATTTTCCATTTGTTATGCTTTTTGCATAACGGCAAAAAAAACTTGGCTCCGAAACACATCTTTTTTAATGGGCATAAGTAGACTAATTCCTAATGAGTCAAAAATTTTGTTTTTTCATTTGTGGTTTTGAAGTATGGCGGTTTTTATATTTACATCATGGACAAATTTCTTTTTAAATTGAATATAATCACGGGTTTCTATTAAAAAATTTATTGAATCAATTAACATTTTAATTGATTTTGCACCTATCACGGCAATAATAATATCAATTAAAACTTTTATTGAAAATTAAAAAGAAAAAAAGCTATAAATAACTATCTACAAAAAAAAAAAATAAAAAAATGTGTGAGCGATACGTTGGTATGTGTGTTTTTGTTAATGTTGAGTCTGTGTGGGTTGTTCGTGTGTGTGCTTGTTTTGTTTGTAAACTTAAAATGCATTTGGTATTTTATGCTGAAAATTTTGAATTTAAGCATACAGTGTATGAAAAAATAATTTGAGAATTATGTTTAAAATAAAATATGTATTTATAGATTTACAAGTCAATTAAAATATTAATTGATTCAATTAAATATTTGTTTATAAACAAATTTAAGTCAAATCAAATCTTTTATTAGATATTTCAGGTTGATAATTTTTTCTGTGTAGGTATTTGTATCAGAATATCTTACTGGTATTGCAAGGAAGTTGAAAATTGTATTGTTTTAAATAGTATTATCCTTATAACTTTTATGTATGATGAAAAATTAAATAGACATTCCAATTTTTTGTAATAAAATTGCAAGTCCGTTGAAAATGTCTTAAAACATTTAAAAAAAAAAGCATTTTATATTTTAACTAAAATATACACAAATTTCAAATACAAAAGTGAAAAAGTTCTCTTCATATAAAAATATATTATTAACATTATTACTGAAGAATTCGATACATTTTCATGATTCTGTAATACATATTTGCTAATAGATTTCGGTACGTAGAGTCTAAATCTGACAATTAATTTTTTCTATATTTTAGTTTTTGAAAATCGCGGTTTTTTATATTTACGTAACCTAACTATGTCCATGTTGTTATAAACAAATATTTTTCTTTTCTAAATATTTCAGAATATTTTCAATGGATTTGAAATTTTTATACAAAAATTAGATTAGTGGAGTGGTTAGTTTGTGCATAGTGTTAAAATTTAAAAATGTTTTAGCATACATAAAATTTATAATGATAAAACAAAACATGCTAAATTTTCAACTTCCTTGCAATAGTGATATAATATTCTGAAACAAACACCGACATCATTAAACTCGAACGAAAGATAATTTTGTGTAGATTTATAGTCTTAAGAAAAAGTTCAAGATTTTGCTGGTAAATTTCGAATAATTAAGTAACATATACGAAAAAAATGGGGTAAACTATATAGCTATAAAAGCCGTGATATTTCAAAAACTGCAAATGAAAAAAAAAAAACAAAATGTTGACAGAATTGGATTCAGTGTACTTAAGTCTTTAAGAAAATTTATATCATAAAGAGATGTTCTGCAAGTTTATTGAGTGGTGTTAAATATTCAGTGAAATAGGAAGTTATTTGAGAAAATCGTTAAGTATGATATATTTTCCTTTTTGGCCCTTTATGTGAAAATTTAACAAATCACGTCAAATCATCTACATAACAAGTTTCAAACACCTGGCTTTAGCAATTTCAATCAGTGGGTATGAATAGGTCAAGGTGTCACTTTTCCTATTCGAACGCATAATGCAATTTTCAAATGGTTTTTCTTTTTAATGGTAGATTTAAATAATAAATAAGTTCAAAAAAAGCTCTAGAACTTGTTCCAAAGTTACAGTTTTAAAAACGCAGTGATCATTTAAGGGTTAAGCTATATACAAAGCTATAAAACAAATCGTTTAAATCCCAAAACATATTCCAAATATTGCAGCTAGCAAGCAGATTTTTAAGATTATATATTACCTCGAAAATAGAGTGTCTTCTTATCCAAAATTCATTTAAACTTTATATAAAAATAATATTGAAAGGAAAAAACTTATGCTTAATAAATTTAAAATCACAGAATATTTAAAAAAAAAAACTTTTGTAAATATTAATTATAAAAATTTAAAGTAGCTCTAGTTATGGTTATGTTAATATAATAAAATTTAAAGCTTTATTATAATATTCCAAAGATTCTGTCAAAAAAATCTCTTTTAACTTAAAATAAAATCAAGCTTTTAAAAAAATCTATGATAAAAATATAAAAATTATAAACTTTTACTTTAAATGAAATATCAAATGAAATTAATGGTAAGTAACAAAATTAATTTTACAATAAAAAGAATATTATACCCATATTTTGTAAAACGCTACGCCTCACTTCACCTTGCGTGGGCTTATTTGAATTTCTTAAATCACCCGCGTTCAAAAAAGTGACTGCTCGCGTTGCAACAGCTGATTATTACGTTATTTTAAACTCAACTGTTTGAAAAAGTCAATTGTGTAAAACACAACGCTTACTTTTTTATCACTTGAACTGTCAAATTAAACACCCAATTTTTTGTAGCGTTAGCTTACATATTTTTAAATAACCACATATGTATACAAAAAAAAAAATATTTAGTTTTCTGTGTTTATTTTCTATAATGTTAACAATTTACCACTTGTAATATTTTTTAATAATACAAAAAAACTGTGAAAAATAATAGAGCCACCCCCAAACCTCAACTTCAAAACTTAAAATTTTATACAGATTATAATTTTCTTTCAAATTTTTTGTTGTTTTTTATTAGGTATTATTGTAATATAAAAAAAAATACATAAATTAAATATTTGAATTCATTGCACTAAAAATTAATATAACAAAAATTCGGTATATACAATTATTTTCTCTGTGACAAAAAATAGAGCCATCTAAACAAACCTACTAAAATTATTAAAAAGAAAATATAAATAATATGTTTAATAAAATAATTGCTTACATAACTGCTTATACTATCTCAGTACTTAGTAGAACTGGCCTTATTTTGTATTACTACGAGGCAGCGCTTCGGCATAGAGTCAACTAACATTTTACAAGTCTTGACTGGAATATTCTTCCATGCAGTCTCAACCATTGTCCACAGCTCATCTTTATTTGACAGATTGTTTCCTCTAAGACATCTTTTAACCTCGCCCCACAAGTTTTCGATGGGATTTAGGTCTGGTGACTGTGAAGACCATCCCAAAACCTTAACATGGTTGACCCTAAACCATGTTTAAATAATAATATGAATGATTGTAGCAAATATAGCATGATTCTAAAATCGTCCCCGGTAATCATAATATGATCAGCCACAATCATGTATATGATAATTTTGACCATAATATGACAATTTTGTGTCCACAATCATGCTCAATCATATTTTTTTCTCTATTTTAAGAAACAATTAGAAAACAAAATTGACGTTATAGTTATGAAAAACCCTGTATATAAAAAAATAAATCTAAAATTGCCAAAAAAGTATACACCTTTAAGTCATGAGAGGCCCAATGCAATAGCTTTAGAATAGACTTCATATTCCAATGGGGATCATAAGCATTGCAAAACTATAATTGCACTTAATTTCAGAAGTTTAAAAAAGTAAAAGAGTTTAACCGGAATAAATGTCAAACCTATGGAAATGTCAAACAATTCATTATTTTTTTATTTTTACTATTTAAAAAGGAACAACAAAATTAATTAGTGTTTCATAACTATAAATACACTTAACTTAATATAACAAAATGTACACAAATTTAAGAAAAATATTTTAAAGCAGCAGTTTTACCTTTCTTTATTTTGAATTAACTTGAAAATTCGATCACACATACTGTGTACCAGATTTCTTCGTACTTGCGTTATAAATTTTCACGCATCCGTTTGGATGAAAAACGTTTTTATATTAACGGTTTGCTGCGTAAGCTCGACAGGTTAATACGACCCAAATATTCTTAATGGGGTTTTGATCCGAATAACATGCGGGCCATTCCAATACTATTATATGTTTTGATTTCAGCCATACCAACGTCTGACGTCTTACAATGTACTAACAAATCTCTCGTTGGAAAATTAATTATTCTTCGTTGCAATTTTCAATAAACAGTCCCACCGAGAACAACGTTTATTGACTTATCTTTCTCCCGTTGGTTTGTAAATTCCTTTTTAGCGAATTCTAGTCGAGCAGTTTTGTGTCGGGGTAATAATCTTGGCACAGATATCAGCTTTTGACGAGTAATTCTCTGGAAAGCTCTGGAATTATTTGCAAAATTTGTGAGAACAACATGCTCACGGTTAATGTCTCCAGCACTGAACCATGGGATGACATTTTTTGTTTCTCAAAACCATTTGGATATTTTTTAAAATTTATTAAAAGTGCGTAAACAACAAAAATAATTCTTTAACTTTTCTTTATTTGTTAATGTTTTTTGTTAGTCTTCTTTGTAAATGTAATTATAGTTACGAAACACTAACAACATAGTATTACTTAGTTTGTCTCTTAAATCAATTAAGTAATCTCTTAAATTTTACACAATAAGAGAACAGTTCCCAGTAAAAAATTTTCGTGTTTTTAGAAGCAGGATAAAACAAATGCGCTGAAGTAAGTGCTTACTATTATGTTGTTCGTATACAAATAAACGAAAAATTTTGTTGAGCTTACTGTTTTCACTTTCAATGACGCAGGTTGTAAGCAGCTTACGTTAATCCCTTACGAGGATGCAGGTTGTAATGCAGAAAGTTTCATGTCATAGATAATAAACGATCTTAACCAGTTTTCCCGAGTGTTTTCCGATTGTGTTTGGTGTTTTCGAGTATGTTAAAAAAATAATTAGTCGTTTTACTGTTCCTGAAGAGCTAGCACGAGGTGAGGTAAAACACAAAATATTATATTATGTCTAAAATTAATGTCTGTAGAATTTTATGTAAAATAAATTATATATTATTTCATGTCTACATTATTACGATTAAAAGTAATAATATCTTTTAATCGTAATAATGTAGACATGAAATATGATTTTACTACCAAGTGGGAATTCGCCATATAAAGATCATGGCATATGTACGCTGGTTTGTAAGGGATTCTATTTGGCTTACTCCCTTACAAACCTGCTTGCTGGTAAGCAGCGTTTTTTATATGGCGAATTCCCACTTGGAAGCATTACTTTTTAGCAAAGTAAGCGCTGATTTTAGCTTTTATAAAAAGCTGTGATTTCAGGGCTTGCAGTAAAATCATATTTCATGTCTATATTATTACGCTTAAACGTAATAACATGAATATACCATACACAATTTATTTTACATAAAATTCTACTTCTAAATTCTATTGTTGTTAAAATTTTTGACATATATTATAATCATTTTATTTTTTTTTTACTCTTCCACGTGCTAGCTCTTCAGAAACAGTTAAATGACTAATTATTTTTTATTACATACTCGAAAACAGCAAACACAATGGGAAATAACTCGGGAAGATTGGTACAGATCGTTTATAATACACGATATGAAATTTTCTGCATTACAATCTGCTTCCTTATAAGGGATCGTTTATAATACACGATATGAAATTTTCTGCATTACAATCTGCTTCCTTATAAGGGATTATGGTAAGCTGCTTACAACCTGCATCCTTGTTAGTAAAAATAGTAAGCTCAAAATTTTTGTTTGTTTGTTTTTATACGAAAATTATTCGTTTCCTTTGCTGCGTCTCAGTATTATGTTATAGTAAGCACTTACGTCAGCGCATTTGTTTTATCCTGCATCTAGAACCACGAAAATTTTTTACTGGGGTATATCATGGAAATTCGTTTTTAAATTCCGAAATTGTGACCTTTTACATTAAATAAGTATTGACAAGGAAAGCGACTTTCATGCAAATGCATGTTTGTAATCAGTAACATGGCAGTAATCAGGCATATGGAAAAGTAATCAGGCATATGCAAACATTGCAAATTTCATATGAAGATTATGTACCTCGTAGGATCTATTTTGTACCTCGTAGGATCTATTTAAACTATGGCCCTGTGAGTAAGATAGTATTGGCTACTCAAAATTCATATTAACCGAATATTTTTCCGAATCAGAGAAGTTGCAACAAAATTCCATCGATTTGTTTTTGCATATTATTGCATATATTGCTGTTAGTGCATATTTATGCACATTTTGCCTTTATTTTATTTTAATTTCATTTAATTTTTTCATTAAATTATTTTTTTTTGTTTAACTGCATATTTTTGCATATTTTTTAAAATCGAAATTAAGATTTACTTAAAAGTATAAAATATGATGAATTAGGAATCCTTAAAACAGCATCAGACTAAAGCGATGAACATCTAATTATATATTTATATTGGATTTTATTTTTAAACCAACGCAATCGTGTAATAAATACAAATTTTAATCATCGACAAATACTAAGTGGAATTTTTTTTAATTTTTAGTGCATATTTTTACATTTTGAGTGCATATTTTTCGGTTTTTAATGCATATTTTTTTATATGTGCATATTTTACTGCATATTTTAAGCGTACTTTTAAGCGCATATTTTCTATGTTTCGTGCATGCAAGTCGTTGCTCTGGTAATGATAATTATCCACTCAATTTATGACACTAAGGCGTATGAGTGTTACTTTAGTGATACTTGGTGAATGCAACACTCATACGCCTTAGTGTCATGAATTAATTAGAAATTTGCTATAACTTGTTTTATCATTCCATCATTAGATTATCGATATGTACATCGTTTTTTTTCGTTTGAGTAAAATTGGTTGAAAAATAAAGAAATATTATCAACCAAAATTGAAACTTTGAAATATATATACTAATCGGTGGGTGAAAGATTTTTTTCACCTTCTCTTACATTTATTAACAATAAGTGATTTCTATTTAAAATATTACCATTTAATCGATTTTTTAATTTTTTTTTTTGAAAAATATTGTTGATTTTGTCCATCTTTTATAATTTCCATATTTGCAAACCTGACATTCAAATTTTAATAAAACCAGCTTTAGTTACGTTTTTTAGTTCTTATTTTAAAATATTAAAGATTTTTTTAAAAAATTTTAAAAGTACATTTTTGTTAGAAATTTTGTTTTATATTCGGTACAAAAGTGGTTTAGATAAATTTGAGTAATAGTTTGGGTCTTACAATGAAGGTGTCTCTGTGTTCACTAATCGATTTCGCTTAAATTTGGATGTGCGGTCTTAAAATATTTCTAGCAAGAAAAGGAGTTAAAACTTAAATATATTTGTATAGGGAAACGTCTGCAATTTAAGAAATTCAAATTAATTAAGTTATATAAACATAACTCTTTGCAAAGAAAAAAAAATTTCATACCAATAAAAAAAAAACACATAAAGAAAAATTACTTATTTCTGTATTTAAAATGCACATTAATATGTGCACTTTTCAATGCATTATATATTGCCTTAAAATAAGCGCTTAAAAGAAGCTCTTTCAGAAGCTCTTCTAGAATCTTATTCAGAAGCTCCTCCAAAAGCTTCTTCAGAAGCTCTTTCAGAAGCTCCTTCAGAAGCTCTTCCACAAGCTCTTCCCGAAGCTATTCCAGAAGCTCTTTCAGAAGCTCTTCCAGAAGCTCTTTCAGAAGGCATCAATTTATTGCTTCAAAGAGCACATGAAAGATTCGCTTTTCACATGCTTAAAAGAGACATACCAAGTGGGGCATCGCGAACAAAAATCATGCCATCTGGAATGCCTTCCGGAAGCGCTTCGCAATTGAATAATGCCTTCCGGAACCGCTTCTTTGAAGAATTTTTTTTTGCTGGGTATGAGCTCTGCTCTTACTGCATTTGATATTGTTATTTTTCCCTTTCTTAGAGGTTGTTTTTAATACATTTGTACACTCACAAGAACTATTCAATAAAACTTAAACAGTCATTTAAAAATTTAATCGGTAAAGTTATTTCAATGGAATATACAGTTAAATTACCAGACTTGGGAGAGGTCAATTACATTTCACAATCATTCACTTGTGAATTTTTCCATATCATTAATAATTACAAATTTTTTTGTTTAAACACACTTTTGGGTTTAAACGCTTCCTTGGAAAATTTTTAATTTTGTCAACACCAGACATGGGACATAATAAAATTATTTGTGTATTTAATTACAGGAC
This sequence comes from Delia radicum, assembly GCA_021234595.1. NCBI lineage: Eukaryota > Metazoa > Arthropoda > Insecta > Diptera > Anthomyiidae > Delia > Delia radicum. The sequence goes on along the minus strand of CM037851.1, from coordinate 92,494,431 downwards.
AGTTACTATTTTACGTCCAATTACTTATAATTGGGATTGCGTAATAGTTACTTATCCAGATGTTTGGTATTAAACATTTTATAAATTTTCCAAGTAAGCGTTTAAGCTCACAAGTGTGATCGTAGGTTTGAAATTATTAAATAGAAATCGTTCGTGGTAAATTTCATTGTAACTCAACACACAGAGTAATGTGGGATTTAACGTAACCCAAATTCTTTAACGTGTGAGGTAAATAGAATATATTTACGACTAACACTAAATGGCACGAAGAATGTTACTGAAGACCGTAGTGGGTCAGAAAGTGCATTCCATTAATGCTAGTGTCTAATAATTTTTTCTGTGTTTTTTTCTAATAGTCAAAGTAAATTATCATATAAAAATTATAATTTTTCTGTTAATTTAGAGAAAAATTTGTCATGATCTAAAACCGAACAAATAAAATCTCACACATAAATTTATAGATCAACGATAAAATTCACTATTAAAACACTCACCAGGTACAGTGTAAAAATCGTTAAATGTATATGCTCGACATATGTATTAACAAAAAAATCTTTAATGTTTGTTGATATGCTTTGCTTATGTAGAAGGATAGTATATGATGACATTAGAGAAAAGAACTGCCATTTAAAAGTTTTAACTGAAAGTTAAACTGGCAACTATTATAATGACTAGAGAAAAAACAAGCACACTATAAATATAAATCGTTCGTGGTAAATTTCATTCTAACTCAACACACAGAGTAATGTGGGATTTAACGTTACCCAATTTCTTTAACGTGTGATCTAAATAGAAGATATTTACGATTAACACTAAATGGCACGAAGAAAGTTGATGAAGACCGTAGTGGGTCAGAAAATGCATTCCATTCATGCTAGTGTCTAATAACTTTTTCTCTGTTTTTTTCTAATAGTCAAAGTAAATTATCATATAAAAATTATAATTTTTCTGTTAATTTAGAGAAAAATTTGTCATGATCTAAAACCGAACAAATAAAATCTCAGATATAGAAAAATGTCATAAGTAAATGAATTTGAAATGTAATTGACGTCGCCCAAGTCTGTAAATTACCAAAGAAATATATAATTTAACTGTGAAAGGAGTGGTAGAGAAGAATGAGTGTATTTTCTAAAAATCATAACTACATTGTAAATTATCAATTTTCTGAATCAGATTGTGCAGTTTCTGGTATTGAACCTTCGTCAGTGACCCTGTTTTTTTTTTGAATAATGTAATATTTGTTATGTTTTTATTTGTTCGATTGCGTCTATATGAAATTTTCTGTGCACTCACTGACCGTGGTATAGATAAACTGATTTCTAATGCCACATGCAATCGCATTACACGTTAGACAGAGCGCTTTAGCCCACTGATCTATCGTCAGGTCGAGTTTTGTTGTGATTAAAACTAGTTTTATTCAATACACGGTGTTTTTGTTCTTGCATACATAATCTCTGAAGTACAACTCCAACAACACAGAAGTTCAATTTTTAGAAACTTACCTCACTCTAATGTCCACTGTTTTCCCATCTGTTATAAGTGATGCCACATTTATGAGATATTCTTTGTATGAGTTTGAACAACTCAAACAAAAATCAAACTTTGCTCTCTGGCAATTCTTCTATGACTACGTAAGCGCCATCTATCGAATTTACAAAGAATATATAATAGATGTGGCATCACTTATTTAACTTTATCTCTGTTTTTTCAATAAAAAAAGGACTTTCGGTAAACAAAAAGTTGTTATATTATATTGAGTAGTGATATAAACGAAAACAATATATTGTTTTTTGTTTGTCAATTGTTGAAAATTTAGTTCACAAAATCGATAAAACTAAAAAATACAATTGTTTCAAACGAAAAGTAAGTAGTCATTTTTTAACTGATTTTGAATTAATTTAATGTGTATACGAAAAAAATATTGTGAGTGGATTTGTTTTTTAGAAGCAAAAATTTCAACATTTTTAATAATTCTTGTGACAAATACAGTCATTGCCTTTTTAATAATATTTGTAGTTATTTTAATTCAAATTTTTAGTCACTTCTACATACAAAATTCACTTAGTGTATAATTTTCTGGGTAGCTAGAAGGACATTGCAAAAATGTCTGTTATATGTATAAACATGCCCACAATTAAATTTAAACTGTTTGTAAACAATTGTTTAACATTTGCCACAATGTCATTATTCAAATCTCTTTTTATTTTTAACTTTTTTTTTTTTTTTTTTTATTTTCTTCAGTCTAAGAACTTTCTACATATTTTATATGTAAACTACAAACAATAATCGTTTAAGACAATATTTTTATTTTTTAATGTCATTATGGGTATAGTTTATTTTATTTATTTTTTAACTGTTTTTATGATATAAACAAATTCCATAATGTACGAACTTAATAGTGTAACATTAATAATATTATAAAATAAACAAAGCGTTAAAGCTTAATACCATAAGAGACCATAAAAATGGCAAAAAAAAAAAAAAAGAAATGGGAGAAGAAGCCCAAGATCAGAGTGCAGTTTGAAAGACGCTAAGCAGTCACTAAACTGTTTGGCAGTGTAACAGCAAGTGGTAACGGAATATTTCCTTATGTAAGGCCATACCTGATTTTTGGCCTATATAATTTTTTTTTTTGAAATATTTCAAGTTCAAATACGGACGATCAGGGCCGTAGCCAGACATTTATTTTGACAGTGGCACGATTTTTTTTTTTGCGCCCATAAAATGGGTTTTTTTTAAGCTAAATACCCAGTGTAGAGATGCATTATCATATAAGAGGTTATATAAGTACATATACAAGTACAATTGTCATTACATAACTCATTACATTTATATGGGGATGTTGCGCACAATAATGACATATCATTACTTACTCATCTTTCGAAAAACAACAAACTAACGAAGATATTACAAATTTGACTTAGGAGGCTAAAGCGGAACTCGATTCGAAAAATTGTTTGGATTCGTAAATATTACTTTTTTTAACATTCAGTATGAATAGGAATTCCTAATTATTTTTTAACATTTTTGTAACTACTTATTTTTGGGAAAAAAGTCAGCAAGTTTGTAACCATTTAATATTTAGAGTCTAATAGAAACTTATTTTGCATACTTTTGTAAGCAAGTGGGTAAGCGTGATTTCTGAAAAAACCCCGACCCCGCCAGACAAAGATAATAAGTTTGGACACCAAAGTTGCGCGCAAAGAAAACACATGGTTCAGGGAATCATATTCGAAGAGCATCATACATATTTGGCTTTATGATTGCGACAAGCATGTAACTATGCTTGTGCCAACCATACTCTTATCTGCTTCTGTATCATAATATAATAATTAGATTACCATATTATGATTCCAAATAGATCTAAATATTATCATAATATGAGCCTTATAGATTTCTTTTGAGCCCTACAGCCCAGCATTCTTTTGAACCTGGATTAGAAAGTTATGCATATTTTTAATAGTATATTTATTTAATAATTCACGTATTTCAATAAACTTAGGTTTAAAATAATTTAAGTAATCAAATTGTCTTTGTGCTGAAAAAAAGTTTTGTGAAATTTTATGTCAGCAATACAAGCTATACAATTTCACAATACATTTGTAATGATCAAACCATGTTTGCAGCAATCATAAAAATAGCATTATAACCATAGTAAAATCCTGTGTATCATAGTATGATCGTGGACAAGAACTTCGTCATTATTTATTATCATATTATGATTATTGCAAACATATTATGATTATTTCGTACTACATACTTATCGATTTATACTTAATTCGTAACAATTTTATGTAAATATAATAAAAATAACTTTATTTAAGGGGTGTGCGACAATTAAATTTTTTCCTAGACTTCCGGGTTGAGACTACAAACTTATTCCTTCTTCCCTAAGACAAATCAGCATTACAATTAACACCACTATGTGTTTGTCTATTTTTAATCTCGTTTTGTTTAATATTAATTAATTTATTGTGGCTGACTGTTTCTCCCAACTCTTTTCGCTAAATCTCAAACAAAAATGAAACTACAAGAGCAAAGACGCTCATAAAAAAAAACCGACTGATCATCTCATAGTTGGCGCAACTATAATATGGCTGTAGTTACATAGAGGAATATGATAATAATTGCTATATTTTGATTGTAGATAATACAATAATATGATAACTGAAAAGAAAGAGAAATGTTTACTAGAACATGATGAAAGCAACTATATTATTGTTGGTATATGATTGATACAACAATAATTTAATGCAAACAACCATTTATGGCTGTAGGAAACATAGTTTTGTGGCAGCAATCATATTGCCACCATATTTTTTCTCTGCGTGTGTGAATAGACTCACGTTGTATTAAACACAAAACGAAAAAAAATAAAATTATTTATACAAACTTTTATACAATAATTAAAATTATGCTTTTGGGATTATAACACAAAATATAAAAAAACAAATCTTCTACAAATTCTATTATGACTTGTTGTAACAGTCCACTTTTATCTTTTTAATGAAGAAATATAAATCAAAATAATAAAAACGCTTTAAGTAACATAATCAACAAACTCATACAATAGCTATGGTCGAGCACAGGTGGTCCGGAATTGGCTATTGACAAAAAATAATGCACAAAATGTAAGTATATATTGTTGGAAATAACTTTATTTCCGACTTCAGAAAAAATTAACAAAATAAGCATATTAGAGCGACTCACCTTGTATGGAGTAACAGTTGTGTTTTTGTTCACTTCCTTAAAATTTTTTATGATGATTCCAGTCTAGTATCAATATCCCCTGAGCTGAGCCGTTTTTAAAAAAATGTATATTTTTAGCTTTTAAAAGAATATTGTACTTCAACTAAAAACAAAGTGTACACTATTAGAATCATATGAAAGGTTTGTATATAAAACATACCAAAGCATATCCAGAATCGTGTCCCGAAATCAATACTTCCATGCAATACGAAAGCAATTCATGTAGAAGATATGTAGTCGATATTGCTAAATTATCATCCGGCTCAAAAAAAGGATTTCCTAATATCGCCTATATAAAAGCGCTGAAAAAACTCCCTGCTTGAAATATAAATTCTGGTAGTGTACTTTTGCTTGGAAATCATTTCCGTTTCCCATGCTTCAAATATAATTATGTTTGCCTGTAAATATATATATGTTTGGAAAAAGTGAAATCCGTCTACAGCCAAACCTACACATGTTTGGCTGCAAATATGTATATATGTTTCTAATATGTATGTTTGCATGTCGAAAACATAGTATCTAAACATTTTTAAAATTGCAAATATATCGCAAAGGTGCCTCTAAAGGGAGTCAACTCAAAATATACAAATTTACAGTAGAGGCAAAAAACTGTTTTTTTTTTAATATATACTATAAAATTTAAAAACAATTGTCATTGAAAAGAAATGCAAATAAGAAGTACACAACGGTAGTTGTTTTTGCAATTTTTTCAGTGATTATCGAAAAATAACAAGTTTTTTGATTATCGAAAAATATCAAATTTGTGTTACTCTTTATTTGCAATTTGTTCATTAACCCTCTAACTGACAAACGATGTTTTGCAACGAAATTTATCGTTGCCTAATTTAGGAGATATGAGCTAAACTAAAGCATATAGAAGAGAAGTTTTGGACAACAAATATTTGTCTTAGCTTTCTTCTGCATTTACAATTAAATGTAAAATCGACCCCGTGTAATTGAAACTGGTTTTTAAGCCACAGCAAAAATCGACCTTACTTAGATCAATTGGTTAGAGCCTCTGTCTAAAGTGTAGTGCGAAGTGCATGTGGCAAAGAAAGCAGGTTCAAGCCACGGTCAGGATTGCATTTAATAAATAAACATTTCATATAGATGCAATCAAACAATAAAAACCATAACAAATAATTACAGTATTGTCAAAAAGGATTACTGATGAAGGTTGTGTTACCAGAAACTGCGCAGTCTAATTCAATAAAAAATTTACAATGTAGTTATGATTTTTAGAAAAGTATGCTTAATCTTCTCTACCACGCCTATCTCAAATATTTCTCTTACCAGGGATATTTTGTAAAAAAAAAATTTTAAGTTTTTTGTACGGAGATTTTTGTGATATAAATTCCATATTCATATATTTTAATCTTCAATCGATTTAAGTAAATACGTGTTTCAGATTTTTTGGAAATTCACACTGGTTTGCGTTTTAGCGAAAATTCAAAAAAAAAATCTTAAATAAAAAAAAATCTTTTGAATATCGGTATTACATTTTTTCGTTAGTCAAGTCCATTATCTATGTGCGAAAATAAATTATAATGTTGCAAATTGAATGCATTTTCAACGGTTGTCTAAACCAAATTTTGAAAAAAAATGTTAATTAATCCAGCCTGCAAGCCGACTTAATTTCTTTTTAGGATAAAAATTCGGCTTAAAGAAAAAATTCCACCACGCGTTTTTTTTTTGCGACATATTTTTTTTTCGCGAACTCAAAAGCACCTATAAAAGGGACACATATTTTTTTAGCTGCCCAGTCTCACGTTTAAAGGTTAAGTGAGTTTAAAATTCATTGGTTTTTGTAAGAAATGTAACGAAACTAACTTTATTTGTTCACAGGATAAAATACTCAAGAAAACAAAAAAATTTGATGCCCATATTGCCCAAATAGTGGACACAGAGTTGTAACATTTTTGAATTATTTGAAATATGGGTCCAAAATGCTCTTCGGGATAAGTAGCGAAAAAGCTGATAGATTTCGAAAATCGAAAAAAGCTCAGACAACCTTTCGATTAAATTAAATGGGCATTACTATGCAATTATTTTGAGCATAATACAACTACAATTCATTTATAAAACCTCACACTTAAATTTTCTCAAAACACAATTTTCTTAATAACAAAATTACTTGAAATTCGTTAGACATAATATGTCCACCAGTAAATGTGTCTTCAAAAAAACTTTTATTTGATACAAAATTTGTCTATAGTAACTTCAAATAGAACGGAATAAACCGAAAAAAAAACTTCAAATGGTTTAGTTTTTAACCCAAAATCGTAGTATCGCCTAAACATGAGATTGGACAGCTAAAAAAAAAAACACGGGTGCTTAAAATTTTTAATTTCTACAACATATCCGAAGTTGATTAAGATATGCCGGGTCGGGTCGGAATTGTGGTTTTTCTTATTATTTCAAATTTTTACGGTTTACTCGAATTTTATAGCGAAATCAGCAATTTACCTTAACAAATGGGCACGCAGTAGAAATAGCCTGTTAGGAAGAGGAGTTTAATCAAGAAAACAGTTAGTTTAATATGGTCCTCATATGTAAACTTTTATTACAATATGTGCATAAAATCAGCCAAAAATATTTATATTTGAAAACTTTTTTGTTACAAAAATTTCACTTTTGCTACAAATATGAATCAAAACCGAGCTTTTTGTCAGGAAAACTTTTGCAAATATAAAAATTTGTAGCTAATAATTTGGAAACATAATTTTGAAATGATTTACATGTCATACTAACAACTGGACCTTTTAGACATCCTGGAGAGCTATGGTGACATGAGTAATTGTAACTCCTCAAAAATGAATTCTTCCACTGTGTACACATTTGGCTAGCTCGATTAATTACACAGTGCAACAAATGAAGACTTTTGGAAAAATGTACGGACTCGACAGGATATGTTCGATTGAACTATCAAAGGTTAGTAAAACCCTGTACTCGGTTTGGCCAGTTTGACAATCAATTTTTTTTTATGGACCTCAAAAGATTTTGAAAATCAGTTCACCACTCAAAAAAAGGCGTCCTTAGTTTTTGGCCAACAGCTAATGCAGAATTGATGATATTGCTTAACTATATCTGTCAATAATGTAGTGAAGTTTCTATTGAACAAATTTTATAAACATATTATGTGCAAAAAATCATTTTTTCCTGCACTTTTTTGAAAAAATATAGAGGAAAATTATTTTTTTTTTTACTTTTTTCAGCATAACTTACAGGTACTCATAATTTTTCACTAACAATATGTGACAAAACTGTAGCCAATGTAACAACTGAACAACTTATGTGAACATATAAATACAATCTGAATGTGTCTAGGCATCCGAAATAGCTTACTAAAACCATTTTGTACCTTATAAATAATCGTTTTTGATTAGACTACACTTTTATTTAATTTTTGTTTACTTTCTTCAATAACAAAAAAAGTAAACTAAAATGCATTAAAAGTGTAGCACGGTGCGCCTTAACTAAAATTAAATAAAAAGGTCTTACACCTAGAAAATTAGTAGAGATTCTGAATTTACAATGTTCATAGATGAGAAAAATCAAAAAACTAAAATAATCTGTGGAGAGATTTTTAAATAAATCCACTTTGAACATTTTTGCGCATGAAGTACGATATTTTGGAAAATATGGCATTGTTTTATATGAATAGAAAGGAAAAAAATGACATAATAATAATTTTTAAGTGTTAAATCTATTAAACTTTTATTATTTCAACATTTTAGTACTAATAAAATATAAAAATGTAACATAATTTAATTATAATTACATCAATTTAAACATGTGAAGCATTATATCTACAAACAGCGCTCAAAAGGTGTTTAGGATAATCCGGATGATTCGCAGCAACCTTATTCATTTCCCAGGAAGACTTTAAAAAATCGAAATGTACGGACTCCATCGTCTGCTCCCCAAAAAATGCTAATCCTTCACCGTTTTTTTTCACAGAACTGTTCTATGTGAAAAAAAAACTGCATGAACCTTTGGTGTAACGCTGACACCTAAGTCCATGTAGCTCTTTTTGAAAGCTTCTATACATGCTTTGTAATTTTGATCAAGATTATATCCGAAGCATGCAGAAACTATATTTTTGAAGTCGTCAAATATTTTAACATACTTAGGTATTGCTAGGTTTTCAAATTGGCGCAGAAGGTCTACTTTATCCAAAAGTGTTTTGCATGCATTTCCTTTAAACCCAGAACATCCTCGTCTGATTTCACGCTGAACGTGACAAGCTTTTGCCCATGATAGCGACTCATTTTCACACTCTTTCAACATATGCGTGAAAACAGTGTTAACAACACCAAGCATAAGGTGTAATTCTGGCGGTGGAATAATATCTAGGAATGTTTTGCCTTCAACAGTTGTAATTAGCGGTGGATGAATGCAGTTGAAATAATCTTTCGCTTTGTTTTTTAAGCCATTTCCTTCAGTCAGCCATTTTGTATAATACAATGAAACATTTTCGGGTGATCTCAATTCGCCACAGCTGCTTAGCTCATCTTTCTTGGCATAACAATAAGTGCACGGGTATGCACTACTGTGCGACATAATACCTGCCAAGATATTCGCTAGCTTCAAATCGGTCGCAATTGTGCCGTGGAAAGGACTTATATTCAACGTTGAAACGAGTTGGGCTACATTCTTATAATTTTCTTGCGCACTTGGAACGGCTGCTAGAATAAATAGTCGTTTAACTCCAGAATCCTTAAATCTTTTTGCTGCTATCCCCTCATCACAAATTTTAACGGGTATTTCGCGTGCAATTTCACAAATTTTGCATTCACATCTTGATCGCGTAGCCTGCACAGGCTTAAAAATAGACAAATCTGGAGATGCTAATTTCTTTTTTTCAGACTTCGCTTGAAATACCTTTCTCCTGCACGTACAACACACAGCAGCCGGCAATCTGCGCTCGTCATCATAGTTGTCAACGTGGTTTTTCACTTTTTCCCGATTTTGATCGTGAGTCAAAGCTTTAGACGACATCATTCACCGAAAAATTCTTAGACGCGTTTTAATAGTTTTTAGATACCAAACAATTGATAAATAATTCAATCTGCGACGCAACGTTATCGCTAACAACAATATACAATTGATTCAAACCAAAAGAATATTTTGATAACAGACTTTTTGCCAATTCATACCCAATTAAAAAATTCAAGGTAACTTGATTAGTTTTAAGTTTATAGAGCTCTAAAGTATAATTTCATACATGCGTTATAAAAATGAAACGGACCTTATATTGAATAAAGAAATACATTTTATTTGTAATACTTTTTTTGTCTATTATTAGGTAAAAAATTAGTATACGCATTGGCCTACTGGGTCTAAAAAAACTCAGTCTGTATATCTTAAACCATAAGAGATAAAAAAAAACTGTTGCACAATTTTCTTAATGGAGTCAAAACTAGTCATTCGTTATTAAAATCGCAAAAATGTTCAAAGTGGATTTATTTAAAAATCTCTCCACAGATTATTTTAGTTTTTTGATTTTTCTCATCTATGAACATTGTAAATTCAGAATCTCTACTAATTTTCTAGGTGTAAGACCTTTTTATTTAATTTTAGTTAAGGCGCTCCGTGGTAGTAGTCTAGTCAAAAACGACTTGAAGGCACAAAGTGGTCTTTGTAGGCTATTTCGGATGCCTAAACACATTCAGATTGTGTTGATATTTTGACAAAAGTTGTTCAGATTTACAATGGCTACAATTTTGTCATATATTGTTAGTGAAAAATTATGAGTCCCTGTAAGTTATGCTGAAAAAAGTAAAAAAAAAAATTTTCTCCTATATTTTTTCAAAAAAGTGCAGGAAAAATGTTTTTTTGCACATAAAATGTTCACAATATTTGTTCAGTTTACTCTTCAGTACATTAGTCAAACTGGGCAAACCGAGTACAGGGGTTCACTAACCTTTAATGGTACAATCGAACCTATACTGTCGACTCCGTGCATTTTTTTCACTGTTGCAACGTGTTATTTAGCTATAGAATTCGCGAGAACCGCAAAATTAGAGAAAAAGCTTAACAGCGAGTTTGATTTTTAACTTTGAAAATCAAATATGTACCATGGATATTAATACTGGGCGTGTCCTTAGATTTCAACAGAAATAAATGTTATTTATTGTAAATTTTTGTATGTAAAAAAACAGCACGGCGACGAGTCAAACATTAAAGACATTTTGCGGAAAAATTGTACCATATATCAAACAAAAATATTGTAATCAGCATCGCCGAAATATATAGAATTGATGGTCAGAACCTTATTTTTTTAATGTCAAGCCGTGTTACTTAACTATTTAAGAAAGCCTAATCTTGTTATGCTGATGAGAAAATATAAAAATGTATTTCTTTGCTAAAAATAAGTTCGTGTAATTTTTGAAATCTACACGATCGGACTAAGAAATTTTTAAATATTTCAAAATTTCTTCCGTTTCCACTTACAACATAAATAATTAGAGTTTTTTATTTAAATACTGCCACACCTATGAAAATTATAATGTCAGGGTTGCCATATAACAATTTTAGAAAAAGGTAAACAGAAAAACACAATATTAAAAAAAAAAAAAAACTTTTTTTTTACATTTTAGAAAGATTTTTTCACAGAATTACACAACATTAAATCTTCTAAAATGTTTTGAAGCATTTAAGATTTATATCCTCTCAAAGTTCCAACTTCGGTGGCTAATATTTTAACTAGAGGGCGCTTTAAGAAAAAAGAAATTTAAAAAGTTCTTAATGGTTCTATATATCTGCAAAATTCGGTGGAAAAATGTTCAGCGGATATATGACGTGCCATTAGTAAGTTTTTTTGAAACCGAAAATATAGTTCTTTTAAGTCCTGTACTCACTTTTTATGGGCTATTTTTCTTGTCAATACCTAGTTCTAGACCACCTGTGAGTGGTGTTCTAGAAGTGATAGTATGAGTATAGAAAACCCTTAAAACTAATTTTAGACAAACTGCTAATTGAAATAATGAAAAACTTTGTCCATTTGTGATTTTTATACATGACTAGAGATTAATCACTTTGGTTTGTGTGGTTTGTCTGCCCAAGTAAAAATAATATAATATAATCTTGTATAATGTTATCCAATTTTGTACAATATAGTTATTTTTAATTTATAACGAGCTTCCCACCCCATATATTTACAAAAATAAAGCAAATCAAATATATTTACTTGGTTGATACTAGTATTTCGATCTGACTAAAGATCTCAACCAAACCCAAAGTTTTAGAAAAGCTAGAACCTCCAGAATAGGCAGAGCTTTAACAAAAAACCGTTTAACTATCAATTTTGTTCCTTCCTTGTCTTCTTATTATTCAAACACGCGGTTAATCTCTTCCTAACAAACATCATGACGTTACTAAACTTTGAAGACCAAAAGGTTCTATTTATACAAAAAAAAATTGTTTTTACTCTGGATCTAGTAAGTGGTAATTGGTAGCGTGCTAGCTTATCAGCGCGGCGGTTGTGGGTTCCATTCCCACCAGAGCCAATTGTCTGTTTTCGCTACAACGATCCGAAAGCCATATTAGTGCTTGGTTGGAGTAATAGGATATAATTTGTAATTAAATATAAGATTATTACACACAGAGAAAATTTTCGTTATTTGCCAACAAAAATTCGGTTACTAAGACTTAAATTCTGTTTTTACGAATTTCAGACGGTTGGCACAACTTTACATCAGTGAATTTTAGTTGCAGCACCCAAAATATTCAAAAACCTAATGTAAATATCATTCTATTAACTCAATTTATAAGTTGTTACCACTTTTCAATTCGGTTGGCACCTTATTTCTCTGTGTGTAATAAAAAATATAAAAAAATATTTAAAAAACCGCGTTATATATAATTGGATTGACGGAAATAAATTATGGGAAAGAAAACACAATGTACTGCTCCATGTAAAAAATCAATAAAAAAACTTTTTAATTTGTGCCAAATTAGGTTTTTGAAATCTATAACATCCCAGCAAAATTTTCTATTACCCGGTAATAAGTTTGGGAATGAGAAATTAAGTACGGTAACTGGTTACTGTTCCACTACTAACCCTATTATTTTAACAATGACATGTCTATTCTGGTACTACCTTATAAGACACATATTACCTCCAGTAAAAATAATTAAATAAATGTAATAAGTTTTTCACAAAATTTTAATAGCAACTCGAAAATTTTCATTGAAAATTTCTATTTAAATTATCTTAAATGAACTTCACCGTTTAAAACATCAATCTCTAACACTTTTAGTTTGACATACAAATGTTTGATTGTTAAGCATATAAAATTTAGCTGTATGTCAAATTTAAATTGGACTCTTAATAATCGGACCATAATTCCTATACTCAAAAAATAAGTTCGTAGAAAATTAGTAAAACATCTTGTAAATCAGGTATACTATTTTTCAGAAAATTTTTTGCTGAAATTATGCTTTAAACTAAAATTTTAGTTATACTTATTCAGCATTTAACTGTTTTGAACTAATGGCTTACTAATGTTTTACTAATTTATTTTGCTAAAAAAATTGTGTTGATTAGCACATCAACCAAGCTGAAAGATATACTCAGAATGAATTAGATGTCGCGGCATGTCACGATGTAGTAGTGACGAGGAAAATTATACTAAAAAGTACAGCTCTAGTAAGACATAATATAAAAAAATCAACCATGGAAGATTTTTGTATCTGTTTTTTATACATAGAACAAAATTGTAGATTAAAACAACTTAATCTATTAATTAAATAAAAGACAAAGTAAAATATTTAAATTTAATAAAGATTAAATGTGTATTTGTAAACTAAATGTTTATATATATTAATAATCTTGTATGGTCAAATTAGAAACAAATATGCTATAAGTAGACAGACTAAAGCGAAAGACAAAGACATACATCTTAGGTAGATTTTTCTGTTTCCTTTTTCTTATTGCAAAAAAGGGTTGTATATGTTATATTTTGGTAGCTTTTCGTTTCGTTTCGTTTCTCTAATTTTCTATGGCATCTGCGTTCCTTTAAAAGATAGCATCATTTAGACAACATCTGATGTAAGTAGTTCAAATATAATTTCTTTTATGTTATATATAATAATTTCTATTGTCTTAAGATATTACATAAATTCATATCGTCAATTTAAAAGTATGAAAATTTTTATATTTTGTAACGTATTTTGCAAATTTATGTTTTATGATTTTCAGCAAATAAATTAGCTAAAGTATAATTTTTGTACAAATTTTTTGAGTTTTTATCATTCTATTAATATTCAGCAAAAATTTTATTAATTTTTAGCAAGGGTTTTTACATTTCTAATATACTAAGTGTTAGCAAAACTTTAGCCTACAATGATTTTGGTGCCGCTAAAAATATAACAGATTTCAAGTACGTTCGGTACCCTGATAAAAAATTGATACTTACTTTTTTAATGCTACGTGTAGTTTTCGAGATATCGCAAGGATATTAAAGTAATCAACGAATGTCTTCTTCACTGCATCTGTTATAGGTTTTCTAAACTTTTTTACTACATATTCACCACAAATATAACAAAATGTATTTGGATTATTTACACAACACCTTCTCGACGACGGCATATCGATATTATCATTTAATCAAAGAAATTAGTTGACTATAATGACATTAAGTATAATAAAATACATTTTTTAGGTTATGACCGATCGATACAAACCTGAACGTAGCTTCGCGATTTTGACAGCTAACCATGACGTCTTGCGGACTAATTAACCAAATTATAACATAGAATTAGCGGCACCAAAACAAAAAATTTTTTTTGTAGGCCTGTGTTATTAATTAATAAAATAAAAAAAAATTTTTGATGACATTAGCAATTTTATTAAACTCAATTATATACAAATCGGTCTACCATTTTTCGCATACAATTTTATTTCAATTATATTAAGGCTATAGCAAATTCGATACATTTATATGTTGCATCATATTATTTTTTTTTAATCGGGTGGTTAAGTTTATACTCATCTGTTTTATAGTCGTTATACTGTAGCCAGGGGTGGTGGAAGTTATAATGTGGTTGGTAATATGATTTATAGAAAAAACAATTTATTTAACAGAAAAAGTCAAGAAAATTTAATTGAGTGCAAAAAAAAATCAAAGATATTAACAGAACAACGCTACCCCAGTAAATTTCAGGGACCGTAATCATTATGAGTTTTATAATAAAAATTACACAATAATGATTATGTTATGAGTTTTAAGGATTTTCTTCAATGGTAATGATTATTTTTGAGTAATAATAAAAAAAATCCGCAATAATCATTATTTTTGAGCAAAAAAAATAAAACTCAAAATAATCATTATTTATGATTTTTATTTTTTTCGCTCAAAATAAAACTCACTTTCATGTAGGTGTAAATATATATATATATTAGGGTGGGGCGATTATGGAAGGAAAAAAATCGTAATGGGCGCTTCGCGTTTCTGATTCTTGGGATTGTACTGAGCAAAAAAGTCCACTAGACCATACGTCTACGGTGAAAATCGAGCTTCCAGATTTTGATTTTACGGCAAAAAAGCCCTATTTTGAAATTAATAATTAACCCCTTAAACCCCACCCACAAATATGATTGATGCATTAATATGCTAGAGAATCTTCCAAAGAAGAGATTGATACCATAATCTTGGATAAGCTCCTCCTCCTTCCTGAGATATGTCCATCCCACACATTGTTACTTTCACAAAATACGACAAAAAAAGCCCTATTTTGAAATTAAAAATTAACCCTTTAAAATCGAGCTTCCAGATTTTGACTTTACGGCAAAAAAGCCCTATTTTGAAATTAATAATTAACCCCTTAAACCCCACCCACAAATATGATTGATGCATTAATATGCTAGATAATCTTCCAAAGAAGAGATTGATACCATAATCTTGGATAAACTCCTCCTACTTCCTGAGATATGGCCATCCCACACATTGAAAGTGAGTTTTATTTTGAGCGAAAAAAATAAAAATCATAAATAATGATTATTTTTCAGTTTTATTTTTTTTTGCTCAAAAATAATGATTATGGTTGATTTTTTTTATTATTACTCAAAAATAATCATTACCATTGAAGAAAACTTTAAAAATCAAAAATTTAAAAATCATGACGGATATGCAAAGATTGTCAAAAAATAATAATAATGGTGCAATAAATTTTTTTTTATGTCTCTTCTAAGTGATTGATTTTTGAGTCAAAAAAACGAGCAATAATCATTATTTACGGTCCCTGGTAAATTTGTCTTTAAGATGGTCTAGGAATCCTTAAAATTACGTTTTGAACATTTTATTAAGTTAAAATTTTTTTCAGAGATTGTTTAATTTTGTAACTCTTTTTGCGACCCAAGGAAGAAGTTATTTCCCATGAAGATAAATGCTAGAGCTACCCTAAGTAGGAAATAGAACCAAATGACCTCTTAGTTCCTATGCCGTAACTGATTACAGCGGGACTTATAACATAACTAATAGAGGTATACACTGTTGTATGTTAAGCAGTGTCAATTATAATGACCCCATGACTAGAGTTTTCATCGTTTTTTTAACTTTGAATTTTAAACTATGCATGTTGCATCATCAGCCCACAACGTCAATACCAATTTTTTTTAAAGATAAGGTAACGTCGCAAATAATCCCGCTCTGATTTGCTACGTACAAATTTCCCCTAACCTGCAGTCTTTCCGTTTATTCCATTTTGCTAGCTAGCTCTAAGTTGACTTATATTCGTTTTAGGATATAAACGCCGTAAAATTCAATTCATATTTTTCACCACATCATCAATGACGTACAAATGTCCAAGTATGTGTTTGTGTGGTTGTCGTATGGTATAATCCATTAGTAATATTTACTTGCACTAGTAAGTGTGGTTGTTGTACCACACATACCTTACATTTTGGAATACATACTAGTGCATATGAATATAATTCTCATTGACGTTGTTGTTGGGAAGTCAAAAGCGAGCTTAGTATGGTGTTACACTACACACTTATTGTATGCTCATTTGTTCCTTATAAAGAAATAATAAATATTTGGACGACGATCGAATTCGGTTGTCCTATTAATAACTAACACAGCTGCTTCGGATGTCTGTTCAATACAGCGGGTTTAGGAATGTCTGTTCAATACAGCAGTTTTCGGACTGTCTCTCCAATACAGCTGCTTCGGCTGCCTATTCAACACAGCGGTATTCGGATTGCCTGTTCGACACAGCTGTCTGTTCAGTACAGAGGGTTTCGGAATGTCTGTTCAACACAGCGGTTTTCGGACTGTCTCTTCAATACAGCTGCTTCGGCTGCCTCTTCAACACAGCAGTCGTCGGATTGCCTTTTCAATACGGCGTCTTCGGCTGCCTGTTTAACACAGTGGTCTTCGGATTGCCTGTCTAACACAGCCGCTTCTGGTGCCTTCTCAACACAGCGATCTTCTGATTGCCTGTTCAACAAAGCTGTTTTAATTTTGTGGCGAACGCTGCCTACCCAAATGCATCTGAGCCTACAATTGCTGATTAGGTTGTGCCTAACCCTTCCGATCTGACAACTGCCGATTGTGTTGTGCCGCTCACCGACTACGCGAAACATGGCGAAAGTTTCTCACGAATGTCTAATGACCCGACATCTGCTGAATACATCACACTAATATTTACCTTAATAGACATCACCGCTATCAGTTCACGAGACCTGCCGAAATCTACAACGCCGAAATCTACAACAACGTAGAGCGATTTTAGTTCCGTTCTAGTACAAGTAGCTTATTCTATTGAGTTGTCAAGAAACCCGAGTGAATCCGAGTGGAGAAGAGGGCTTATTGCCAAGCGTACATAACATGTAATATATAATTTTAAACAAAATCAAAATCTACTTTTTGTTTCACACTCAGAAATTGTAAAATAATTGAGTTTTTCATTTCTTATGCTAAACTACATTCTTACACAAAATTTTGGACTTCTACGATAAAAATAGCGCTTTTATAAATAAAGTTCGAGTCTTAACCTGGAACATATTGAAGTAGTGTTGCACCGAGCTGGATTTCTCCACAAAATTGTTATTATCTATAAATTAAACTATCAGTTTTATTAACGACATTGTTTAAATATCAGTGGACGTATATTTTTTCTCATGTAAAAAGTAAATATGTTAATTACGTCCTTTTGCATTTTAGGTGACGAATGTATTTTTCAAATGTTTGCAGGGTTGCTTTAAATACAACGACAACTACATAGTACCGAATTCTCAGATTTAAATGAAACTTGGATAAGACAAAAATATATTTGACACGTATTTTTCTAAGGTGCGCAATCTCAATTTTAGGGATTAAAAATTGTGTTCAAAAATTGTCTCGTTTGAAGTTTTTTAAAATATATTTCTTAATAAGTTATTAAAATATAGTCAAATTGGTTATCAAATGAAAGGTATTGAACAGCCACAATTTTTAGAACTGGTGACCTCTAAATCTATTCCAGAACAGTTTCGTTTAACTCCTGCTGCATGGAACCGATTCTAGAACAGGTTGCTGGAACTCCAAATGTAAAGTTTCACTCTCCTTGAACTAGTTCAGTGACTGGTTCTAGAGCCAGTACTAAAGTAACATGTTCTTGTTTGTAGGTTAGGAACGTATTGCGAATAGGACAAACTCCATACAAAAAGAATCGGTTGTAGAACATAAATTAGAACCTATCAAAATACATAGTAAGTTGTTCTGCAATCTCTTATTTTGACTTTACTATTTTACTGGGTGGTATATAAAATATGTCCGTGCATGTTCTAACATTTTTGTTTTTCAAAAAACAAAATGGTCTAATACTAAATTTGGATGGAAAGTTGTTGTTTGTTTGAGTTCGAATCATGGTTGGCTAACACTACCTTTTCGTTAGAATGAATGTTTCCTACCAAGCATACAACATTAGCGATATGAAAATTACAAAACAACGATTTCAATAGTAGCATGTGTCTTCTAATATCACAGGGTTTATTTCAAAATTGTGCCACTAAATTTTACCACATCTACAAAATGCCGTTATAAACCGGAGTTTCGGTATTATAGCGCAATTGTTAACTCAATTCAAGATATTTAGATAACTAAAACCTGTTATATCAGAAGATACATGTCTTTATTGTAGTCGATTTTTTAAAATTTCATTTCGGACTTGAAGTAAATGTGGCTGCCAACAATTTTTATAAAAAGTTATTGAATACCAACCCATGCTCATATTTATATATAATAATACGAGTTTAACTTTTATTGAGGGAATGTTTGGACTTTTTCAATTTGCGTAATCGTGCGGCTTTAACACGACTTTTCCCGAAGAACTTTTTTTCATAGCAAGTATTTGAAATATTTCAAACAAGTGGAAATCCTGGGCACACATCATATGCAATATGGGTAACAAAATTCCTGTTTACTCGATTACTTAAATACTTCATCCCATCAAAACTTTCTATTACCTGGTAATACGTTTGGGAATAAGAAATTAAGGTCGGTAACTGATTACTTTTATATTGCAAACAATATTATTTTAATAACGCATGTTCATGACATGTCATATCTTTTTCCACTACCAGTAATGACATCAGCTTACTCTCTGCATTACTTTAACACGAATAATAAGGGCTTACCAATAACTAGTTAATTTTACCATTATTTTAATACAAATAAGTACCCATAAATACTTATTTTCATCGTAATTTTAAATATTGAGTAGTAATCTAAAAATTTTTTAAAAACCTGTGTTTAGTCTCATTATTTTTACAACACTAATAAGGATATATATAAGCACATATTTTTGAGTTTTTGTAAGCTGGAAACTAATGGCATTTTGTGCAAGCAAGTTTTTTATGTTTTCATTTATCCAGGATAACATGTCAAGTAGGGATGGGATAGTGCACGATTTTTTGATTTCAATGCGATAGAACCTCTTATTTTATGCACGCAGAAAAAAAAACACTTTTGAATATGTTTGCAGGTTATCTTATATATAAAATTCTCGTGTCACAATGTTCGTTCCCGTACTCCTCCGAAACGGCTTGACCGATTCTCATGAAATTTTGTGAGCATATTGAGTAGGTCTGAGAATCGGCCAACATCTAAAAATGGGCGTGATCGGACCAGTGGGCATGTCAGCTCCCATACAAAGTAAATATTTAATATCATATATCTACAGTACTATAATAGCCATAGTCTTAGAAATTTGTGCACGTTGATTATTTGTTAATGTGAATAGTCATGGGAAAAATGGGCGTGATCGGACCAGTGGACGTGTCAGCTCCCATTCAAAGTAAATATTTAATATCATATATCTACAGTTCTATAATAGCCAGAGTCTTAGAAATTTGTGCACATTGATTATATTATGAATAGTCATGGGAAAATTGGGCGGGATCATACCAGTGGGCGTGGCAGCTCCCATACAAAGTGATTATTTAGCTCATATACAAAATTAATATTAATATTAAATATCTAGGGTTCTATATTAGCTATATAGCCTTCAAATTTTGTACGAGTCCATCAATTACAAATATTAGTAGTCGAACTGAAAATGGGCGGAATGGGATAAATGGTAGTGGTACCAAAAGCAAAAAACAAATAAGCATTAAAATAAATCATCACATTCAAGACTTTTTGCAAGGTTATTTAATAATGTTGTTCAAAAATTGTTTTAGCGTTCCTCATAGTCCTAGAATAAAGGCTATAGAAGGACAAAGAGGCGTTGGGCTTCCCATGAAATTACAAATTTTAAAATGATTTACTAATGTGAATTAATTTTTTTAATTATATATTTGCGTAAAAAAATTTTCTTGATTTAAAGAATTAATTACAATTAAAATTTTAAGGCAAAGCAACGTTTGCCGGGTCAGCTAGTTATTTATATATTTAGGGTCATTCACCCAAACATATATATGTTCACAAACAAACATAATTATAATTGCAAGCAAACATGTTATATTGAAAACATGGGCAATTTTTTCTAAATAAAAGTATTTAAAAGCATTATTTCCAGCAGGAAATTTTTTTTCAGCGTGTGAGGTTTGAAAAAAACTGCACGAGCCAAAAAAATGGAAATGGAGCAAAAGGCTCCGCATCGTGGTCAAAGTTGGCGTTGAAGGGTTAAAAATCCCCAATAAATGTTGGCCCTTAATACTTTTTCGGAACATAACTCTCGCCTATCTCAAATTCCTAAGGTGGCCCACATACAAAAAATATATTTTGTAAAATATATTTTTTGCCCATGGTGTCTCCAAGCGGGGTGAAATGTAAGATCAACCAACATTCATTTCTCTCTCTCAACATTTTACCCGAACATACCTCTCCCTTACCACACTCCCAAAGTTGGGCTACCATACAAAATGTACGTAAAAAAGACCAAATTAACAAGGTGATAAAAATGCATTACAAAAAAGGTAATTTTCTAATGATGTTTTCTTTTCTGGAAAAAAGTGTTGCATTTTAAAGTGCAAACATTTCAAACATTTCACCCTCGCCACAATAAAATTGTTAATTTTTTCAAACAGAATAAATAGAACACAATTTTATCACATATTGCTATCTTTAAACATGTGTGTTTATACAATATTGTCATGGCAGTCCCGGTTCGAATCTCAGACAACATGAAGGAATTTTTTTTAATAACTAATTTTTTTTTAATTATGTTTTAAGCTAGCTTTATATCTTTTTTTTATAATTTTTATTCTAATTTTGTTTTTTTTAACGAATTTTAGGTCAAAAAGTAATTGGCGTTCGAATAAGAACACCGTTACTGATCTGCACCGCAAAAAGGCGAGAACCGAATGTGCCAAGATGCTTAGACGCGAAAAGGTTTTATACGAACGGCGTCTGCTCCTCGGGGCAGTAAGAACTTTTGGTCGTTTGTTAAAAGAGTAAGGGATAATGCTAGTTCTTCTATTCCAACTCTTTTAAAGGACGATCAATCATTCACTGACCCGGTTGATAAGGCTAACCTTTTCGCTGAACTTTATGCAAGAAATTCTTTCTTGCCGGAAAGCGATCAACCACTGCCCGTTCTCAAAAGGGTATCCTATACTATGCCTTTGATTTTCTTTCGGGCCCGGGCAGTCAAAAGGGTTCTTGTGGATCTCAACGTAAATAAGTCACCGGGGCCGGATGGCATATCAGCACTGGTGCTGAAACAGTGCTCTTTAACTTTGGCACATCCATTGGCAAAACTTTTCAGCTCTTCGTGCCGTGCGGGAATTTTCCCCTCATGCTGGAAGGAGGCAAATGTCCAGCCTATCCCTAAAAAGGGTGCGGCTAACAACCCTGAAAATTACCGCCCAATCGCAATTTGCTCTGCGCTCTCCAAAGTGATGGAGACCATGGTTAACCACCATCTTGTGAAATATTTAGAGACCAATTCACTTTTAAATGATCGACAGTATGGCTTCCGTAGTGGTCGATCTACGGGAGACCTGTTGGCGTTTATATCGGAACGTTGGAGCCGGTCAATTCACCGCTTTGGTGAGAGTAAAGTGGTTGCTCTAGATATTTCTAAGGCGTTCGATCGTGTGTGGCACGGAGCACTCGTGACTAAGCTAGTTGCTTTTGGTGTCAGTAGTGTCTTCTCTCGATTTATAACGAGTTTTCTCAGAGACCGCACTGTACGTGTTGTTTTAGATGGGGTCTCATCAAACGAGTTTCAGCTAAATTCAGGGGTACCGCAAGGTTCTGTTCTTTCTCCTACCCTTTTTCCTATTTTTATTAATGACCTTCTTGGTCAGACCTTCAATCCTATCTACTCTTTTGCAGATGACAGCAACATTTGTGATTCATTTTCATTCGATCACAGGCCAAGCTCTTTGGAGATAGAGTGCATGCGGCAGAACATGAATGACACACTCAATCAAGACCTTTCTACAATCTCCGAGTGGGGTCGCGCGAATAAGGTCGATTTTAATGCACGCAAGACCCAATGTTGTATGTTAACCCACAGACGGGCTGTGGAATTAACATTGTCACCTGTAACTATGGATGGTATAGCTATTGAGGAATCGGATACTCTTGATGTTCTGGGCATGAGAATACAGGGTGATGTCCGTTGGAATAAGCACGTATTTCAAGTGTCGAAAGAGGCATTCAAGTGGCTCGGTTTTCTAAAACGGTGCAAGACTTACTTCACTCCATCCGATCTCCTTACTATTTATACCAGCTATATCCGACCAAAAATGGAATACAACTCTCATATATGGGCAGGGGCTCCACTGTCTATTCTGAAGCTTCTGAACCGTGTTCAGGGGAGGGCGGTGAAGCTTATCAATGACAGTAGTGTATCCAACTCTATTGATTCATTGGAGCATTGTCGGAATGTGGGTTGTGTGACACTTTTCTATCGATATTACCATGGGAGATGCTCATCTGAGATAAGTGAACTTATTCCACGAGCCCGAGTTTTTATTCGTAATACTCGCTTATCTAGTAGAGCACATCCGTTTGTAGTTGATTGTCCTGTGTTTCGCACAACGCATTACAGAGAAAATTCGTTTTTTAGTCGAACGATTCGTATGTGGAACAAACTTCCCGCAGAAGTCTTCCCTGTTACCTACAATTTAGAAAAATTTAAATCAAATATCCACAAACAGTACTCCTTCTTTCCTCCCTCCCATACCCTATTTTCCTGATCAATACAATGCACTGCATGAGTAGGGGGCATCCCCTGAGTATTGGTTAAAAAAAAAAAAAAAAAATATATATTCAAAAATTTTTTATAAATAATTTTACATTTAACAGGAAAAAACTCATCCTAACTTAATATCACAGATTAATTAATGGCTACTTGGTAGCTTGAATTTATGTTCTTTTCATTACTTTTTTATCAAAATTCGCATACCACGTTTAAATTTAAATAAGTTTGTGTCCTTTAAGATTGATTGGCTTCGTAATAGGGTAATTAATTTTAAATTTTAACGACATATCAATTGTTAGTTTAATAAAGCAAAAAGTAATTAAGAAAGTAAAAAACAAAAATTGTTATAATATTCACACGAACTCTAATAAATACAAATTGTTAAATAAAATATATGTAGATCGTTCCAAAAAAACCCCCTTCCTTCTATACTGCATTTATTTAATTAATCAATTAGGCTTTAAAAGTATAACTCATTTTTAACAAAACTTTTCTCTTAATAATTTTAATGTTTAATAGCACTTTTTTATTGTTTTCATGATGTTTTTTTTTTTTTTTTTTTTTTTTTTTGTCTAAAAAGTTTCTTTATGTCTACACATGTTTCTACCCTCGAGTATTATAATTAATATCAATCATACGCTCCCTAACCACAGTAATTAAGCAAATGCCATTGTTACAAAATTAGTTAACTGTCATTAAAATATTATTTATTTATTAAAAAAAAAAAACATTTTAATTGATAGTTAAACACTGGTAAATATTTGTTTTCATGGTAAGTAACTAAACTTAAAAAAGGACATTGAATATTTACTTAAAATGAGTAAATGTATAGCCATATTTGATGAAATTTTATTCATTACGTTTGGTTGGATTTAATTTTAAATTTGTTAAAAATAATTTAAAAAAAAAAAAAACATAAACATTATAATATAATGATATTAACATATTAACATATTAAATAATTTAATTATTATTGATTTATGCCTAAATAGATAATAGATTAAATGCTAACATGTTATTGTTTGAAACATCCATGATTTTACAAATTTAAATCATACGAATTTACTATAAATGATAATTTATTGCAAATTAACACAGTGCCACAGAAAAAAATACCTGGGAAGTGATACTATTTTTCTGGAAAGTGTTGCCGAGTGCAACAAGAATCTGTTTTTGAAATTTGCCAAACGCATCCAAAATCTTGAGGTATGGGTAAAAAACCGTTCTTTTTATGCACTTATAAGCGTTAAAATCATCTGAGTTTAAGTTGCTTAGCGGATTATAGTTTAAAATATAAAAGTTTATTGCTTCAAATTTTATACAGATTTATCTTCTGTACTATCTTATAAAGGGTCCGCCATCTAACGTGTTTTTTTTTTCAACTAGTGCTTATTTCGTGAATTGTAACACTTAGCTCATGTCTGATTTGACAGATAATTAGTTTTATATCCCTCTGCTTAACGAATATGGTTGTGTATACGCTTGAAAAACGCTGGGAAATATTGCGACATCACTTTGAAAATCGTGGTAATGTTGCAGAATGTGCTCTCTGTTTTTGAACATCGCATTATCAGCCGCAGAGCTGATGTCGTTTGGCCACCTCGGAGCTGCGATTTGACACCGTTGGACTATTATTTGTGGGGTGCCGTCAAAGATAAGTGTTACGCCAACAAGCCAGAGACAATTGACGCTTTAAAGGACAATATTCGTGAAGCCATTGATGAAATACAGCTGGACACAATCGATAATGTGCTTAAAAATTGGACCGATCGTGTAGGCTACTGCATGGCCAGCCGAGGCAGCCATTTGAATGAAATTATTTTCCATTATTAACTGGAAGGATTGTACTTTCAAGTAAAAAAAGACATTTGAGTAAATAATCAGTAGTTTTTTTTATAGCATTTTCAAAAAAAAAAAAAGTTATTTGGCGGACCCTTTATAAAAGTAAAATGTTCAATATAATTTTTTTAAATTTTTTAATATGCCTCCCATAAGCAATTTCTGTTTCTGATTTTTCGATCCACTTATATCGAAAGTTGACAATAGATTTGAGACCTTTTTTTTTGGAAATTTTGATTGATTTTTTTTTTTGTTTGGTACTATTCCGGGACGTCTTTAAGACTATCCGTAAAAACTAAAATCTAGATCAAAATTTAATAAGTCATAGAGGGCACTTAACTTAATCCCTTAGATACCATAGTTTCTGGATACAAAAACTTCCATAAGTTCTTAATACATATTTTGATTTATTATAGTTTTTGCGTAAGGACTATTCAAAAGCCTACACTTATTTCATATTATCTTGTGGTTACTTTGGAACCCAGCCGAGAGATCACCAAATTACAATTTCTCAAATTTTCTATCCCTTAAACACTTAATAAAAAGGAAAGTTTACCTTAACATTTTTTTAAATATCCTGTAGGTTTAAAATCCGCTTGTATTAAAATATGTTGTATTAGTTTGGAGTATAATAAAGTGCAATACCTTTAAACACTCAGGTAACTTCTGCTTTAAAAATATGTAGTTGTGTGGATTGTAGTACAGTTTCTTTATTTTTAATGTAAATATCATTCAGTTGTAGAACAAATTTAATTTTTTATTAATCTTGTAGTTCATTTTAAAAAACAAACCACATCAAATGACTGTTGTATGATTTTACATTTCTTTTTTTACAGTCGTATTTTTTTATTTAAAAAATAAAAAAAGTAAATGTTTGTTTATTTTTTACTAACATGTGGTTAATTTTTATTACAATTGTTAGTATTTTTTTAACAGTAAAAACAAATTACAAATGTTAGTTAAAGTCAATGAAATGTTAGTCGTTCTTTATTCAAGTGAAATTTCATTTGTTTTTGGCTACAAATGCTGTCGTATTTACCTACATAATATCATTAGTGTAAAAAGCTTTAATTATTTTGCAAAAATAATTAAGCAATTAAGCAAAATTCTGAAGTATAATTTCAAAATTGTTGCAAGCATTATTTTTTAGTAAAAAATTGTTTTTAATGGCGGTTAACCGACTAGCCGGTTTTTTCACATTCGGTTACCCGAAAAGCCGGTTTCTCAAAAAGTAGGGTTTTTGGAAACAGTGTGTTAACGTTTGTTTTTGCAAGCACTCTTTGTATTGTACAACGCTTTCAGCTGAATTAAATAAAACAAATTGCCAAAAAGTTATTAAGATTTGAAAAAAAAGTATTAAAATAACAATTATCTCCAGAGTGCGGAATCGATCCACCTTAACCTCCATTGAAAAAAGTAATAGTTATACACCGGAAAAGAGATTGATTGAAATTCGGTCGAAACCATTAAAATTTATTTGATAGGACGTTATTTTATTTGGAACTACCAATAATCGATTAATAAACCAAAAATACTGTACTGGAAACTAAAAAATTAAAAAGAGGGAAAAGTAACTAAAAAAACAATCCATTTATCGAGTTATTGGTATTTCCAATCAACTTTTCAAATAAAATTCGGCTAGTACGGTGTAAGGTGGAAGCAATAGAATTTTTACCATCTATACATTTTTTTTAAATTATTGATTATATGATGTAAGGGTTAGAAGCTGTCAAAAGAAAATGTCAGGGGGCTAAAGGAACAGTTGCATAGGGTTTGCCTATACTGAGCAGTAGTTTGATGATTGAACTCATAAATTGTCGAAAAAAATAAAACATTCAGAAAATATGAGATTTGGATTTATTCACTCAATTGCTTATAACTTTGTCATTTTTCGGTCGATTTTCTTCTGGTTGCTCTTAGTTCTTACGTAAAAGTATCATCTGTACGTACATGAAGAGAAACCAGACTTTTTTTTTTTTAACGATTTGTACTTTTCCGTTGGCACAGAATCACTGTAAAATATGATTTTTTTTTAAAGGGTGCCCTATTTTCATCGATATATTTTAAATCGCTTTACCGATCAAAGATCCGATTTTACATATTTGTTCGTCATCTCAATACCTTGCATTTGTGACAACCCAAGCGGACATTTCTAGCTCGAGATATGATTTGTCAAGTGGAAAAAGGTCGAAAAAATGACAAAAATACAATATCTCAAAAAAATTACAATATCTAAAAAGGAATGTAACCTTGTTTTTGAATTCAGCGAGAGAAAATACATAAGTAAATCTATCTCTCGTCAAATGTTGATAAAAAAATGTCATTTTGTCAACTAGTGTAATCAAAAGTGGTCAAAAAGGGTAAATACGGCATTCGCAATCAAATATGCCACTAATTTAGAGGTTCAGTAGTACCAACCGAAATGTGGATTGCATTGTTTATAGACGCAACTAATGCATTGTTAAACGAATTTGAGACAATGTTTGTTTTCGTAACAAAATATTTAAACTCAAATTTAACACTCAACATTTATAAGTATTTGTGGTGTAGTGGGTAGAGAGAACTTCCGAGTTCAAATCTCGGAAAAGACAAAAATTCGGAAAAGATAAAATATTCAAATGTTTAAATATCAACTAAGGCAATGAAAAATAAAAGTGTTTGTGCTGCAATCAGTAGGACAGATGACTATTAATCGAAATACCGCTGTTCACTACCAGATAAATTTAAAAAGTATTTTTAATTTAAATAAAATATTGTGGAACGTAATAATATTTACTTGGAGTGTAATATTAGGTTAGGAAACTGATTATTAGCCTACACGACTAAAATATAATTTAACATTACTATAGTTGTCGTTACCGCCAGAAATCTATTAGTAAGGATTTCGGTGGCCACAACTGAGACTGTTTTCTGGGTGTATGAACTTGAAAAAACTTATTATGTTATTAATTTCGATACCAATTAATTTAAAAAGTGTTGCAAATGCCGTTTAAAATAACTTTAATTTAACATTTTTGGCAGTTGTTAACATAAACTTTTGTAAACATGAAAAAAGTGCATGTCGTCACCTAAAGTGCAAAAGAACGTAACTAACATATTTACTTTTTTACAGGAGAAGCACAAAAAGTTATAAGATATTTTAGCAATATCGTTAATAAAACGGATACTTTTAATCATAAAACCAAACAATTTTGTGTAGAAATGTAGTTCGATGCAGTGCTTCATAATCAATCAACCCTTTTTTTTTTTTTTTTTTTTTTTTTTTTTTTTTCATTTCATTTTTTTCATTTCATTTCATTTATTAACAATAATCTCAGTCCGACTTTAAGCTTTTCTCAAAGTAGACGTCTTTCTAACAAAATCTTTCTCGGATCAAGTTATTTAAAGTTATTTAATTATTTAAAGTGCTCTTAGTGACAATTGAATACTTTATTATTGAAACGAATTAAATTGAACTGTTACCAGTCAAACAACATTTAATAAACAAATTTAATATTATTCTTAAATTTTATTAATTAAACACAACGTGTACTTGCATCAAAAAATCAAATAAAAAAGAATAAAAATAAAAACAACAACAATGAATAAGCCACCAGATCGTGTGGTTAATCCGAACTCAACACCTTCTCTCAAATGGGATAAATCAAAAGCATTAAATTTCTCACAATCAGGTCCCATTTACTTAATAATGACAAGAACAAACAGCATTGATACTCTAACTAACGTATCCCCCTTCTTGTTAAAAAAAGCAATAGATTACACATGTAACGGCGAAGTAGAAGAATGCAAAAAATTAATGAGTGGAAGTTTGTTAATAAAAACGAAAAACTATGTACAAGCAAACAAACTATCAACACTAGTTGCCCTCTCCGATTCAATTTCTGTAGAAGTAACAGAATACAAAACATTAAACCAAACCAAAGGTGTTATCTACAGCAATGATCTACGAGGGATTGCTGAAAGTGAAATTACAAATGAATTAGTGAGTCAACAAGTTTGTGAAGTTAAAAAAATACACAAAATGGTAAACGAAAAACTAAACGAGACTGGACTTGTAATATTAACATTTGCATCTTCATCACTGCCGTGTGAAATAAAAATTGGATATCAAAAAGTAAATGTTCGCCCATACATCCCACTTCCAACAAAATGTAACAACTGCCAACAATTTGGTCACATTGCTAAATTCTGCAAAAACAAACAAATATGTTTTCATTGTGCAAATGAATACCACTTAAACCCGGATATTGAAAATGACGAGTGTAAAAACGAGGCCAATTGTGCTAATTGCATAAAAAAAAATATCGAAAATACCAAACATACCTCAAAAGACAAAAAATGCCCCACTTTTATTAAGCATAAAGAGTTACAAGCCATAAAAACAACATACAAAATCGATAACAAAGCCGCATATAAGATCTACAAAGAACGCCACCAACACGACGGATCATTGTACTCCTCTGCTGCCAAGAGCAACAACAACAATAATCAACCTAGCATCAACATCATCACTGCAACATCCCTTCAACAACAACAACAGCCTGGTAAACCCTCTGATGTTTCAACATCCAACTTTAAAGAACCAACAAGCAAAAGATCATTTAGATATGATACATTATCTGATTCTGAATCCGATCTTTCGACACCTCTAACCACCTCTAAAGAAACATCAATTAAAAAAGAATTGTTAATTCTTCCTAGAACCACGTCCAAACGAATTCAAGAACAACTGAAAAAAAAATCAAAACACTGCAAAAGCAGCAACTAACCCCCCAAGAAACAAAGAAAATCCAATAAAAAGAAAAGCGATGACCAAATGGAATTCTCTTCAAATGATGCCTAACTCCAAGAAACATTTTACAACCATCCTAACTCAAAATACAAACATTTTATCAATTTATATATCTCAAACACTTATTTATATTAATCTGTTTAATACCACTATTGTGAAGCCGACTGTTGGACGGGATTATGCTGGAGATAGCAAGAGTATAATACCAAGTATTTCTGCTCTTTCTAGTATAATACTGCCCAACAGTCATTCACTTTATATATTTTTTACTTATTATTCTCACATTAACCCACAACATTCTGAAAATATTCTACCACCAAAATTAACCATTTTACTAATTGCTAATTCGATTACTTTTGAGACAAAACACTTATTATACTTCAGCATTTCTATCAATCACACCAAAACAATCTCCCACAATTATAGACTTTACATATTGCTCTCTAATATTTTATTTTCAAACTTACAGTGTACAGAAAAATGTATACTATCTGATATACTAGTTCATTCACAATATACCAGACACATTATTATGAAAATAGTTATTATGCACGTATTAAGATCCCAAAATGACACTTAATATCATTCAGTGGAACATAAATGGATACATAAACAACTATAATGAACTTCAAATACTTATAAAGAAATATAGCCCGAAAATAGTTTCACTCCAAGAAACTCACATTCACAACTACCCCAACGTCCCAATTCCAATAAATTATTCCTTCTACCATGTTAACACATCTACAACACGATATGGTGGAGTAGCTTTGCTAATCCATAATTCTGTTAAGCACAAGAAGACGACTATAGCCGACGATTTCGATGCTTTACGCTTCGAGATAACTTCAAGGTTTAAATTTAACATAACAAACACATATATACACCCTAATGAGGACTTTGATGTGACCAATCTGGAAAACATGTTCAATGATTTGGGAATACCCAGTCTTATAACAGGGGATTTTAACGGCTCACACGTCAATTGGGGATCAACTCGCAGTAATGCTAGGGGATCATGTATAGCTGACTTTATTGACAGCTCCAACCATATTCTTTTAAATAACAAATCGCCAACTCATTTAAACACTCACGGTACATTCTCTTACATAGACCTTACATTTTGCTCTCCGAGCTTAGCTAACCACGCGGAGTGGAAAACAGAAAAGGAACTTTTCGGAAGTGACCACTTCCCAATAATTATATCACTATTCCCACAACCAGTCAATTCAAATTTTTTTATACCTAAATTTAACCTCCTCCATTTCAATTTAACCTCCTCCATTAACCCTTTAACACCCACCGACAAAATTTGGAATAATATTAGGGCATTCACAGGTTACAAAACTAAGCAAAAAATACACTGTATCGCCTCTATTGAGAACCCAAACAGATACATTATAAACGGGCTGGAAATGTCCAATGAATTTGCAAAATTCTGGTCTTCTAATTCAGCTGACACTAACTTTACTCCAAGTTTTCGCACTTTAAAAAATAGTTTTAACACTAGGCCTCAAAATCCTGTTATCTGCGCTGGTGCGTCAAAGATGGAGTATGCTATAACGTATATTGAAATGGAATCAGTTCTTAGCAGACTTAAGGGTAAAACACCTGGTAGGGATCGCATATCCTACCCAATGATTAGAATGTTACCGTATAATACAAAACTTAGAGTGTTAAAGTTTTTTAACGCAATATTTTCTGAACACATACCACAGAAATTTAAATGTAGCGTAATCGTCCCTATTCCCAAGCCTAGTGCTGATAAAGCTCGGATCACATCATACAGGCCCATCTCTTTAAATTACTGTATCTCAAAAGTTCTGGATCGCATAGTAGCCAACAGATTATGGTGGTTTGTTACCTCTCACAACCTACTCAACGTTTACCAATTTGGTTTTAAGAGGGGAAAATCTACGATCGATAGTCTAGTTTACACCGACTATCTAATTGCTAATGCCCTCTCCTTACGGAAACATGTAACAGTTATATCTCTTGATTTTATGCAGGCATTTGACAGAGTAGGTTTGCATTCCATACTGGAACAGCTTATCAAATGGCAAGTCGGACCGAGGATTATAAATTATATTTTCAATTTTATGACAAATAGAAAGATCGTTGTACGAATAGGAAATCAATACTCCTCCACCTTTCCTCTTCACAACGGTATCCCACAGGGGTCGCCTTTGTCGGTAATCCTGTTTCTCATAGCTTTTAACAAGCTATATGGTATAATATCCGTTCACAAGGAAATAAATCTTGCAGCCTATGCAGACGACCTTAACCTTATCATAACATCTCATGAGAAGAGCCCGGTTCTATCCCTTAACGGTCTCTTCAACAATATTGAGAACTGGTGTGAAAAATCTGGAGCAATATTATCTGAAAGCAAGTGCAAATATTTGCACATATGCCGAAAGATAAATTGCCATTGCACCATTCAATCCGGTATTTACACTATAAACGAGGTAGATTCTCTCAGACTTCTTGGTCTTTATATTAACAAGAAATATAACTGGAAAAACCACATAGAAATCATAGCTTCCTCATTGTCGAACCGACTCAATATAATTAAATGTCTTTCAAGTTTTAAAATGAACTGCAGCGCTTCTACTCTTCTCTCTATCACCAAAGCTCTCATCATGTCAAAAATCAACTATGGTTTACAAATCTACGGTTATACTTCCAACTCCAACTTGGGAAAGATTCAATCAATCGTAAACTCTGCCCTAAGATTTTCTACAGGTGCTTTTCGCACAACGCCTATTCAGAACCTACAATTTGAATCAAATGTTTTACCTGTTACTGCACAGAGAAATATACTGACAACAAAACTATACCGAACATTTATGTATGACAATTATACACCCCTGAGAAAAATAGCTAGTAAACTACTTACAATGAAGAAAGTACCAAGAACACCATCGGCAATATATCGCACTGTACAAAATTGTCAAAAATTGGAGATACCTTTTAAATCAACACTTCCTAGGACGAAAAACCTCCCTACATGGGATTTCCAAATAGATTCTGTCAATATTTCAATATCCATGCTCCTAAAATTATATACCACTCCCTTTCAATACCAATCACTCTTTAACGAAATTAGAGATACATTACGTGACTACAAGCTTATTTTTACAGATGGGTCAAAATCTAATTTGGCAGTCACCTACAGCATTACAACTGAAAACGACACCATCAAGGCTTCATACCTACCGCATTATAGCTCAATATTTTCGGCTGAATTGATTGCCATATTTGAAGCTATAACATATTTAAAAACATTGCCGGGGAAATACGTTATTTGTTCCGACTCACTATCGGCGATTAAATCTATTGCAAATATTGGCAATAATACTCTAT
Organism: Delia radicum; assembly: GCA_021234595.1. Classification (NCBI taxonomy): domain Eukaryota; kingdom Metazoa; phylum Arthropoda; class Insecta; order Diptera; family Anthomyiidae; genus Delia; species Delia radicum. The sequence continues at coordinate 92,461,040 of CM037851.1, read as the reverse complement.
ATCCTTCGCGTATCAGGGAAATTTTAATCCAGAAATATCCGAATATAAAACTTTTGTGGGTTTCCGGTCACTGTAATATTAAGGGGAACGAATACGCGGACTTAATCGCCAAAGACGCAGTTACAGCTCCAGTCTTAGCGACTAGTAACTTCGACCAGAAGGATGTGAATAAATTTATATACGATCAGTATCGCTCTTCTGCAAGAGAACGAAGTTTTAATGCATCATCTGACTGGTATAAGACGATCAACAACGATCGAAAAACCATTCAAGATTCATATTCACCCAATATATGTCGCACCGACTTGGTGAAATTCACCCGCCTTCGTCTAGGACACACAAAATTAACACATGGACACCTGATTAACATTAATGAACCACCTTACTGTAACTGTAATGTAGGTACAAACAGTCCTCAACATATTCTCTCAGATTGTCCTAAATTCAGGACAACACGTAATCGGATATTCCAGAATAAAGATCCCAAATCGTTCCTATCTAAGCCTTCCACAAACAATATACGCACAATATCAAAATTTTTGAAAGAAACTAATCTATATAACAAAATCTAATGATTTCAAATAATGTATATTCATTAACTAACATTAAAAACTACAAAGACTAACTATAAATTAACTTCCTATTAATATAAATGTGAAATCCTTATAATTAACTTACTCCTTTAAGTCTAACGAGCTGAAGGCCTACGCTGCCATTGCTCAATAACAATTAGCATTAAATTTTCAATTTCATGTTAATAAAATAAAATAAATAAAATAAATAACAATAATCTTAAAGCCAGTTAAGGCCAAACGATTACAGACAAAAAAAAATTTAGACAGTCTTACGATATTCTTATTTCTAATCATTCTTAATATTAATTATCAAAAATATATATATATATATATACCTCTATCCAAATCTTAACAAAAATTTCAGAAAATAATCATTACCCTATCACGAATATGGTTTCTATATCCATTCCCAGAAAAGTGGCAATTTATAGTGATACATGTTGTTTCCGACACAAAATTACATATTTTGAATTAATTTATCAATTGAGATTAAAGAAGTGATAATATAATATTTCGAAATTGGGATTCGGAGTATAAAAAGTTCCTATAATTATAAGGCAGTCTTGTATTCCACAAATCTGTAACATGTGCCACAAATGATCTTTTCATAATCATCGTATGCGTTCGCAGGGTTACTAAAGTATGGGTCCTAGTTGAATGACCAAACACAAATCTTGAAGCAAAATAAGATGGCGATGCATTTTTAACGACCTTATAAAAAAGGCACAATACCTTAAAATCAATAAATTTTGTGAAGCTACATCCCAAAAAAATCGTTTGTGTGTTCAGAAACATGGGATCGAATCGATAGGCCGTACACATATCTTATTACGCGGTTAAAATATCTTTCCACTTTAGAAATATTACCCGAAGTAGTGCCACTGTAAACCTCTATTCCATACATTATCAATAAAGTATGTGCAATTTGTCTTCTTATATTAATTGGAAGGCGACACGGTATGCTATAAACCCTTCGAAGAGAAATCATAATTTTAGATATAATCATGTTAATATGTTGATTGAAAGTTAGTCTATCATCAATGTAGAAACCTAGAGCCTTGATATAAGAAACAAACTCAACTAAAGTACCATCCAAAGTAATATTAGGTCTACTGCCCAGCATATTATTAAACATTATCACCTTTGATTTGGACGTGTTCAACGAAATAAAGTGTTCTTTGCACCAATTATTTATATTACTTAAGTCCTCATTTGATCCTCTCTCTAGCTCGTTTTCTAATTCGGCAATAGCTACTAACTGTAAATCATCTGCATACATATACCCCTTTAAAGAATTACAGCAAGAAAATATATCATTTACATATGCCAAGAATAATAACGGACCTAAAATTGTTCCCTGTGGCACTCCCCGAGTAGTAGTTCGAGTTGACGAAGTTCCATTTTTGGTTTGTACGAACTGCGTTCTATATCTTATAAATGTCTCTATTAACCTACAAGCTGTTATAGAAAACCCAAAATTGAGTAAGAGCTTATTAAGCAATGCTTCATGGGATATCGATTCAAAGGCCCTACTAAAGTCTAAGCTTATCATAACCGCTAACTGATGATGATCTACTGCCTGTCGAATTTCATGCAAAATATCTAGAATGTGCGTGGTGGTATTATGACGTTGCCTGAAACCCGACTGATTTTCAGATAACAAATTTTCAGTATTTATGTGATTAAGCATTTGATTATTCATCAACCTCTCCAAGACTTTTGAGCATATTGAGACTATATTTATCGGACGGTAATCACTACAACTCTCTGGATTCCTGATTTTGGGTATTGGTAAAATCCTTGCCTTCTTCCATAAAGATGGGTACGAAGAACTGGTTAAAATACTATTAAAAACATGAGTTATATGATTTATAATATTCGGAAGAATTAACTTGATAAACTTTAGAGAAAGACCATCAGGTCCAACAGCATTTGATTTCATATTCATGAAAGAATTAAAAACCTCATCGTTCTGAACGTTAGCAAAAGAAAATCCACCTTCATTAAAAGCAACTTGTGAATAATATAAAATTGTTGGTGGATTTTCAATCGGTGTCAAAATATAAGAATCATTAAGTTGTTCCACATCCATAGCAGAAATGTTATTATTGCTTGCCTGAGCAATACCCACTTTCCTAAGTTCATTCCATAAATTTTTCGAAGTACCAGAATCAAAACGTTCATGATAATGCTTTGCCCTCTCTTTCCGAATTGCGTTGTTAAGCCGATTTCTATATAAACAATAAATACGCCACCTATATTCACTCCTCTGTTCTAAATAGGCTCGAAAAGCTAAATCCCTATGACATTTGGCCATCCTAACATTTTCAGATCCCATCCATGGATCCTTTCGCCTTACCGAAATCGTTTTAAGTGGAATGTACCTTTCATAAAGATTTAAAAGTGATGAGGTCAAAAACTCCACTTGAAAGTCTGTATCAATAGTTTCATAAATAGGCCTAAAGTCAATATCATCCAAATCCTGAATACACAATTGCCTATTAAAATGTTTATAATCCCTTACCTTTATAACATTATCCACTCTATTCGTTCGAATCCTGTAAGAAATATATATCAAGGCGTGGTGAGAATTCAGTGCAGGAAACTGAAATTGGCCCTTTTTTTCCACCAAATCGGAATTGGAAACAAAAAAATAATCAATTAAACTACATCTAGATGAGTTTAATTCAAAGTGTGTGGGTAAATTATTATGGATTACTTCCAGCCCAGAATCAGAGACCATATTTCTTAAAGCTGCCCCCTGCTGAAAAAGATTTATATTAAAATCCCCTGCCACTATCATATGCCTATAACGTCCAGACAGTTCCCCCAACTCCTCCCTACATTGACCAATATTACCATAAGGAAGATAAATTACACCTATTAAAATATTAACCGAATTTTCCCCGGAAATTTCCACAAAGATGGCATTACAAGTCAGTCCCTTATTGAATGCACAAACAACTCTAGACTGAAGACGATTGTGAACATACACACATACTCCTCCGCCACGTCGTTCAAACAATTTGTCATTACGATGTAAATGATAGTTCTCTATCTCTACTGCAGTATCTAGAATACTCTCTCCCAACCACGATTCAGACATTCCAATAATATCAAAATTACCCCCCTCTACCACTTGTCTAATCTCATCTAATTTAACTGAATTAAACTTTGGTGAAATACTTTGAACATTCATATGCATAATATTCAGATTACATGAATTCAAATTTAAACGGTTTAATGAATCACTAGTTACCACTTCTCCCAAATTATTATTCTTTTCCAATATAAAGAGATACCCCCATATTCGTGACAAAATAAATTGTGTTAATATATAAGCATAGAAAATACTATAATTCTCAGTTTTTAGAATGAAGCATTTCCTTATAAATTTCCAAGGCATATTCATATTTTCTTTCCCTATCTATCCATAAAAATACATTCTTCTACGGGATATAGTATAACCAAATTCAATAATAACTTGTAGTATTTAATTAACTATTTATATATAAAAATTTGTATAATTGTAGAAAATACAGAAAAAAAAAATAAAATAAAATAAACGAAATCGATACAACTCATTTCTTATATAATTCAAGCAAAAATCGAGCAGAAAACAAAATAATATTTTTATAGCATGCAACAAATTTTTATAAAAAAAAAAAAAACAAAAATAAACTAGTTTAACTTATATTATTAGTTGTATTCTCAATTCCACTGGTAGAGCTTGCGTTTTCAATCGTCTTCATCATAGCACTGATCGCCTCAAAGTTGATAATTTTTCTCCACCACTATTAAGAGTAACTTTAGCTTCAGGAATATTTTTTTTAGAATTCTAAATTTTTGATTTTATTTGCCTTTAATAGTTTTCTGCACATGTAGTTTAATTTAAATGCTATTGGAGCAAGATGATCATTTAAATATACTCGTGATTCTGCTTTAGTTCTACATAGTTGATTTAAGGTGAGACTCTTTACAGCAAAATAATTTTTCATCAGCTGATCCCGTTTATAAACACTATTTAACTTAACCAGAACAGAATTTTTATTATGTATATATGTGCACAAATTGATGTCGTTATGGTTCAACTCAGTCTCTAGTATGCTTCCGATTTTAAAAATGGTAAAATACAAATCATCAGTTGACTTAATAAGTTTGGAATCCAATCCCTTGATAATAATATCACTACGATAAATTTGACGTCGTATAGACTCGTTATCCAACTTTAATTCTTGTATTTTCTCCTTAATCATTATCTCTGTGTCTTTAGCATTAGTGAAGCACTGCACAAGTTCTTCTTTTATGTGCTTTAAGTCCGATAAAACAGTTTGAGTAATAACTTCCGATAGCTTATGTACGGTCGCTTCTAACTTATCTATTTTGGAAGCAATATCATCACGATTGCTAGGCAGTTTCATGCACGTTCCGCATCTGAATAGAATAGCTCCTTCGCTGTTTTTTATCATATCCAACATTTCTGGAGTAAAATCTGTATTTATTGTTACAGCACACTTGTAGTGAACACATGTTGCACAAACCATGCAACTAGATGTTCTTGTGCACGTAGCGTTGCATATCACGCAATTCATGTTTAATAACAAAATTGTTTATTCCACTTGACAGATTTTATTTTAATTTTAAATCTTTATTATTTATCTTTCTTTATGCACTGTATACCATAAAAATTATTGAGTAACAAAAGAATAAACAACGATTAACAATTTGTCCACAGATCTGTGCTTAATTCAAACGAAGAGAATTTTTTAACCACAATAAAATTATTTTAAATATTAATTTTGTAACAGCATATTTTTAAAATTATTTTCGTTTTAGTTATAATGTTCACTTCATAATTGTGATTTTATAAAATTATGTTTTTAATTTTGATTTTCCCGACAGAAAAAGTACTTTAAACGGACAGAAAAAAAAACACGTCTACTCTGCCATTATACAATCTATATATCAAAAAATGCGCTAAAACAAAAACATATTATACTTCAACTTTATTTATAAAACCGTTATTTTTTATCGTACAAGTTCAAAATTTTCTGTAGGCATGTAGTTTAGCCAAATGAATCAAAATCATCAATAAAACTGGTTTCGGAAACTTTGCTAGTTTCGCCCTTTTGCATTTTAGGTGACGATATGCTAAATACTCTGGATGTCAGGCTAAAGAGGTTCTTAAATCACTACTTCAACTTTATTTTGCTGGGATATATTATTTGTTGTAGAATATATTATTAATAACATTTTATTTTATGACCCAATCGTTAAATTTAAGGCCATAGTTTATTTTCATAAATATTAATTTTGACATTTTAAGCGTTTTGACCCTTGTTTATAATAACCAGAGTAGCGACTTTCATGCAAATGCATGTTTGTTCTCAGTATCACAAGGACGATTATGATGATGCACTTTTCCGAATCAAAGATTCTGCAATAAAATGGCATTGATTTGTTATGTATATTTAGACTTTAAGTGCACAGTTTTTGCTTTTTTATGATATTTTTGCATATCTCGCTTTGTTAGCATTAAAATATAAATTTGACTTTAAATAAATTAAAGGAAGAATCATAAAACCTTAACACAGCACTACATTCAAATAAGAAACTTCAAATTGCTATCGTCGTAGATATTTAGCTATATGGTATATTATTGTAAACCATCGCTCTCGTATTATGAGCACGATTTTTAAAAATCGACCAATCTGAATTAAATTTTTTTTTGAATTGTTAGTTCAAAATTTCGGAATTTTTAGGTCATATTTTTAGCTTTTTTTCTGCATATTTTAAGAGCATATTTTCGACTTTTTAGTGTATGAAAGTCTCTGCCCTGATAACAATCCTTTGTAACAATTGTTAATGACCCGTTGTTATATTTAAATTTTTCAATTTTGTGTTTATTGAAAAAAGTTTGTGAGCGTATACCGTACTTGTTGTGTTTATTAGTTTTGTAACCCATTAATTTAATTGATCGTTAACATGGGTTAAGCAATTACTAACTCAGAATTAAATAATTTAAGTATTAGGAACTTTATTTGATGTTTTGCAAAATTGACTTTGACAGATGACGTTTTTAAATTAACTAAGGCAACCACTGGCAAATATTAACCCATTAAGCGGCCTATTAATATTAGCAAACAAATAAATAGTAGCTTTGTTCCACCCACTTTATTGGGGATACCCCATCTTACCATATAGTTTTTTTATTGTCATAATTTCTAGTTAAGTTGGTTTACACAGGCACTCGTGGTAACAACTTTGAATAGACCTATTAAAATCTGAATCCTTCTGAAGGCGGTATGGTCCAAAATAGGTGCAAATGGATAAGGCCTAAATAAGATATTTGTTACTTCAATACAAAAATAAAACATTTTTGTACTGTTACCTAATTGTAAGATGGAATGTTTTTCACCTTCGAAATAAAGCTCTTTTCTGCACTTATAAAAAAAAGCCCTAAAAGCATTTGAAAAAAAAAATTCAGATACGGCAATAAACACTAGTAGCCATTGCTAATGAAGTTGAGAATAGAGAATCCAAAAAAACCGACAAATATAGAATACCGGTTATCTTACATATACAGCGGTATACGGTTATAACGAACTCGCGGGGAGCGTACGAGTAAAAATTTTAATATGGCGTCTAATATTTTTATATCTCATTTGATAAGTTCCAATATACAAACACATACAAGTTGTATCCCAAAAATAGGTCAACTATATGTACCCAGCAAAAAAATAGAGCTTACCCAGAAGCGCTTCCGGAAGGCATTATTTGATAACTAAGCGTTTCCAAAGCAAATAAAGAAGGCATGAATTTTGTTCGCGATATCCCACTTGGTATGTCTCTTTTAAAGTGCTTCTTTCATGTGCTCTTAGAAGCAATAAATTCATGCCTTCTTAGGCACTAAGAAGCGCTTTTGGTATCTTGACAACATTAGTGCTTTATGGTATGCATACTTTGTTGCTTCATTTTAAGCATTATTCACTGCTTCAAAGAAGGCATTCTGGGAAGAACGACAGAATACCTTCCCTAATTGCTTTAAAGTATGCAAGGCGGTGAAGCGCTATTTTGGAAGCATACAAATGTAGTTACTGCTTACCAAATCCAGGTTTTTTTTTGCTGGGTATTTAATAATATCAAAGGAGATATAATTTAATACAATTTTATCTGAGATATGTCCATATCCCGTACATTAAGTTATGTCTAATTGGATTTAAATAGATCTCATTTTATATAATTTTAGCCGATAGCAGGTATGCTTTTTCTGACTTATGCTTATTGTGCTATTTAAGTTATGCTTATTCAAGTTATGCTTATTTAAGTTGAAAACTCAAATTTCTGGAAATCGACATGCTTGGAGATCCAAATTTTTTTAAGTGAAGAAACATATAATTATATCAAGTACCATATAAACAAATTTCTCAATAAAAATTATCAGATGTCTTTGTACAAGGTGGCGCAAAAGTAATCCTCCTATCAGAAAATGCTATAAATTTTGCGATTATCCCCTAATGTCAGTTCTGTTTTGACATTTGTGTAGTAAACACATGCGAAATACACGTTAATAAACAATGTTACGCTACACTGCTCCAGAACGCGGAATATTGGTGACTATTTATTTGACTATTATTTTCATCAAAAATAATCATGAGTGATGAGGCCCATTTCCATCTTAGCGGGTACGTAAATAAGCAAAATTTACGCTTCTGGGGCACTGAAAATCCGCGTGTAACCCACGAAGAGCCGTTGCACCCGCTCAAAGTCACTGTATGGTGTGCTGTTTTCGCGGAGTCATCGGACCTTTTTTCTTCGAAGACGTCGCGGGCCAAACGGTTACTGTGAATGGTGAGCGCTACAGAGCAATGATCAACGAGTTCTTTTTGCCGCAACTTGATGAATTGGGATTGGAAAACATGTGGTTCCAACAGGACGGTGCAACGGCACACACTGCACGTGCCACAACCGATATGCTGAAGGATGCATTTCCCGGGCGCCAAATCTCCCGTTTTGGCGATTTGCACTGGCCAGCAAGATCGCCTGATTTGACCGCTCCAGACTTCTTTTTGGGGGGCTTTTTGAAGTCGCGGGTTTATGTCAACAAGCCTCAGACTCTTGCAGCTCTTAAAGACAATATCCGTCAAGAATGTGAGGACCTATCGCCGGAAGTTTTGGCCAAAGTGATGGAAAATGCCATAAAAAGGGCTCAAATGACAATCAACTGTGGCGGCGGCCATTTACATGACATCATATTCTCGACTTGATGTAAAAAAAATTAAAATACCAAATAAAAATAATCCACAAGAAGAATCAAAGTTTTTCATTTTTTTTTTTTAAATTACAGCCAAAAAACATCGGAAGGTTATTTTTGCGCCACCTTGTATATACACAGGCAGAAAAATACAATCGGCACAGTGTTGGCACAGCGTTGGTGAGGGTCGGTTATGCGTTGGCATAACGTGGGATTAACAATCTTGATATTATTGTCCTGTTACTCGATTGATAACAGAGGCCAACCGTTATTTTGAACGAACTTGACGCCGCACAGTGGCTTTAGCCCTTTAACCCTATATATACTTTTACACCCGCAACGACCCGCTGTAGAACACTTTTTTCATTTTAATGAAATATCTCAAAAAAAAAATTCAAATGACGCACAGTGGCTGAAAATCATTTTTCATTTGCAAAAATTCTGTAACTTTTGAACCGATCAAAATATTTTAGTAATTGATGTTTTGCTTGGCATATGATGCAGCTGGATGAAAATTTGACAGCAAAGGTGGTTAGTTTTTAAGTAATAATAGCAAAAATTTCAGTTGATTTTACTATTTGTTTTTTAGAGTGTAAACATTAAAAATTCCCATTATCGCAAAAATTGTTTATAATTATTATTAAAATCCAAATATGATATTTTTTAATAAATAAAAAAATTAAAAAACCGATATTTCACGCTAAATGTTAAAAAAATCAAAAGTTTCACTTTGACCTTGAATTCCTTAGGAAGTGCTCAATCAATGTTGTTAATGAAATTAAAACTGAGACAAGTTCAACTAATTACCTGTCTTCTAAAAAAAATACTAAAATATTTTGATCGGTTCAAAAGTTACAGAATTTTGGCCAATGAAAAATGATTTTCAGCCACTGTGCGCCGTTGGCATAACGTTGGTAATTAAAAAAATTTGGTGCTTTAAAAATATCTTAAAATCATTTAATTTTGAGAAATATGTGTGATAAAACAATTTTAAATTAAGAGCAATAAATTTCGGTCTTAGACTTTTACATCATATGTAAACGTGTGATATATAATAAAATACTAAAAAAGATAATGCTTCTTATTAGGTGTAAAACTGGTAAAAACAATATGGGCAACGAATTTTTGCGCGTGGTACTGGCAAAACACATGCTTTGCAAACAAAATAGTGTTTTTCTAGTGCAATATTAGTTGTACCTATGGTTGTTTTTAATACGGTGGGTCTCACAAAAAAATAGCAGTTGTATTCCAGTACTATTTTTTAATAGAAAAAAAATCTTTTTTTCAATTCTAGAGGGGTCATATACTTTTCCTTTTGTTTTGAAAGGTGTCCGAAAAAGTAATTTTCTGCCATATTTTCTTTAAAACGAAGCCTTTAATGCTGAACGCAGAAAAAAGACACTTTTGAATACATTTGCAGTGATTTAAATTTTCAAGCTTAAATAGCGATAAATTAGCAAGTTTAAAATTTTTCGATTTCATGTGTTGGACACTCAAACATAATTATAATAAAACATATATATATTTGCAGCTAAACATAAATACACTAAGAATACTATGTAGGTAAAGACCACTGCAAATGTAGTTAAAAACAAATGAAATTTCACTAAAAGAAAGGAAGACTTTAATTTCAGTGAATTCAACTAACATTGTCATTTGTTTTTTAATGTTCAAAATATTACTAACAATTGTAGTAAATATGAACCACATGGTAGTAAAAAATAAACAGACATTTATTTTTTTATTTTTTTAATAACAAAAAAAAAGGTACTGCAAAAAATTAATGTAAAATGATAAAAGAGTCATTTGATTTGGTTTGTTTTTTTAAATGAACTACAAGGTTAGTAAAAAATTTAATTTGTTCTACAAATGACTGACATTTACAAATTAAGAAACTGTAATAAAACCCAAACTACTACTTATTTTTAAAGCCGAAGTTCCCTGAGTGTATGTTTGCCGGTTAACGTTTTGCAATTGTTCCAAATTTAGATATGTTTATAGACAAACATGGCTCTATGCAATAAGTCCCAGGTGCAAAAAGTCCCAGTAAAAAAGCTCCCAATGAAATAAATTCTAAAAAAATGAAATAAGTCCCGTCTCGGAAAAGTAAAATAAATTCTAAAAAAATTAAATAATTTCCAAAACAAAAGTGAAACAAATCCTAGGTTTTGGTTGTTATTTCATCATGAAATAATTTCCAAAGAAAAAAAATGAAATAACTCTCAAAAATAGTCCATGCAACACAAATGAAATAAGGCCCAAATTAATTTTGCCAAATAAGAAATGTATGAAGTGTAAAAAAAATTATAATGACGCAGAAAAAACTTTATTTCGCGAAGCCGCCTGCCGCGTTCTACGGAGGAAAAAAACTGCTAAGAGCGGCTGAAGGCAGCCACCCAGAAGAACTTGTTTTTCAAATCAGATGTCGAATCCGTTAAAATCTTATATTTTTAAGACATCAAGTAACATCTATTTGACCTGTCATAACTTTTTATGTCCCAAAATACCAACCCACACCAAGATTTATTGTTTTTTAAACGTCTATAAAATAGATTAAAAATGTTATGTATATATAAGTGTCTAAACGTTAAATAAACAGAAGGCCAATGCTCTACTCTTTTATTTAAGATTAAAAACAATTAATTAGATGTTTAAATGACAAAGCTATGACTGGTCAAATTATATTACTTATTGTCTTAAAAATAAGATTTCAACAGATTCGACATTGGATTTGTAAAACCAAGTTTTATTTATATCGGCCTTCGGCCGCGAAATAAAGTTTTTCTGAGTGCGACACAAAAAAATAAAATTGAAGCAATTTTTTTAAGTTTCCTTAAAACTCCTTTGTTTGATTTCATGAATCAGCCTTGACATTTAAGGTCTTATAACATTTAAAAAAAAATTATGATTTTGGGCAATAATAATAATATTTTGGGCAAACAAGAAACCGTCATAGCGCCCAACAAAAAATATTAATGAGATAGGCGTGGTAGAGAAGATTAAGCATACTTTTCTAAAAATCATAACTACATTGTAAATTTTTTATTGAATTAGACTGCGCAGTTTCTGGTAACACAACCTTCATCAGTAATCCTTTTTGACAATACTGTAATTATTTGTTATGGTCTTTATTGTTTGATTGCATCTATATGAAATGTTTATTTATTAAATGCAATCCTGACCGTGTCTTGAACCTGCATTCTTTGCCACATGCATTTCGCACTACACTTTAGACAGAGGCTCTAACCACTTGATCTAAAGTCAGGTCGATTTTTGCTGTGGCTTAAACCCGGTTTCAATTACACGGGGTCGATTTTACATTTAATTGTAATTGCAGAAGATAGCTAAGACAAGCACCACAACAATTCACAATTGTTAGAAAATCATATGTAATCTAATTTCCACTATTTCCCACATTTTGTGAGTTGGCGACAACTATGATGTATTTTTTGTACATACGGTAGTTTTGGCTATTAATAATGTTAAAAAAATAATGAATTTTTGAAAATGAATAACTCCCACTAAAAATGAAATAACTCCCACAGCAAATGCAATAGCTCCGAAAAAAAAAAAACTAAAATGAAATAAGTCCCACGCTAAGTTCTGTTGGCACCAGTGTTGCCAAGTGTAGGGATTTTTCCCTTTTCGTAGGGATTTTTTCCAAAAAATTCATCTGCAGGGAAAAAAGGACAGATTTTGTTTTTCAGTCAAATTGCAGGGATTTTTTTTATTAAGAATTTTATTCTATTTAAAAAAATAACCATTTATTTTCTTTTAGTGTAACAGAATAAAACCAACAAATCTGGTGGCACTGGAAAAATGAGAAATAAGTTTAAACTTTTGCCACCATTGTTTGCATGTGCTCTTGGCTTTGCATAAATGAAAATGGTTTTGACATTTACGTTCGCACTGTTGACAACTCGTTCGAAATAGAGAAACCAAATTTTGTATGAAAACTTTTACGGTTTCATTTGACTTGTACTTCAAGTCATCGTTCGTATAGAAATTTAGTTAGAGAAACACAAATCAATTTTCTTTCGCTTAGATAGCGAAAGAAAGCATTCTTTCGAAATCGAGAAACAGGCCATAAGTGTTTATACGAGTATTTTTTAAAAATGGCATTTTTTATTTGTTTACCGTTTATTTTTAGTTTTTATGTTATTTTTTACTTTCTGTTTTTTTTTTTGTTTAATGAAAATCTATTGTACCTGAATGAATTACTGTACAAATTTTTAATAAAAGTATATATAATTTACTGCAAAAAAACAAAATTTTTGCATTTATTAAAAAAAAATGTGTAGAGAAAAATGTAGGGAATATTTTTTCTGTCTGTAGGGAAAAAAGGGATTTTTTTTTCATTAACGTAGGGATTTAAAAACAAATCTCCTGGCAACACTGGTTGGGACTTATTTCATTTCGGAATTATTGCACTATGAAATAACACCTAATACCAAAAATGAAATAACTTCTAAAAAAATGAAATAACTGCAAAAGAACTGGGTATTATATCATTTGAAATTACTCCCAAATTTGTATGAAACATTTTTGGGACTTATTTAATTATTTTTTTTTTGGGACTTTTTACACCTGTGTCTTACTGCATAGAGCCGACAAACATAATTATATTTGCAAGCAAACATGTTATATTAAAAACATGGGGAACGGAAAATGTTTTCCATACTACCAGCATTTATATTTAAAGCAGGAAGTTTTTTTTCAGCGTGTGTACGTCTGACATTGAGACGGTTACTTTTTCCTGAATCTGTACAGATAGATTTGAAAGCTTCATATAGGAATTTTTTCAGTTGTCTATATTAAAAGTTTTTAACTTTATAACACACATTTCAATGTGTTGTTGACAATTTCTGCTGTCACAAAATATCCTATTTTGTAACTTAAATATCAACGGAATTTGTTGATGTCTATAGAAATGAAGTCACTAAAAAAAAAAAATTATATTAAAACAATATGAAATTTAATATCTATGCATGTTGAATTTGTCGACTGGGCTCAATTCAATTCTTTGTTTAAACAATTTTCAGTCCTTTGGGAGAGAATAGATATGCTAGTATATGTTGACGTACACTCAAAAAAAAAACTTTAGTAAAGTCAGCAACCTTTTTGCTGGGAGGATCCTTGCAGAAAATTTCCTAATATCAGCAATCAAAGTAGTAATTTCAACAAAAATGTTGCTGAGCTTAGCAAATTTTTTCTGATATTAGCAATTTTTCTGCAAGAATTCTCCCAGCAAAAATGTGTCTGACTTTACAGACTTTTATTTTTGAGTGTATTATTAGTACTAACACAAAATGGCATTGTCTACTGTGATTTACTTGTTTCCTAACGTATTCTTTTTTTTCTATTCTACGCTTCATATATAACTCAATTTTTAAACTTTTTGTCTCATCTCATCTATTGTATGCTCTTCTTTAAAGTGCTTTAAATTTGATTATATAATATAGATGTAGTGTGTAGAGTAATTTGATGGCTGAAGGCATTAGGGAGAGGCCAGGACACATTCTCACAGATGAAGGTAGTGACATATTTTTATTAGGAATTTAAAGGTACAGTATTTTTTAGCAGTGGATATTTACATTTAATCGTCTACATATATAAAAATAAGTTGCATTGTGTTCGAGACTGATGTTTTCTGTAATGCATGAACCGAATTTGTTTCTGTTTCCTGTGATTTGTGACGTCAATACCAAGGTTTTTATGTATAGTATATATGGTTTTTGTGTGTGCTTTGGTTCTTGAGTTATAGGTTAGTGAACATACCTATATTTGTATGCATACACAGAAAAAATTATCAACCTAAAATATTTAATTAAAGATTTGATTTGAATTAAATTTGTTTCTAAACAAGTATTTAATGGAATCAATTAATATTTTAATTGACTTTTAAATATATAAATACATATTTTATTTTGGACGTAATTCTCAAATAATTTTTTCATACACTTTAGCTTAAATAGAAAATTTTCAGCAAAAAAATACCAAATGCATTTGAAGCTTACAAACAAAACAAGCACACACACAAACATACCAGCAGACGTAGCATTCACAAACACACATATTCCAACATAGAGGTACACAGTTTTTTCTGAGCATCATATTTTTTTTGTAGAAGTTATTTATAACTTTTTTCCTTTTTAATTTTCAATAAAAGTTTTAATTGATATTATCATTGCCGTGATAGGTGCAAAATCAATTAAAATAGTAATTGATTCAGTAAATTTTTTAATTGAAACCCGTTTTTAACTTTTTCTGTGTATGTTGTATATGGGAAAATATTTTGTGGCTTACAGGAGTTTACATCTCGGGACCGATATGCTTGAAATTTTCACAGTAGTTAATTACCTAACCGGAATACATAATAGTCAATATTTGTTTGGATATGTGAAGTGGGCGTGGCACCTTCAATACAACGAAAAGTTTTAACTCTAAATAATGAGTAATATATATAAAAATGGAGCGTCTTTTTTACGAGTAAGCTTAAAACTTTAAAACGGCAGGACCAACTTGGATACTTCCTTTTGCGAGTTTGTTTGTAATTGCTCCTTGATGGTTTAGGGAAAGAGAAAAATCGAAAATTTTAAATGAAAACTTGGCAGGAGCACATAATTTACTATTATGAATAGCCTTAACAAAATTGTGCGGGTTCGGCCCAGGTCATGACACAACCTAGCATATCAAGAGTACTGTAAAAGTTACATGGTGTCCACATTTCATATTAATTTGGATGTAATAGGTGTGAGAACGCCAACAGAATAGCGGAATTAAATTATCATTGTTCATATTAATGTTTAGGGTGGAGAACACATATTCATATTTATATCATGACTTCTCATAATTTTCCATCTCTAATTAAGTAAAGACGTCCGTTTTTTTCAATTTTCAACTATGCGATTCAAAAATGACTATAAAATGATTAATAACAATTAAACAAATTTTAGTTTTTTTTAGGCGTTTAACTTCTATTTTTATTTTTTTTTTGTTTTTAATACTTCATGAACGTGTGTATTTTGACAGCTCATATTATGATATTGTTGTTAAGAGATTTATCATAACAACTCTCTTTTGATATCAGATTTAATACTAACAGTAACAGTAATGTGTGGTCCATACGAAGTATAATTCTCTCTGCGACAGAAAAAATATCAAAAATATCTAGTGTGGACACCGTGCTAGATATAGAAAAAGTGAAATAGAACCGTAAAACCTTTAAGGGTTGAAAAATTAATACAATACAAACATCAGTGTTTGATCTTTTAAAGATAGATATTTTTGAAAAACTTGATTTTTCACAAATTTTTAGATTAAAATACAGGGTTTTATAATAATATAACCGAATAAATATTGTATGGATTAGTTTTTGAAATATTTCTTATCTTTTAAGTCAAAGTTTTGGGTAACTTGACTATTTTGACTATATCACGATTTAGGACAAAGCTACATTGGTCAGTCAAACTGCAAAACAAATATCATAATGTGCAGCATATTTTTGGAATATTGTTTCTAGATCAGTACGGTAGTTTTTTTTTACCAATGAGTCGAAAAATATATTTTTTCCCCAAAAATTTTAAAATGGTGAATTTTGAAAAAAAAAGTCTTGCATGAAAATATAAAATGCTTTTTTCTTAAACTTATTACTTTAGCAAAGAAAAATATAAATTTCCGCAGAAAATCTATGGGTAAATGCCAAAGTTATGACAATTTATGTAAAATAATCAAAATGTAAGATTTTTTCTATATTTCATATGATGTATTTGTTATACTGACGCAAATATAAATTTATTTTGATAACATTTAGTACACTTCACAATGGGATATATCACAAAATTGTTTTAAATAATTCGGCTATTTCTGCCTAGTAGTCCAATTGCAATGAAACTTGGAACAGGCATAAGTGACGTAATATCGATTTTGATGTTGAAACTTTCAAAACCACCGGGGCCGGCAATATAACCATTGAAAATAGGGAACTTTAGCATATAAAATGTTGAGTGCTCGCCATTTCTTTTGTTTGTCAAAAATATATATTTTTCTAAGCACAATGCTTTATGTGTTAATGTTATTACTCTACTGTTTTGGCGCTTTTTGGAAAAAAATCGCAAAAATTTTGTATTTTTTTAAATTTATATTTTAAACGAATGTAGATTTTGCGTGAAGCAAGTCTTTGCATTCGTTGTTATTTTAGTTAATCGAGAATTTGTTTAGTTCAATAACCAATATTTTGAAAAAGAAATTGGCCCCGATTTCGTCCCGCTATTCGCAAAAAAACTGGACCTAAGTCGGTCCAAATTTGGAATTTAACTTTTCAAATGTTAATGTCTCGGAAACTGTTAGAGATAACCAACACACGTAAGCATGTTTTTGTTAGTCTTTCCTAGCAGATTTCAAATATGTTTTTGAAAATCGGATTGAAAACAAAAAAATGGCGAGCACTTAAAATTGTATATGCTAAAAATTAATTATTTTGGATGGTCATATGCCGGTCCCGGGGGTGTAGAAGGTTCAAATAAAAACTTAAGCCCGATATTACGCCAGTTATCCATATTCAAAATTTCAATGGCCGAAATATTTCTAAAAATTTTGTGATATATTCCACTGTGCACTGACCTATAACGGCCAAAGGACAAAACATACTTATTTTCGGTATATTCAGTGCATGTACAGACCGAGTGCCCATATACCGAATACGGAATAATAACAGATTATTCGTTACATTTCTTATATATATACATAAGCGATAATTACAAATGCCGTCCGTCAACGTTTTTCGTGTGACCTTTTATTACCTAAAACATTTGCTGCCCCAGAAAATTGCCCTTTTTGGTTTTCGGCACGTTGCACTGAGAGAATTATCTGCATGATACACTGTGTAATATTAAAAATCCGCCTCAATCGTCAAAGTATTTTGCAAAGTTAGTTCTTTTCTATGGCTTCTTGAAATTAAGATATTTTTGACCATTTCTCCACTATTAGCAAAAATCAAAATGAAATATATTTGTTAGAATGTTATTGAGTGTACTTATTGTTACTTTGAACTCAATTTCGAAAAATATATTTTTTATATATTTCAAAAAATAGTAGACGATATAGGCGTAGTCAAGTACAAGGAAATCATCGATTTTTTGTAGATATAAATTTATGTACTGTCCTTTTCGACACAATTCCAAACAATTCAATATCAAATGAATTAGAAATTCTTTTGTATGGGCTACTGAATAGTGGGATTCTTTTAAGAATTTATTCTTAATATATTTTGAAAAAAAAAAAAAAAATATGATCGGTTTTTAAGATAAAATATCTGGAAATGTTGGCTATCGTCTTAAAGATGACCAGTAGTCAAATTACGTACGGAAAGAGAGAGCATTGCGTACACACACAAAAACATTTAATAATGCAACATAAAGTTTTACTGTGTATTGGTATTGTGAAAATTTTCTTGAAAGCCGTAGGATAAAATATGAAGGTAATGTAGTTTTGGCCCAAATTTTTCCGCGTCTCAGTGAAAGCAAACCGAAATATGGTAAAAACAGCAGCACGTAAAGAAATTTGTTGTTAAAATATAGATCCTGAATTAAATATTATAAATCTTATTCATTCCAAGAGTATTGAATGTTCCAGGCACCATAAAACTGTAATAAATTCAAATATTTTTGTTCGTATTTTGAGAAGGAGTGCAAAATAATTTTTCTTTATGTTCTCCGATTTTAAAATTGCTTTATTCATATCAAAGTAAATACTAGTAAATCTCGGGAGCCAAAAAAATTAAACTATATTTCAAATATTTCTCTGAGAACAGGATGGTCCAAAATGGTCTGTATCTGTATTTAGTTATAGTTTTGAATTTCTTAGTCAAGTTTTATAGTTTAAGTGCTCATAACTTTTTCAAGATTTTTTGACAGAACTTTTAGTGTTTAATATATTAAGCTCTGCTACTTTTAGAACTATTTATTACTATTTTACTTTTTTTAAGGTCAAAATTTTCCTACTTAATAGAGCACAACCGTTTAATAGAACATGACCCCTTAAAATAAAAAAAATAGCTATACATATGTTAGCCCCTTAAGCATCTTTAACGATATATAAAACATTTTAGTATACAAAATTAAAATATATTTTAATTTAAATCCAAATTTGGCCGATCTTACTTCATTTTCTAGCATTTGTATACGATATTAGAGAGTTTTTTTTTTATTTAGATCCACTGAAAATTGTTCTTTATCTTTTTTAAATTAGTCGCCACAAGAAAATGATCGTCTGCCGTAAAATGCCCAAGCAGTTGGCCTATAAGCTGATGTTTTGTAATTTGGAATTTTACACTTAGTTTTTTTTTTATATATCTCAAATACGAGGCACAGGGCCACATTGGGGAACATTCCTTAATAAAAAATATATGTTGCGAATTAAATGATATTTATTTTAAAATTTGACTGACCAAAGTAGCGAGAAAAGATTAAAAAATATTTCAAAAACTACTCCATAATAAAAATCATTTTAATGCGATTTTCGGTTTCAAACAAATAGTCCGTCGCATGTCTGTCGTATTTTTGCTGTAATCTAGTGCTATTGATGATCTTGAAATTTATATAAAATGATCTAAGATTTGAGTATATTAGTGTTGGGAAATATTATTGGGTACTTTCGGGGTTTAATTTTAGCCCAGAAATATTTTAACATAGTCATTTAAATATTCTGATTTAAAAGATATTTCTAAAAAAAAAATAATAATAAACTTCCAACTATATTTTAGATTTTAATCACTGTTTTATATGGTTATGTATGTACAATTGTATTATTTCTTAAATCTATGTCATTTTTTTTTTGTCATCCCCCCATCAGCATCTGTAACAGACAACACCAACAATGACATACGGCAACCTTATCCTTTAAACATGGCCATATGATTTGCTGGTGACTTTTGCTTGCAAATTCGTTTACATGTCAAACGCCAAAATGCAGTACGAAAATCCGGATTATAAAATGCATAGATAAATGGATTGATGGCACAGTTCACCCAGCCGACCCACGTTAGAAACGACATAAGACCTTCGAAAACAGCAGCCTTTGGTAGAAAAGGAATTAGAAGATAGTAGACAAAAAATGGCAGCCAACATGCAATAAAGCCACCCATAACCATAGACAAAGTTTTAGCGGTTTTATTATCGCGTTTTGTAGTTGAAACTCTCATGGGTACACGATGATGGTGGGCATGCTGATGATGATGGGAATTGTGACTATGATGATTAGGATGTTGTGTATTATTCATGACATTTGTCTGCTGTTGCCCATTTGTGGCATATTTTCCCACTTGTGTCATAGCCTGTGCCAAGCATGTTTCCGAAAATGACGTACGACTGTCAGTGCAATGCAATTGTTGTATGGGTAACGTTGACACTCTTTGGCTATCTGCCATAGTATAACTTATACTTGCACCAGTACCGGTTGGCGTGCAGCTACCGTCGCCATATCTACAATTGACTGAGCTACAGGTGACAGGTGGATTTGCTGTTGCGATTTGATTTGAGAGTCGTGATATCTCTACCAGTTCATAAAATGATGCCTGATGTTTTAAACTATTTTGATCCACATAATTTTTATGACATTTACTACATTTTAAACTATTATTTTTACTATTATTGGCACTACTAGCATCTACAGTCCAGCGAGATTTGAATGAAAATTTTTGTGGACCACACTGAAAATGTTCTGACTCTGATAGAAAATTATCACAATCGATTTCATGATCAGCAGTACGTTCAGAATTCTGAAATTGATGAAAAATTATTAAGATATTAATATTATAATACAAGGATTTCATTGTAATATAAAGGAGTTTATATAAAAGAAGAAGCAGAATTAATCAAAGAAAACTTCATACAGGACATCAAACACAACATTCTGTCAGAGGACATCAAACACAACAGACTGCCTTGGTCAAAACATTGGAAGGAAGAAAAAAAAGCAAATTGAAATAAACTTTGTATTTCACACATTATTTTCATTATATACATTGTTAACATTCTTTACATTACATACTTTACATTGCTTACATTATTTAAATTACATTATTTACATAATTTACACAGTTCACATCCTTTCAACTTTAATTTGCAAAAACCTGGCTACGAGCCAGGATATCTCGACACGTTGACAAATGTTGTGTTTAATGTCCTGTATGATGCCTTGTTTAATGGGTATTTTCAATCTTTATAGGTAAAATCCTTGTTTAAGCAAGGATAATGGCAGTTTAAAGCTTCAATGGGACTACAAATTTTATAATTAGACAAAAAAAAAATATTGTCAATTAAATTTTAATTAAACTTTTGTTTGATTTCAAACTCACTGTCAATTAAAAGTTTAATATAATCAATTAAATGTTAAATTTTTTTTTTTTTTTTTTTATATAAATGTTTATTTTTAAAAAAAAATTATACTAAAATAATTTACATAAAAATACAAACATTTACTGCAACTAGCTAAGAGCTAACAAGCAGTTTGTCTAAAATAAGAGATGTTTTTCTTAAACTAAGCGTTGATGATTTGGTAAATCAGAGGGTTTTGTACGTTTTAATCTTCTTTCTAAGTTAGCAGTGTAAATCAGGTTATGTGCTTTTGGATTTACATGTGCTTTTGGATTTACGTAGTCTCTATGCATGTGTGGTTGCTATATCAGAAATTACTTCGGATACTGTTTTAATTTTGAGATCTCGATGGAGGTCAGCATTGCGTACGTACCAAGGAGCGTTAACTGCATTTTTCAATATTTTATTTTGGAACTGTTGAATTATGTTTACAACACCTTTTGAAGCACAACCCCAGAGTTGAATGCCATATGACCAGATGGGTTTTAAAATTTGATTGTATATGAGAAGTTTGTTATGTGTTGTAAGAACAGACCTTCTCCCTATAAGCCAATTTAGTTTATGAAACCTTATTTTTAACTCTTCTCTTTTTGTTTTTACGTGTTCATTCCATTTTAGTTTCGAATCTAAGGTCATACCCAGGTATTTGGCCTTATTAGAACGGGGAATTTCGTTGTTATCAATATATATAGATATACTATTTATTTTTTTGTTTGTAAAATCTACTTGTATAGACTTTGTGTTATTAAGTTTAATTCCCCATTTTTTGGACCATGAAATCAATTTATTTACACCAGATTGAAGGTTTTGGGAAGACTCTGTTATTGTTTTTCCAATCGATAGAATTGCTGTATCGTCTGCAAAGTTAGTCGTTACACAATGTGGATGAGTTGGTAAATCACTTGTAAAAATCAGGTACAAAAGGGGGCCTAAAATACTGCCCTGAGGGATACCTGCATTTATCTTTCTAAGATTAGAATATTCATTTACATGTTTGATTCTAAAATATCTGTTTTGTAAATATGATTGCAATAAGTTATAGAAACTTGTTGGAAATATTTGTTTAAGTTTTTGAAGTAATCCATTATGCCAGACTTTATCGAAAGCTTGTGACACATCTAGGAAAACGGCCGAACAGATTTTCCATTCTTCTAATGCTTTTTCAATGACGTTGGTTATTCTATGCACTTGGTCGATTGTTGAATGATTGTTTCTAAATCCAAATTGATGGTTTGGAATAATGTTTTTAGCTTCGATGATTGTTTTTAAACGTTTAATAATTAATTTTTCGTATACTTTTGAAAACATTGGTAACAAAGATATTGGCCTGTATGATGTAATTTCATTTTCTGGTTTACCGGGTTTAGGGATCATAATAATTTGAGCTATTTTCCAATAACTCGGAACATGATGTAGACGAAATGATGCATTTATTAT
The DNA here is from genome assembly GCA_021234595.1 of Delia radicum. NCBI lineage: Eukaryota > Metazoa > Arthropoda > Insecta > Diptera > Anthomyiidae > Delia > Delia radicum. Next base: position 92,438,400 of record CM037851.1, on the reverse strand, counting down.
TTGCGTTAATTTTAAAGTTATATTTAAAGGAAGGTGCTGTAATACTTCTGTGGTTATTAAATCAAAACCAGGTGACTCTTTTAATTTCAGATCTTTTTTTAACACAAAATCAACTTCAGAAAGAGTGACTTTTGGTATTTCTATTTCATTAATTTCAATAGTATCATTTACATTTAATTCATTATAATCAGATAAACTATCTGTTGAGAATGTATTTTGTAGGTGATCGGCAAATAACTTTGCTTTCTGAATGTCAGTTTTTGCCCATTTGTTTTTACAGTCCTTTATAGGTGCTGCATGTTTTGTGGTGTTTTTTAGATTTTTAGTGCACTTCCATAACGAGTAATCCGTATTTTTTTCGTTTGTTAAATTTTGTTATGTTTTTGGTGAATTGCTGATTTTTAAATCTTTTTATTCTTAGGTTAATGTCGTGGGTTATTTGATTAAGTTTTCGCGGAGACCTTGACGTTTGCCATCGACTCCGCTGTTTTCGTTTTTTTCGTATTAATTCCACAATTTCCTTTGGATATTTTGTAGGTTTTGTGGTGTGTGACAAAGCAGGAGTACTTCTCCATGCTGCTTGTTGTATTATTTCAGTTAAATTTATTACTTGTTGGTCAATTTCATCAGGAGAATTTGGTTCATAAAAAGATATATCCATTTGTTCTAATGTAGCTTTAAAGTAATGCCAATCAGTAAATGGGTTTGTAAGATATGGGCTTAATTCCTTTTCCATAACTTTTCAAAAAGTGTCAGAATAACTGGAGAATGGTCAGAATTCATGTCAAATCCATCAGTTATTTGCATATATGATTTGGAAATTTTTTTAAAAACGAAAAAAATCTATTAGATCTGGTTTTTTATTTATATCAGTAGGCCAATATGTTGGCTTGCCAGTTGAAATATAGTCACATCCATGCAATTGTATTGCCTTATGCAATCGTCTGCCTTTTGTATTAGTAAGCCTTGAACCCCAATTGGTATGTTTAGCATTAAAATCTGCTCCGATAAATGTTTAATTGAAAATTAATTTGGGGAACACAGTTTTTATAACACTAATGACAACAAATTGAAATAATTACAAAATTTTAAAAAAATCACCAAACTTTACAAAATAATTAACAAAATTAAAAAGAAATCTATTAAATGCAAAAATCGCTATTATTTAAAAAAAAATAACTAAAATTAAAACAAAAAATCTGCATAATTGTAATAAACATCAAAAATTGAAAAAAAAATACCAAAACTTAATAAAATCGACAAAATTTAAAAAATCATCACAATTAAAAAAACGCCAAAATAAAAAAGTTATGAAAACATAGCCGAAACTAAGAAAAAAACGTCCGTTTCGAGAAACGGACGTTTAAAATTTTACAGTTATATTAGTTTTTGTTTTTATATACATCGAGATTATTTTTATGTTATTTTCAATTTATAACGAGCTTTCAACCTCCGTATATTTACAAAAATAAAGCATATCAAACATATTAGCTAGGTTGATACTAGTATTTCGATCTGGCTAAAGATCTCATCAGAACCCGAAGTTTTAGAAAAGTTAGAGCCTCCATAATAGGCAGAACTTTAACAAAAAACCTATTAATAATCAATTTTGCTGCATTCTTGTCTTCTTAGTAATCAAGCACGTGGTTCGGTCTTTTCCTAACAAGCATCATGACGTTACTAAACTTTGAAGACCAAAAATGTTCTATTTATATAAAAAAATTTTAGTTTGTACTCTGGCTCAAGTAATATTTTTACAGTTATATTAGTTTTTTGTTTTTATATACATCGAGATTATTTTTATGTTATTTTCAATTTATAACGAGCTTTCAACCTCCGTATATTTACAAAATAAAGCATATCAAACATATTAGCTAGGTTGATACTAGTATTTCGATCTGGCTAAAGATCTCATCAGAACCCGAAGTTTTAGAAAAGTTAGAGCCTCCATAATAGGCAGAACTTTAACAAAAAACCTATTAATAATCAATTTTTAGTTGGCTTTTTTTTTAATTTGTAGATTTTTTCAATTATTAACGATTTTTTCCATTTCCGCGATTTTTTTTTTTAATTTTTCAGATTTTTTAAGTTTGGTCGATTTTTATCAATTTTGAGGTTTGTTATTTAAATTTGTCAAAAAAACGCCAAAATAAAAAGAAATCGGTAAAATTACAAAAAACGTTAAAATTACAAAAACAAAAAAAATTATGAAAACATAGCCGAAATTAAAAAAAAGACAAAAATTAAAAGTTTTTTCGAGATATTAATGTTTAAATTTAATATAGGATTTTTTAAATTGTGTAGATTTTGTCAAATTTTTGAGAGTTTTTCAAATACTAAATATTTTTTAAGTTTTTATAAAAAAAATAAGAAAACTATTTTGAGTTTTCGCCAAATTTTTGAAGACTTCATACAATTTCCTGACATAAAATGTTTAAATGTCTTTTAGACGCAAGGATTCTATTTACTAAGAAACAAAATTAACACAATACATTAGCCAATTTCAAATTGTAAATATTAGAAGAGAAAAAATACATTTTAATAAATGTTTTATTTTTTTTTATTTATTTATTTAATAGATATTCAAAATATATAATATTTACAATATTCAAAATTTATATATAATTAATTATCTATAACTGGCATAACTTTAAAGTTGTGAGCCAGATTGGCAAATATAAAGCTGTTTAACAATTAGTTTATTATTATAAAATAAATCTTAGAGATTTACATTTGTTAACATTTATTAACACATTAGATGTGAATGGTTATAAAAAAGAAAAAGGTAAATTATTCAAATTCATTTAATATTAGACTTCTATATTTCAAAATAATTTCGAGATAGTTGACTAGGCTTTTGTAATTGTAATCCTGACCGTTAAGTATATTTAAAACTTCGATTGGACTAAGGTAATATTTGTTGAAATATTTAATTCTGAATTCCTTATAAATAGGACAGACACCGATTATATGCAAGGTGTTTTCAGATGCATTTAAGTTGCAAAGTGTGCAAAGGCAATCTGAACTACTTCTGAAGGGTCGAGCATTTATATTTAAAAGTCCACCTCTTGATTTTATTAATAAACTGGTATCACGTGAAGATAATTCAGGAGTTGAAATAGGACTCATACAGTAATTTAACTGCGAATATAAATCATGGTGTTGAGAGTTTTTCGCATCAGTAATTAGTTGATTTCGTTCATAAGTGCATACAGCACGGATCAGCGAGTGCATACAGGACGGATCAGCGTTATTATCCGGGACAAATTGAATTTTTTTCGCATAACATGTGCCACTCCTCAGCCCAGTAAGTGTGCTTTGCTATGACTTTTTCTGCTAGCATACGTGGTAATCTATGGCTAGGCATGCGAAGAACTTTATTAATATAATCAAAGTGTAGCTTCAAAGTATCGACATATAATGAATTTTGCCCGGTTTCTAAAAATAGCATGTAGTTTGGAGTGTTGTAAGGCAAATATAACATCTTTTTTATAAAAAATCTAAATAGTTTTTCGACCTCATCATGTTTTTTATAACCCCAAATTTGTGCTCCATAAAACATTATAGATCGAGATGCAGCATTAAAAATGTTTAGCTTGTTTTTATTAGCGATCTTAGGGTGACTTATGTATTTAGACCATGTTGAAGATATGGCCATTTTCGATGTTGTTAGCTTGTTGACTAAATGCTTTTTAAAAGACAAGTCGTAGTTTAGGTCCATACCTAAATATTTATAGCTATTTACAATTTCTATTTGATCGTCGCCATAGTTCCAATTCAAATTCTTGCATATTCTAGTGCCATTACGAAAAACTAGGACTTTGGATTTGGCAAGGTTGACTTTAAGACACCACATCTTACAGTATGAAAAAAGCGAATCAATCATTTTTTGGAGATTACCTGGAGAATCAGACAAAATGACAATGTCGTCAGCATAAAGTAGTATTTTATCGGAATGTCTTCAACAACTTCCACCATTCAGAGCATCAGCTAAGTCGTTTAGATACAAAGAAAATAGTATTGGGCTCAGTATGCAACCTTGCTTTACTCCAAGGTCAACATTAAACGGTTCAGAAAATTCATTTCCATACAATACTTGGCTAGTGGTGTTTTCATACGAAAGTTGTAGAATGCGGATTATTTTTGATGATAATCCCATACATGATAATTTATAAAAAGAGAACTTCTGGGAATCATGTCAAAGGCACAGGAAAAATCGACAAAAAATGCGTAGTTATTTTTACCGTTAATTTTGTTAAGATGTACAATATTCACAAGATTAAATACGTTATCGACAGTTGAGTAGTTTTTTCTAAATCCAGCTTGATATTCATTTAATATACCATTTCTGTCGATCCAATCTGTTATTCGATTTAAGATGATATTATTAAAAATTTTGCATAATGTATCAATTAATGACAATCCACGATAATTGGAGGGATTATTTGGATCAACCTTTTTTCAGAAGTGGTATTAGTATAGCTTGTTTAAAACTAGTGGGTATTTTTTCTTTAAGAAAGATAACGTTTAGCACAGACAGCACTTCTCCCGCAAAGTTAACTGGGGCATATTTAAAGAACTCGTAGCTAATGCCATCGTGACCTGGGGATTTATTTTCCTTTAGTCCCTTTAGTACAGAGGTTAATTCACAGAATTCAATCGGAGAATCTAGAAAAGCATCTATATTATATTGCATACACCAATTAACTGGATTTATAGAAGTTTCGTTTTGTAAAATTGTACTAAAGTGTGCTAGAAAATCTTCCGAACTTAAATCTCCTCGAATAATATGACTGAGTGACTTCATCTCATTGGACAGTTTCCACCATTCTTTGCTGCATCTAATATTATTTAATTTTTCTAAGTTTTCATTATAAAATTGAAGTTTTCTTATACGGCATACGTTCATATATTTTGATTTTGATGAGGTATATTTTATTTTATTTGCTGTGGAGTGTTCTTTACGATAATCTTTAAGAGCTTTTTACATATTTTTACGTTGACGTTCACACTTCCAATTAAACCATTTTTGTTTAGGCTCAAAGCTATACTTTTGTTTCGTTTTTACGTTTGCGGATTTGATTTTGTTTTTAATTGCTAATACCATATCATCTACAGAAAAGTTAGAATCAGAGGAGTGAATACAGGAGAGTTCTACCAGATTTTTATTATATTTAGCGGCAAATTTTTTGTTCCAGTGTAGTTTTTTCGGGATCTGATTAAATGACGATCTATTATTGTCCGTTATAGGAGAGAGTAGCCTTAGCTCCAATGGCATATGATCGGAGTATGGTTTGCATGAAATTTTAAAATTGGCAACATAATTCAAAAAACTTTGTGAGCAAATACAATAGTCGATAACGGAGTTGCCTCTACCACCATAAAACGTTAAATCACCATCCAAATCATCATTTATTCTACCATTAAGAACTATTCCCCCAATAACTTCAATTAAATCCATTAGTCTTTTACCTTGACTATTTGATTTTTTGTCTTTAGAGCATCTTGATTTCCTTACGTGTGGAAAGTCTGCTAATAAATTAGAGTCAAGCTCTTGTTGTTCCTCACCGATACGAGCATTTAAATCGCCAACAATGCAAAAGTTAGTAGGACAAAGTTCGGATAAAAAAGTTTCAAAAGTTTCCAAATCAACGTTCCAATTTGTACAGTTTAGATAACGAGGAATAAAATTAAAATAGTACCCATTTATTCTTGCACTTAATATGACATTATTATTCAATTGATTTATAAATTTTAAGCCATAAGTTTTCTGAATTTCCTTTCTAAAGCCATATAGGCACCCACCACTTGCTCGACCAACATTATGACTTTTCTTAGCATCAATCCAATATAAACAATAATTTTGTAAGTAGGAAGAAAAGTATTTTTGTTTGTCTGCAATGACGTGTGTTTCAAATAAAAAGAAAATTTCAAATTTATTAATATATGTTATAAAATTTCCAAAATTAATACTATTAGCAAGGTTAGCGACATTGTATGAAACTATATTACAGGTGTTGTATTGCTATTGCGAATTGGTAGTAATGGTTGTGTCAGATCCATTTTTGACAATGACCTCCACGGGGTAATTGGCTTCCGTAAGCAGATTACTTAAAAATTCAGCATCAGATATTGAATATGCAACGACTTTACCCAATGACCATGTGTATTTCTTGTTGTTTATAAAAGAACTGAATTCTCCAAGCCTTATTCTCACATTCTTATTAAGTTTAGCGATATTTTTATTTAGTTGCCTTAAATTGAAACGCACATTTTGTTCTTCCTTTGTATAGTCTTTTTGTATGAAGATAAATGTACGCCAGTTCTTTGTAAGTTGTTGATGGTATTATGCCGTTATTAGTGCACACAGAAAAAAGATTGGTTGGAATTCCATTGCAACCAACAAAATTTAAACGTTATTCAATAACACAGGAGAACAAAATCATAACATTTAAAAATTAATAAGTTTATGACAACAAACTCTATACGTTTCAGAAACGCTGATTTCAATGGCTTTCTTTTTTTACAAAAAAAATAATTTAAAACTTAGAGCATGTAAATGCAGATTTTTACATATAACGTTTTTTAAAATGCAATCAACTTTACTCCTTTCTGTTGCAATGTAAAGACAACCCCTGTATTCCTATTTGAGGTACATATTTGATTTACAAAAACTGTGAAAAAAACTTGATTTATAAAACTCGCTAGTTAGTGGTTTTTCTAATTTTTCTTAACTTTTACATATTAAGCGAATTGTATCGCTAACGAGCATTTGTCCATAACAAATGGTCAAATAATAGAAAGAGCCTATTAGGCAGCATATATGGCAGCATAGCTTTCCGAGATGAACTAATAGTCCAACTTTTAATATGATGTGTTAATAAAGGGTGTTTTTTATAAAAGTATAGAACAAAGATGAATTTTTTAAATTTACATGAAATTTACCTCAGTTCATGCAATGCGCCAGCCTATTTCAAATATATTTGTGAATGTCAGACTCAAAAACGTAAATTTTAAAAAATCAATCGCAACTACTTTTAAGTTTGTGATGTTTGTAAAAGCCCTATGGAAAAAACGGCGAAAGTTTACAAATCAACTTCTCACCAAGCAGCGGTATGGAAATTACTTTTTTAGTGAATGAATTACGTTTTGTTGGTAAGTAATCATACAGGTAAAAGTATATATTACTAGACTTAGAATACTATGTCGGTAAAGACCACTGCAAATGTAGTTAACAACAAATGAAATTTCACTTAAAGAAAGGAAGACTTACATTTCAGTAAACTCAACTAACACTGTCATTTGTTTTTTAATGTTCAAAAAATTACTAACAATTGTAGTAAATATGAACAACCACATGTTAGTAAAAAATAAACAAACATTTATTTTTTTAATGTTTTTAAATAACAAAAAACTACTGTAAATGTAAAATCATAAAACAGTCATTTCATGTGGTTTGTTTTTTTAAATGAACTACAAGGTTAGTAAAAAATTTAGTTTGTTCTACAAATGACTGACATTTAAAGGGTGAAAGGTTTAGGAGCTTTCGGATGTTCTTTAAAAATAACACATACAATTTATAGAAATGCAAGAAATCTTTATTTGAGTCAATACAAACATCAATATAATTCAATGTTTAAAAATTATTTAATGTAAATGTTGACCGCAGCTACGCCTCAAATAGTTCATAAGCTGGGTCTAATTTTGGCATACTCTCTCAAACATATCGGCCGGTATCTCACTTATAAATTCTTCAATATTGGCTTCCAGTGCGTCAAAAGTTGAAGGCTTGTCCCTATAAACAAAAGCCTTAACATAGCCCCACAAAAAATATCCTAAAGGCGTTAAATCGTTAAAACGATAAAGGCGGCCTATTGACAGGTCCGAAAGGTAAATTAAATTGTTCACCGAACTCGACTGTCAATTGGGCCATTGTTTCGCGTGCCGTCTTGTTGAAACCACATGTCACTCTTCCATTTTGGACAACAAAAATTTTAATCACCGGAAGGTAGCGCTCGCCATTCACAGTAACCTTCCTGCCTTCGTCGTTTTTGAAGAAGTACAGTCCAATGATGCCACCGGCCAAAACCAAAAAGTGCATTTTTCGGGATACATTGGCAGTTCTTGCAATGCTTCTAACTGCTCTTCACACCAAGTACGTCAATTTTGCTTGTTCACGAGTCCATTCAACCAGAAATGAGCTTCGTCGCTGAACACAATTTTCGAATAATTCGAGCATGATAAACGAGCATGAAATTTGATAATAAAATTCAATAATCTGCAAGCGTTGTTCGTTTGTAAGTCGATTCATGGTTAAATTATAGACCAAACTGAACATGTTTAACAGTAACATGTTACACGAAAACAGCTGAGGTGCCAAAAACAGTGTTGCCAAAAAGAAAGCTGCTAAAAAATCACCCTTTACATTAAAAATATAGAAACTCTATTACAACCCAAACAACTAAATAGTTTTAAAGCTACTACTTTATCGCACCCATTACCAAATTTTTTGTGTGATATGTGGACTATCCCAGACAATAAACGTGTCCATCGTTTGTCTTAATTCAAAAAAATTAAGAAGTGAGATTCATCTTAAATCAGTTTGAAATACCTTGTATACCGAATATGATGCAATTTTTGTTTTGTATGTTTGCTAAAAATTCATTAAAGCGCTTCAAACTTAAATAGTTTATGGAATTAATTATAATGTTCTTACTATCTCCATAAAAGCTTTTATTCCTAGAATTATTAAAATTGACTTATTCTATATACAATATTTTCCTGTCCCTTATATCAACAGAATTCAATTTATTTATTTCTCTCATCCTTATTAATTTTGTTTAATATTTTCACTTCTTCAATGTCGTATCTTTTTATGAGTTGCCACTTAAAGTATAAAAACTAATAATATTTTTTTTTTTTATTATATCCTAATAAAAATTAATAATGCTACTAATATTTACTATAAAAAAACCAATAAAAACCCATTATTAAATAAGACAAAACCACACACAAATACAAAAAAAAAACACAAAAACACTCTGTACTACAAACACATACATATGAAGAAAATTCAAAACCTCACTTACCGCATCACGGACAATCCTTTGACGACGGGATGTCAAAACAAAACCAATTTTTAAATAAACATAAAGCATAACAGCAAGTGGTATAAAAAATGAACCCATTGCTGAGAACACCACATATCCTTTATTCTGATTATAACGACAAACTGTGTTACCTTCTTTACGTCGTCCTGGTTCATACCTAGAATAAAATATTGAATACGAAAGATAAAAAGTTATATATAATATAAATATGTATTGAAAAAATTGTAAAGTTTTCGTAGGTAGGTGGCAAATTTTAATGTATTTAAATTGAGTTTGTTTAATAAAATTAAAAATAAATTTGTATATCAGAAACAGCAGGGGTGTAGGTAAGTTTTTTTTTTCATAATCGTTGATGTAACCCTCTTCAAATTCCATAAAATTAGTTATTCTTTTTTGATTTTTAAAAGCCTTAACTCAATCTAAACACTAGAAGTGCATTCAAAAGCTGACTTTAAACAACTCAAAAAAACCGGCCAATATTTTTTTTTATTTCTAAAAAAAAGTTTCTCTCTCGATCCAAAAAGATTTACCTTGAAACCCAAATTAGTTTTGAAGAAAGTATTCTTTGAATGTTGTTTAGCTCAAATACTCAAATATTTCCAAATGTGGTCCAGAATTAAGTACAAACAAGAAAAAAAAAATACTCCACAAAAAGTGAGTGTTGGGGTGGGAAACACTATATTTCCAATTTCAGAACAACCTATTTAAAAGAAAACCTGTAGACAAATTTCAATGTTATGACTACAGAAGACTAAACAATTTTAGAGAGGTCAAGGCCATAGGCCAAAAACATACTGTTCTAAAAGATTGAGGTCCGTTGAATCCGAATCTGACCTCAGAACTTATCCGTCACATCCGACCACAGAATTTTGGGAAACCCGGAGTTTTTGCTCTATTCGGGGGGTTGTAACATGGCGTTGTATTACTTTTTCACAAAATTTGTTATTTCATCTAAAATTCATCGCTATTGTTTTTTTTTTTTTTTTTAGAGAAACAACACTCAGGAAATTCTTCCTATTAATTGCTGTGTTGCTTTCTTTGGAAAGGGGATAGTGGAGAGATGAAAGGTGGTGAAAGATGAAGGGCTTCAAACAGGGCAACACTGCAATTGCGCGAGATGATAAGTCTGAGAACAGTTGTTGCTCGCCACCTGATGTAGAGTAGGCGAATTTACCGAAGCTTTTTGTTTCATAGCCCTGATTCATTATTTTACTTGGGTGGGGTTAAGTGCTATGGGAACACCGAAGGTGGGCGCAGTGATACATATAAGTGATAGAAAACTCATACATATTATTTTTTTTCTAATTGATGTTGCCGTCACCGGGAATCGAACCCGGGACCATCTGTGTAACAGTCCAACGCGCTAACCATTACACCACAACGCACCACAAATATGAAAATATATGACCATATATAATTATATCTGAAATTTAAGTCTATCCAATTATATAAAAGTCCATATATTCATATATAATCTTATATATATTTATATATTAACATATCTAAATTGATATATAATTATATATGAAGGTATATATTAATATATCTGAACTCTGCTATAATTGGATAGACACACATTTTGAAAATCATTATATATGGTTATATCTGGTCATATCTTAAACTGTTCACTAAGGATACTATAACTTTTTCACAAAGTTTGCCATGTAATCTGAAATCCCTCCCTATAGTTTTAAAAACTCAGCCTTTCCGATTTCCTATTTCTTCTTTGAGAAATCCTGCGTGGTATTTAATGCGAAATTACTATATCAAAAAATTTTAACAGAAAGAAAATTTAACAGAAAATTTAGTTTTGAAAACAAGAGGGAAAAATTTCAAATGACATAACAACTCTTGTGAAAAAGTCATAACCCGCGATGTTAAAACGTCACAAATATAGCAAAAAATCGTGTTTTTTTTAATTTTATGTTAAAATATCTCGAAAACATGATAAAATATTGGAAAGGATAAACATAAGTTTTGAAAACAATACGGAGGAATTTCAGATGCCATAAAATTCTGAAGTCATATTCGGATTCAGCGGACCTCAAGCCTTTAGAAAAGTGTGTTTAAAATTTTATCGGACTGTGTAGTCAAAACTTTAAAATTTGTCTACAGATTTTTTTTTAAAGTAGGTTTTTCTCAAATCGGAAATATAGTGTTTTCAAACCATATACTCACTTTTTTGGAGCAATTTTTTTGTCAATACCTAATTTAAGACCACATGTGTTTTTTTTGAAAGAGCTACTAGGCGTATGATGAATATAATAAAATTCATCATACGCATGGGTGGTTTAACAGTTACACTATGAAACATTCTGGATCGAAAGAAAATCATTTGAGCGTTTGTACCCAAGTGCAATTCAACAATTTTGTTGAAATTTTAATTTGACTAAAAGTCAATAGATTTGTATTAAGCTGTGGGTAGAAATTATGGATTAACAGCAGAGATTTATCCAGGCTTATAAAAAATACCGTTTATTAATATATATTTTGTTCAATATATTTCAAAAATGTTCGACATAGGTTGAAACTGAGTTTTGAGAGCTCTTAGTTCTTAAGTTCTTTTTTTTTATTAAGAGAAACGATGGATAGGCTTAGGTAGACTATACTTTTAACTTAAGACATGCTAAATTTTAAAATGCAAGGTCAATATCTATGGAAGTTATATCCATTTAAAAATAGAAAAACAGACTTGGAATTTACAAGAGTTTTCTCATTAATTAAATCTTTTTACTCATAGCTTTTAGCTATCAGACCCAAACCAATACAGATTGAAATCACTAGACTTATGATCTATGATGACTACAGACAAGAGATATGTTGCCTTCCAATCCAACTGCACCGCTACAGAAAAAAGTATATATAACAGATATGCCTAACTAATGGCATTTTTTTCTTATGAGAGGCAAAAAAAAACAGTAACACCTTTTTCAATGTTTCCAAAAAATTACACTCACAAACAAAAATAGTTCAAAATGCTGCTAAAAGGGTTCCAATCCAGTTGAGCAGTTTTTTGTGTTGTTTTCGTTTAAATCAAGTTATTATTTATCTCATTTTGCCTCCAGAACAAATTTCATTCGAATTTGAACTAATTTCTCGACACAAAATTTAGTAAAAAGTGATTTTCAAATTTACAAACTTTGCCAGTTAATTTAAACCAAAATTGTTGTTAAATCATTATTGTTTTGTGTCTCCGCTAGCAGTCTCACTTTTACATGGCGTTGTTTTCTAATATATATATGGGCTATTTCAAATTTTTTGAGCACCTGCTGAAACCGACATACTACGGCTCCTTTTTCGTTAAGTTTTATGAATTGAAAAAACGTTGTACAGAGTTTCGATGACTATACTTGAAGGATATGACGTGCAAAATTTTACATTGAAAAGTCTTCACCTTAAGAATTAGTGGTCATCTAAAATTCGAAAAATTAAAAAAACGACTTGAAACTTGCAAGAGTTTTTTCATTCATTCCGTTTTCTCTGTAATAGTTTTTAGCTTTCAGATCCAAACCAATACAAAATATAGTCACTAGACTCGGAGGATATATCCACAAAAAAAATTTTTTTGATATCGCTGCTGGGTGAAAAGTTGCATGGTGGTTTACAAGTGAAACCAAAATTTCCGAATTTTGAACTTTTTGAAGATTTTAAATAGGGTTTTTGCGCCGTTTAATAAAAATGAGTTTTAGGCGCAGAATTATAAAAACTGCGTATTTTTATAAAGCTAGAGGTATATCAAGTTGGTGTCAGCGCACCAATAACGTATCACGGACATCACAAACTTAAAAGAAATTTGCGTAAATTTTTTGAAAATGTAACTTTTTTGCGTCTGACAATCTGAATTGTCTTTTAAGTTGGCTAGTGTATTGCGTGATGTGAATAACTTCGTAAAGTGCACCTCCGAGGCGAAAACGCACTTTAAAATTTTTAAACGCAAAAATTTTATAAACTTTTGAAAATTTTTGCAAAAAAACAATTTTTTTTAAGCATTTATAGTAGTTAAATGTGCTAAAGTCCCAAAACTTATTTAACAAATTGTGAAAAACAATCTGATGTAGGCGTGTCCCTATCCGGATTTCATTCCTGCCCAAGGAAATCTTCAGGGTACTTTGTTATTAGAATTTCTAGAGATATTTGTTATGTTAAATCACAAACTCAATGAGAATTTCTTGTCCTCGTCTAGGAGCGAGATTCAAAATTTAAAATATCAAAGAAAAAACAAAAACAACAACAAAAAATTGTCACAATTGGCTTTGTCATCTTCCAAATACTACTCTGTTTTTTTGACAGACCTAGCAATGTAGTGACGTTTATTCAAGTAAATCAACAATAGAAAATCATATGTTTTCTATTAGTGTCAGTTACATTTAAATTTGCACAAGCACCTGCATATTTGTTATTTAAATTTATTTTCATCGGGATAAACATTAATTGCATTTATAGTAATTAAATGTGCTAAAGTCCCAAAACTTATTTAACAAATTGTGAAAAACAATCTGATGAAATTTTTTTATATCAAAACATGGCATGGGAATATGTTTAGGTATCTAAATAGATTCTTCGCGACGGACTAAACTGATAAAGTGCAAAAAAAAAAATAATTATTTTCAATCCTGGCGCATGCAGCGGCAATTTTTTCCAAACACATTTCGCTTTGTGACAACTAAAGCGCTATATCAATTCCGCTCAAACGTACATCGAATGGAAGACTTTACTGAGCTTGATACTAAAATCTGAAACGCAGCAAAAAATTTTAAGGATTTAAAATTTTATGGAGGAAACAAAATGTTTCTAACCTTAAAAAGCATCCTTGTATGAAATATTTGATTTTGAAAATTTAAAAGAATTATTTTTGAATTCAGGTTAATAAGTAACCCAGAATCCCAACAAGTATTTTATAATCGGTCCAATATTAATATTTGCAAAAAAAACGCGGTTTTTTTGAAACCCTAGAAAGTGAGACTATATTTTTAAACAATATTCATGAGGGCCACCTTAACAAATTTCAACAAAACAATTAAAACATACTACCGCGAAAACCGCCAAATTACCGCCGATGCAATGACATCTTAAAGAACTTGCTTTATTATAAAAACTCTATGATCATAATAGCCTTTGCTGAATGCTTCTAAGAATAAATATTTGAGTTTCAATTTAGTTTATTTTATTTATGTGCGTGAACAGTCGTGAATAAAAATTAGTAAAATGGTTTCAGATTATACATTAAAAAACGTGAAATTCGTAAAAACTGAGAAGCAAAACAAATTAACCGATAAAAGACGCGAATATCGCCAATCTGAAAAAATAAAAAACAAAAAAAAAAACAAACAAATCGCAAATTGGTGTAAGAAAGTCAGTTAGGTATTCGGTTTTAAATAACAATAATAATAAAAACAATGCCATCAAAACAAAAAATTGCGGATTAAAAAAAATTGACGGCTTAGAATTTATCACTGGAATCCAAGATTTAACTAACCACCAACCAATTTGCAGAACAATTTTACAAACTTTCAAAGGTAACAAATCAAAATAGCAAAAAATCATGAGTGGTAAAGTTCAAATGGTTATATCTCTTAAACCATTAGCGATAGGCAAATAGTTTTTTCCCAAAATATTACAAATTATGTCTTATACTACCCGTAATTTTGTAAAATGTTTAACAATTTTAAATAAATTTTTATATGCATACACGATCAAAAAAATTTTTTTTTTTTATTTTTTTTTTCAGTGTATTTTAAAAAGTATTGAAGCTTTTACAAATATTTTAGTGTGCTAAGAAAGCCCTTAAGGGGTTTTATCCACACGCTTTATCCTTTTTCAATTTTAACAAAAATTGTAATTTTAATATTTTTTTTTAATTTTTAACTTAAAACCGCTGTAAAATTTGCGCCGTTTAATAAAAATGATTAACGCGAACGAATTTCACATGCTCAAATATCGGCTTATACAAACACAAATCGATATTGATGTCAGACCAAAAAAAAACTTTAAAAAAAATGTCTAGTTGCTGTAAATTTTTGAAGTTGCCCATATATATATTTTTTTTTTTTTGAAATCATAATCATTTTTTTAATGTTTTGCTTACAATATAAATTTAAAAAAATTAAACACAGAAGTTTATTTTTCGATATTTTATCATAAATTTTGATGTGAGCAAAATTATTCAAGTTCAAGATCATTTGTTTTTTTTTTTTAATAAAAAACCGTGCACTGTTTATTTATTAATTAAAAATTGTGCGTCCCGATAGCCTAGTTGGTAGCGTGCTGGCTTATCTGTGCGGGGGTCGTGGGTTCGATTCCCACCAGAGGCACTGGTCTGTTTTCGCTACTACGCGCCGAAGGCCATAGTAGCTAGTGCTCGGTTAGGGTAATAGTATATAACTTGTAATTATATGATTATTAATTAATAAAAAAAAAAACATAATTAAAAAAATTCTTCATCCGCTAATTTTAAAGCAGACTTTATCTACTGATCCTTACATGTTTCATTTAGAGTCACCGAATATCTTCAGAGAACTAATGTAGCAGGGGTAGAAGATTTTAAATAATTTTTGAAAGAAAAAGATCAACGCTTTACCTGTATTGTTTTATTTGTCCGATGAGAAGTAAAAAAAACAAAATTGGAAGAATTGAACTAATTCAAATTAAAAATAAAAAATGTTTATGTGCGCCCCGGTAGGCTAGTTGGTAGCGTGCTGGCTTATCAGTGCGGGGGTCGTGGGTTCGATTCCCACCAGAGGCACTGGTCTGTTTTCGCTACAACGCGCCGAAGGCCATAGTAGCTAGTGCTCGGTTAGGGTAATAGTATATAATTTGTAATTATATGATTATTAATTAATAAAAAAAAAAAAAAAAAAAAAAATAATAACCATTATTCGTGTATATGCTAGAATCTCTAGTTAATCTCAGACTTTATCTACGGACAGGTCCTTACATGTTTCATTTGGCGTCACCGAAAATCTTCAGAGGACCAATGTCGAAGGGGTAGAAGATTTTACCGAAATTTTGAATGAAAAAGATCAACACTTTACTCGTATTGTTTAATACTACTTTCTGGTACATATGTTTTCAATTTAGCATACAAAATATTGTAAATTTTTTCTTAAAATGGCTGTTTGCTATAAATTTACAATAAAAACATTAAAAAATTTTAAATATATTTAACATTGTCTAACCAATAAGAATGTAAAATTCAGTTATTTCTTCCAAAAATAGTTATTTTTTACAGTTGCGCTCCATAAATTAGTTGAAATAGTTTGGATTTTGATCAAGTTTATTGTGTTGCGTTTTTCTATTAGAAAGTTGGCATCACTGTTTGTTGTCAAATTATAGTTATTGTAAGATTGTTGTTGTTATTTTTTTTTACAAATTAATAAAGAAGTAATGCTATTATTAAAAAAAATAAAAAATTTTTAATGAAATTTAATTTGAAATAACTGAAATATAATTATAAACATACTAATCTAAGGTGTACAGTTTCTTTTGAACTCCACAGTATATAAAGTATAGTGTGCATAGATCTCAAACTGTTGGACATACGTGGTATACATATACATAAAATATTTGCATGTGTATGAAAAAATATGTTTGTTGTTAAAAGAAGAGGAAGAGTTTGAAATCTACGTAATCTATGATATAAAGGAACTTTATTAGTTCGATTCCATAAATCATGGTTTGAAATAGTGTCAGGCAAGAATATTCAAAATATGTGCCTGAGGCAGAGGTTTACAAAAGCTTGCCTGCTCCTCATTTCGCAACTCGATATGTTCCATATTTGACAAACGGCTCTATGCAATAAGTCCCAGGTGCAAAACGTTCCAGTGCAAAAGCTCCCAATGAAATAAATTCTAAAAAAATTAAATAATTTCCAAAACAAAAAAAACAAATCCTAGGTTTTGGTTGTTATTTCATCATGAAATAATTTCCAAAGAATAAAAATGAAATAACTCCCAAAAATAGTCCATGCAACACAAATGAAGTAAGGGTGTACCATTATATTCCCCAAAGTCGTATTGCCCAAATGTCCGCATATCCCCCAAAATTGTGGATGTTAATATGTTATAACTACCAAATCAATGACAGAAAATCCAAAACTTTTTTTTGGGTGCTATGGCATTTTATTTTGAAAAAACTTTTTTTTTTTGCCGCTATGGCGATAAAAAAAAGAAGTTATTACCCAAAATCATAATATATATTTTTTTAAATGTCATAAGACATAATGTCTTTTGTGTCGAACGCAGAAAAAACTTTATTTCGCGAAGCCGCCTGCCGCGATCTACGGAAGAAAAAAACCCCTAAGATCGGCCGAAGGCCGCTACTCAGAAGAACTTGTTTTTCAAATCAGATGTCGAATCCGTTGAAATCTTATATTTTTAAGACATCAAGTAACATTTATTTGACCTGTCATAACTTTTTATGTCCCAAAGTACCAACCCACACCAAGATTTATTGTTTTTTAATGATTATTTTTTTAAAAGTCTATTTTATTAAAAATTTTACGTTTATATTAGTGTCTAAACGTTAAATAAAATGAAGGCCAATGCTCTACTCTTTTATTTAAGATAAAAAACATCAATTAGCTGTTTAAATGATAAAATTATGATTTGTCAAATTATATTACTTATTGTCTTAAAAATAAGATTTCAACGGAGCCGGCAATGGATTTGTAAAAACAAGTTTTTCTGTGTTGCGGCCTTCGGTCGCTCTTAGGGAAGCAATTTTTTAAGTTTCCTTAAAACTTTTGATTTCATGAATCTGCCTTGACATTTAAGGTCTTGTGACAGTAAAAAAAAAAATTATGATTTTGGGCAATAACTTCTTTTTTTACCGTCATAGCGCCCAAATTTATTTTGGCCAAACAATGTTTGAAACTTAAATAACTCCTACTAAAAATGAAATAACTCCCACAGCAAATGAAATAACACCGAACAAGAAAATAAAATGTAATAAGTCCCACGCTAAGTTCTGTTGGGACTTATTTCATTTCGGAATTATGAAATAAAATAACATAATAAAATAAAATAACTTCTAAAAAAATGAAATAACTGCAAAAGAACTGGGTATTATTTCATTTGAAATTAATCCCAAATTTGTATAAAAAATTTTTCCGACTTATTTCATTTTTTTCTTGGAACTTTTTTCACCTGGAAGTTATTGCACAGAGCCTTGACAAACATATATAAGCACGGATTTCCCGTCACTTTCAAAACCCTTCATTTTGGTGTGAGTTGAAATAGTTTGAGATTTCCAGAATTTATTTAGAGTGCCATAAGCCTGCTTTCGCTTTACAAATTGTGCTCTGTATATCTTCTTTGCTGACACCATTTTTTGAGTTTATACTAACCAGATAGCAAAAGCTATCATCATCTTTAATGGATTGCTTCGAAAGATGGAAGTTCGTGTTGCATGATGAGTTTATACGCATTGACTTAGTTTTATTGATGTTGAATTGCAAGCCAACCTTAGCTTCACGGATATGAATGGATTGGATCTTGGATTGCCTGCTATAGAAGCGGTATGATAGAAGACAGACGTCATCTGCTAAGTTGATATCATCTCACCTATAATGGAGACCCCACGAAATACCATGCTGCATATATATAAAGTTGCTCAACACTATGTCAAGCACCATATTAAACAACAGTGCACTGTGATACATGGATACAAAACACGAATACTAAATATAAATATATAAACCGACTCTTAAATTTAAGACAGTGGTTTTATTCACCCACTATTAATATAATTTATTTATTTATTTTTTAGTAAGATTGGCCAATTAATTTTCAAAAGAGTTCAAAAATCATTTTTTTTCCTATTATATTTCTATTATAAATTGAAATTGCATAAAAATTACTAAAAAAATAAATAAATAAATTATATTAATAGTGGGTGAATAAAACCACTGTCTTTGAATTTGGTCGCCTCCATAACTGCCTTTGTGCGTGTTGGCATGTTGGAGTGTTTTGCGCGCTGGCACGATGAGGTGCACGTCGGGCAAAGGTCTGTGCATCCGAGTTCTTTATAATCCTTGGTCCGATAGGGGTTTGCGATGTGATTGTGCAGGATGTGGGCTATAATTTTGTTTACCATGTTTAGAAGAGTTATACCGCTCCAATTGAGCAACCTTGCAAGTTCCACTTTTTTTGGTAGTTTCATTACGAGGCCTCCTCTAAAATCATCTGGCACTTTCTCATTTCTCATAAAATTTGTTATTAGAGTTTTTAATAGTAACTTTATAAAGGTGATATCACTTTTCAGAAAACTTTCGGAAAAATATATGAAAAATGTCTCCTTAGAAATTCTAGGATTTATAACATCTAGGTATTTCGACTTTAGTCAATACTAGTAAAAATTTTATTTAAAAATAAAAAGAGAGATACCCGTGTAGCATGTCACATATAAAATGGTTTAACAAAAATATATTTATGTTCACAAAATGAGAACTTTTATATTACAAATCCATTTTTCTATTGTTCTGTGTATTGTTATTTTCTAAGGTGTGAGTTCGACAATATTTTAACACAAAAAAAAAAATAAAAATATATAAAAAGTTAAACTTAGAATGTATGGTCTTTAAAAGCTATTTTGTTCATAAAAACTCTATTCTAGTTTACAAACAATAAAAATATCAGTTTTATTCTCCCTTTATAAATTTATTAAAATTTTCGGGAAACCCTCTCATTAAGGACTTTAAAGTATTTTCTGTAACCGCATCGGAGCATGTTTTTCCGTCTCTGCTTAAAGTCGTCCATGCCATGGGACACCATTTTCGTTGCCTTTAATTCTATTTTAGCAAGAGTTTAATATCTTTCAACTGGTCTCAGCTCTGGGCAGTTTGGGGGATTTGTTTCCCTTGGTACCAAAACAATGATATTTGCTTCATTCACCCAGGGAAAAAAGTTTCATCATATTGATGATATTGTTTCATAAGTCGTTTGTCATTAATTATTCTTCATATTTATAATGTTTTGATAAATATGATGAAAAGTTTCATAAAAATGTATTACAAATGTGTTATAGATCTTCATTATTTCATAAAAAAGTTTCATAAACTTTGTGTAAATAAATTTTAGCTTCCTATTTAAATTCTAATTTTTTATTTAATATTTAGAAAATAGTATTTCGTCGGCTTGCCTGCATTTAGTGCTATGTGTTTTTCAACAGGTTTTCAGGAGAGCGAAAAAAAGGATTTATATTACCATTTTAAGATAATTTATTTATATGATCCTTAATGATTTACGATCTCGTTTACTAAAATACTGTATTAAAAGACATGATTTGATCTCTGTTACAAAGCAGTGCGTTATTTGAAGAAAAACTACACATAACACCTTCGGAAGGGTATTTTTTTTTTCAAAATATGTTCATAATAATTTGTATAGAAAAAAATGTTAGATTTATTTTATATGAGTTATACACATAGCACTTTTTGCTATCTTCTAAGCCCACTAAGATACCGCAAAACCGCTTGGTAGATACTCGTATTTATATGACCAATAGAGCTTCTCAATGGTACACTAAAAAAAAATTTCAAAATACCAAATGACACTATTTGCAGGCTAGCCGACAATTAGAAATTTAGAGCTGCTAAGTTATCTCAAATTAGCCAGAGTTTAAGGCTTGACCATACTTATGAATGTCATATTTGTATGAAAATATTTTTGGTTAAAGTTAAACTCTGGTTGTTCTGAGAAAATGTACTTGGCTTTAGACTTTTTAAAACTTAAAAACTACCCGAAATTATATACTATTCTGAAATATAAATAAAATATTATTTTATGTGTTCTTAATTTTAAATAGATTTTTTTTAATATAAAGGGTTTTCCAACGGGGACTTGACAACTTTGAATTTAATTTGTGAACTCACTATTTCACTGATCATAAAACTGTTACTTTCCTTTTTTCAGTAAACTCAACATTTTCATCAACGAACAACGTATGCAAATTATAAAAATATGCTGCCGAAATTCGAAGTCAGTGACCGCAACTTTAAAGCGAATTTCATCGCAAAATAATCTTCAGTAACGAAGCTCATTTTTGGCTCAATGGATTCGTCAATAAGCAAAATATGCGTTATTGGTTTGTTGAGAATCCACATGTGCTTCATGAATCACCACTTCATTCACAAAAAATAACTGTTTGGTGCGGTTTGCATGCCAGCGGCGTCATTGGGCCATATTTTTTCATCGACTATAACGATCGTCACGTTACTGTGAATGGCGATCGTTATCGCGCCATGATTACGGATTATTTTTGGCCCGAATTGGAAAACATTGAATTGGACGACATGTGATTTCAGCAAGACGGCACCAAAAGCCACACAGCACACGTTAGAAACGATTTATTGAAGAGTAACTTTGGTGAGCGAGTTATCCCAATTGGCCGTCATGCGATTTTACTCCACTAGACTTTTTTCTTTGGGGCTACCGTCAAATCATTGGTCTATGCCAACAAGCCGACGACGTTGGAAGAACTCAGAGCCAACATTGAACGCGAAATAGCGGCCGTTACGGCCGAAATGTGTGACCGAGTCATCGATTGGTCCAACGAATCGTGCGCTGCCGACGTGCCCGCGGTAGCCATATGAACGAAGTCGAGTTTCATTCATAAATGTTCTGATTGTATTTCAAGTCGATAATAAAGTTTTGGAAATATCTCAAATGATTTGTGTTTTATTTTAAAAAAAGTTGACAAGTCCTTATTGAAAAACCCGTTACAATGGAGTTCAGTTATAACGACCTCGTAGGGATTTTGTTTGTTATAATCGGAGTTAAATGTAAGCGTGGTAAACATTTTCCAAAACTTATTAAAACTTCTGTATTTTTTCCTAAATTTACTTAGTTTTTAAGTTTTTTATTAAAATATTCAATGCGGTTTTTAGAATACTTAATGCTTTTTGGTAAATTTTTTAGCAACAGTCAATATATTTTTAAGATTAGCAGCACATTTTTCATTTTAAAGTCTTGATTTTTTTATATGTTAGTTAAAAGTGTAAAAATTTGTATCAAAATCCAAAAATGAGTCCACAAAATAAGTTCGTTATAAACAATATTCGTTATAACCGTATTATTTTGTATGCGTTGGGACTAGAAAAATCGTTTGTGATAAAGAAGTCTGTGATAACCGGTGTTCGTTATAAGCGAACTCCTCTGTAATATGAAACGTTACGTAATACTTATGTATCATAAAATGCATCATTTCTAAAAATTCATGAAACTTTCGTAAAATGTATGAAATACCTAATAACATTTATGAAACATATCATGAAAAATTATGATAACTCTTCATCATGTTTATTAAACGTTTCATTAATATGAACAATTCTGTCATCCATTTACCTTTTATTTTTTTTTTTTTTATTTATTAAACATTTCATTAATATGAACAATCCTGTCATACATTTACCCTTTTATGAAACAGTTTCAACATATTTGTAAAGTGTTACATTGGACGAAAATCAATGGAGTTTTAATCATATTTTTGACGTTTTTGATATATATGATGAATCTTTTTCCCTCAGTCTACCGCTCAAGGGATCTCTTGCTGCAATGGCAAGATGCCCAGTCAGGCCAGAAGTATGTGGACATATTGGATTGGAGAAAACACGCCGTAAAATTTAGCTGTTTGAAAACTGAAACGGTTCTTGGGGGAGAGATAATATGACATTTCCTCCTCCAAAATAAAATTGTTCAATAAAAAAGTGTAAAAAAAATTAGCAAATTTAATAAAACTGACTGTAATTTCCCTCCCCATAATCTTTTTCTTGATCCGCTTCCGACTAACGAAAGTTATAAGTTGTTATCATTAAAATACACACACAGAGAAAAAAGAGACAACCGAATTAAAAAGTGTATTATAATGGTAGCAACTTATAACTTCAGTTAGTATAACGATATTTACATTGAATTTCTGAAAAATTTGGGTGCTTGCACTAAAATTTAGTTGAAGTAACCGAACGTTGTTGTGAAAACTGTTGTTTTATTGTACCAAACGACTGAAATTCGTAATAACCGAATTAGAGTCCTAGTCACCGAATTTCAGTTGGCAAATAGCTAAATTTTTCTCTGTGTGCACGTCTTACTTTTATTGGCACTTTATTTCTCTGTGTGTATAAATGGAAGTAGTATTTTTGCAAAACATTCTTTTATATAAATTTCGATTTTTGATCATTTTTCCTCAATTACATATTGCTTGCCATACCAGGAACTTGGTAGGTAATATTTTTATCATGGCGATCTCGTTTTCTGCCTGAGCCAGACTTTCTCTCAAGGGTCGAGTCTCCCTTATTTTTTTTTTTATTTTGTTAATTAATAATTACACAAGGCAACAATTTTGAAAAAATTTTAGGGGCTTTGAAAACCACTATACAATTTTGATGTATTGTGGTCCCGGTAGTACAAATATGGTTCAATTTTGAAATTCTATGGAGAGGTTTTTTTTTTTAAAAATTTTTAATTAAAATTATAAATTTTTTTAGACGTGTCTCCACATAATTAATGATAACTAAAAAAAATTAGTCCGATATTATTCAAATAAATTTAGAAAAACTGAAATTTACATAGCCTTTAATCCGTTAATATATTGCGTTTCAATCGGCTCAGTAGTTTTGGAGTTATAATAAAAAATTGAGGGAAAAAATATTTTTTTTATGTGAAAATAGCAAATTTTTTTGGTTAAAAAAAATCATAAAAAATCGAAAACGGCAAAAATCGTTCAGATTTATTGCTTTATCGCAAAGCCACATGTAATAGGAACAAAATGAGATATCGATCATAAAAATCGATTGATTTTTTTTCGAATTTATTCACAATTAAGTGAATTCGCTCATTTTCACCAAATTTTAGTTTTTTGTCTGATATACATAAAATTGAGTAGTTAATGTTCTTCTTTCGATTGATTGAATTTTGAAAACATTTTCCCCATGCTATGTACAAATTTTCACATCAAAAATGCATTACATAGTAACATTCGTGTATTTTTTGGCAAAACCCTACCTAGAATATACTGATTCTATTCTTCGGAAAGACATTTGTGTTGGATGAGCTTAAATGTAAATAAATAAATAAATTAAATAGTAGAAAATTTATATTTTATTATTCACATTTATTATAATAAATAAAACAAGAAAATAAATAAATAAA
Source organism: Delia radicum (assembly GCA_021234595.1). Lineage (NCBI taxonomy): Eukaryota > Metazoa > Arthropoda > Insecta > Diptera > Anthomyiidae > Delia > Delia radicum. The sequence continues at coordinate 92,414,147 of CM037851.1, read as the reverse complement.
TATGTATTATAAACTACAAACTCTGAAATTTTCTTTTAGTCGATTTTCTAATATTGTTGAATAACGAAGTGTTACTCTGAATACTCCAGCAAAAATCAGCCATCATGTGTGCATCCCAGCGACCCTGGTATCGTTCCTCCATTGTCCGGATATCTTGGTGGAATCGTTCGCCCTGTTCTTCACTCAAGTCTCCTAGATTTTCAGGAAAACGATCTAAGTGACTGTGCAGGTAGTGTAATTTGATGCTCAAGTTGCATCCAAGATTCTGGAAGTGAGTTAACATCTCTTCAACGTGCGCAACGTAATCATCACCCTTGTTATTTCCTAAGAAATTTTGAATAACCCATACAAACGAATCCCATGCATTCTTCTCAATTTCTGACATTGAACTGCCAAATTCAGTATCGTTCACCAATTTGCGAATTTGTGGGCCATCAAATATGCTTTTTGTACTTAAACAAAAATAACACTCGGATGCGTGGTTCGCTGTTTCTCTCCATAGCATAGGCTTCAAAATTTCCAAGTGTCGTCTGTAAAATGAAAAAAAAAATTGAAATCAGGAATATGAAGAATTCAAATTTTAATTAAGAAATATTGTAATTATAAAATATTCCAAATCTATTAATTTATACTTACTTTACGTTAGAAGACTTCATAGATAAATTCAATCGACATGGAATGCATATAGTACTCGGTGTCCAATGCTGGTTCAAATTGTGCGGATAGATATTATAGCAATCTTGATATGACTTTTGCAATGAAGTTAAGAACCACTTCCGTTTTTTTCCCGGTGATATATTGGCCGCACACATAACAAAATAAATCTGGATCGTTTTTACATGAAAATGTTCTGGCTTTCTGGCTCATTTTTATTAATATTTGAAAATTGTTTTTAACTTCTAAGCTGTATGACTCTAATTTTTGTGTAGGTATTAAATGATGTTTGCGTTATCGCAAACACTTCTTGAATGAAATAAAAAGGGTCAAGGAGATCTTATAAATACTGATACTATAATTTGGGATAACCCTTTGTGTGGATACAGTTTGTGTGTGCTGCAAATTTTTTATTATTCCCAAGAATCCTAAAAAACATTAAGGACTTTTATGAAAAAAAAAAAATCATCCGTTACAGGTAGCTAACGGAAAATAAGAGCACTTCAGCGTACACGCACATTTATGAGCGTTTTATTACTATCCTACCGCAATCGTAAAAATTAAACAATCTTTTGTTTATTACTTATTTTTTTTAATTATTAGAATCATAAAAATGTCATAGAGGTTTTTCCCAAAGGGGTTTTGCCAAAATGCGTGTCGTAAAATGCACCTGAGTTTTTATGTTCTGCATTTTCATTATGTAGGTACAATTTTCTACAGTGCTTGTAAATATGCGATACCTTCAATTAATTGTAAATAAAAATGTAAAGCATGCATCGATTTTTATGATCCATATCTAGTTTAATTCGCATGATATGTAGCTTTACTACAAAAAAAATAAAAAGTAATATTTTTTGCAGTTTTCGATTTTTTCCAGATTTTTGTTTTTCAATTTTTTTTTTTTTTTTAGCATTTTTTTTTTTTTTGCTAACAATTTGCTTCATAACTTTGAAACTATTGATCGCATTAAAAAAATTTGTACAGTTTTTTAAAGATATTGTAAACCTTAATTTTTGACAAAATCGGACTAGTTGTTTTTGAGTTATGACAACATAAGTGGAGAAATGGCTCAAAATATTGTCAATTTTAAAAAAAAATTTTTTTAAAAAAAAATTATCCATAGAATTGAAAAATTTTACCATTTTTGTACTTAGGCAGCTATGATGCATCAAATCTATATAGTGGTTAGTCAAGCCTTTTTTTTGCTGTTGACCTGTGTTATATAACTACTATTACCCTAACCGAGCACTAGCTAATATGGCTTTCGGCGCGATGTAGCGAAAACAGAATGAAGAATGAACTCTAATTTTTGATTCCTTGGCTAATTTTTGATACGTCCAAGAACGATTTTGTTGAAAATGTTTAGGTATTTTCAAACGAACGTTTTTCTTTCATCACTCATTTTGTGAAAAATTTAAAAGCCAAATTCTAGATTGTCTTTAATTTATTTCCTGAAATATTTTTAAAAGATTCTACGATCAAAAAAAATATTTAAAGAAAGCTTATGATGAACATTATAAGGGAAAATGCATGTTCACATTTTTTCGAACACACACCTTACTTTGTGGCTGGAAAAACGTTTACCTTAAATGTAATGTAATGCTTCCAACATATGTGTAAATTGGTTTAAGTTTTTCATCTTGAAAACACTCCATTGAGTTCGTTTAGCAAAGCAAATTTACACCGAAAATAAATTTTTTGATCTTAAATTTAATCGAAAAATATTAAGATTGTTAAAATGCGAATTTAAATAAAATTCTGCTAAAGTTTATGTAAACTTGTTGAGATTTAAATAACAGATTGTTTAATGCAACCGGTGTTCTTAGGTAGAAATTCAGAAGAATTTTTTGTAAAGTTTCTTAGATATTATTTTAAGTGTATATAAGTAGAGGAATATGCCATTTATATATAGTAAGAAAGTTTTTGTTGTTGTGTATGTGTATGTGTTCTTTGCAAGTGATAAATGTGGTTGCTACAAAAACTGCATGTGTTTTTAATAAATATTGTCAAAGAATATTGTGGTAACATTTGCTACATTGCAATTTCTTTCGATTAAATAAAAGAAGATTTTTTTTATTTCGAACGAAGAATGAAAATAATGTGTTTTTTTATTATAAACATTAAAAATTAGGGTGAGCGATATGCTCATTTACTTCAATAACGTCATAACTCAAAAAATTTAATTTTGTAGAAAACGAGCTTAAAGTTTTGAATTTACTAGCACCGTGAAGAAAAAATAACGACATAATTTCTCTCAAGAGGTGATTATACATGATATCAATACGACTTTTTTACACAATATGAAACGTGATATAACGAATAATTCTGCGTCATTAGCGTCATTAAATCATGTTTTTTGAGTTGTGACGTTTTGGAAGTAAATGAGTTATATGTATTTCAAAAAAATTTAACAAGTGTGTGTGTGAACAGGCACAGTGGGGAAAATTTGCCTATTTTTTATATAGCAAATTTTTCAGTTTTACATGAATTTTTAAAAATTAAAATCAAGTAACGGTTGCCCTTAATAGGCACAGTGTTGAAAATTTGACTATTTAGTCCTTAGTTTTACATGAATTAAAAAAAAAAAAAAATTAAATTTAAAAATGATGAATAAATTATAGATTGATGGGCGATTTCTTTAAGAGATTTATTTTATATTCTTTATGAAATGTCAAAATCAGTGAAATTAATTTTTTTTTTTTATATTTCTGTTACAAAAAATTTAAAAGTTGTGGGATACACGTACAATCGAAATATATGTCAAATTAAAGATTATATTCGCTGTTAATCCTTTTTTCTAAATCCTCTGTAACAATTATAGTTTCTTGATAAGAATCAAATAAAATTTCAAATATTGACTTTAGATTAGATTAGATTAGATAAGAGTGGCACTATGCACCGCGAACAGAAGTTGGTATTTTGTGCTGCCATAATTAAAATTTTTTTAATAATTTTTTTTTTTTAATTTTTATATATAACTTTTTACTTGTTAGAAAAAAATTATCAATCAAATTGTTGTTCCCTGAAGAAGTCACTCAATGTGGAGATGAAATATTGTAAATAAATAATTCTAATTTATAAATAAAAGATCTTTAGCTCGTTTAAAGAAAAATCCTATAATATCTCATATTTTCTTTTTGTTTTGCTTTGTCTACAGCATCTTTACTATCATACCAAAGTCGTCGAACTTTTCTTTAATTAAAAACAAATATTTCGCTATAGAGATGCCCATCATTAAAAAAAACTTATAGAAAATTATACAGCATTGTATTAGAGTTTTATTAGATTTTTGTTTTTATATACATCGAGATTATTTTTATATTAGTTTCAATTTATAACGAGCTTTTAACCTCCGTATATTAACAAGAATAAAGCAAATCAAACATGTAAGCTAGGTGGATACTAGTATTTGGATTTGGCTAAAGATCTCATCAGAATCCGAAGTTTTTGGAAAAGTTAGAGCCTCCATAATAGGCAGAACTTTAACAAAAAACCTCTTAATCATCAATTTTGCTCCATTACTGTCTTCTTAGTAATCAAGCACGTGGTTAGGGTCTTTTCCTAACAAGCATCATGACGTTACTAAACTTTGAAGACCAAAAATGTTCTATTTATATATAACTAGCGGGCGCAGCCCGCTACGTTGTTAGCGTGCCTTAGACCTAGTTTTTGGGATGATGGATAAACTTGGCTTAATTCAAATAAAAACTTTTTCAAAAAGATTTAATAAATATTGCAATAATAATAAACGGAGTGCATTCGCTTTAGCCCACTCTAGGCTTTTGTCACGCCCATCGTATCGGATTCTAATATAGCCTATAGTGGCTGTCAGTAGACAGATTATCTATGCACCAAATTTCAATAAAATCGGCTTAGCCTTTTATTAGATACGAAAAAAGTGGGCATAAAAGGGCCACGCCCACCATATCGAATTTTTTTATAGAATATATTTACTTCCGGAGCTTCCACTATCTACATGCAAAATTTAAATAAAATCGGTTCGGCCGTTTATAAAATACAGAAAAAGTGGGCATAAAATAGCCACGCCCACCATATCGTAATTTTTTTTCACTCTCTATGTACCAAATTTTAATAAAATCCGTTCAGTCGTTTGGGCGTGATGGGCGTAATATTAATCAGGATAGTGAAAATGTGGGCGTAAAAGTGCCATGCCCACAATATCTAAATGTAATATAACTGAAAGTGCTTATCTGTGATATCTTTTTCTGGGTATAAAATATCAATTACATAGCATAAGCCATATCGAATATAGCGAAAAAGTGGGCGTAAATGTGCCACGCCCACCATATCGAAATCAAATACAGCATATATTACTTTTCAGTTTGCCCACTATCTGTGTACCAAAATTTAATAAAATCCTTTAAGCCATATAAAAGATAACAAAAAGTGGGCGTAAAACCGCCACGCCCACCATGTCTTAATCTATTATAGCAAATAGTGCTTATGAGTCATCCCAATATCTGTGTACCAAATTTCAATAAAATCTGTTCAGCCATATAGAAGATAGTGAAGATGTGGGCGTAAAAGTGCCACGCCCACAATATCGAAATTTGATATAACTTAAAGTGCTTATCTGTGACATCTCTTTCTGGGTACCAAATATCAATACATGGTGATACATGGTGAAAATTTCAGCTTTCTATCCCAAGGCTAAAGCACCATGTGTATACAATTTCAAATAATGAAATTTGGGCGTGGCCAAAAAAAAAAGTATCCTATTGAGCATTCCGGAGTTCCAGTTACATACTGTGAAAATTTCAGGAAGATCGGTCCAGTGGTATGGTCAGGCCACTGAGGGGGAGACTTTTTCCCCTATTATCCCCTTTTTTACCACGTTCCTAAGCAAAATTCCAAAAAGTAAAACTGCAGAAAGTTGGGTTATATCCGAATGAACATATGGTGAAAATTTCAGCTATCTATCGTAAAGGGTTCGGTGAGGCCGCTAACGGGGAGACTTTTTCCCACTTTTATCCCCCCTTTTACCACGTTCCTGGGCAAAATTTTAAAAAGTAAAAGTACAGGAAATTTTGTCATGTTCCAAAGAACACATGGTGAAAATTTTAGCTTTCTATCCCAAGGCTAAAGCATCATGTGTATACAATTTCAAATAATGAAATAGTGGGCGTAAAAGTGGGCGTGGCCAAAAAAAAGTATCCTATTGACCATTCCGGAGTTCCAGTTACATACTGTGAAAATTTCAGGAAGATCGGTCCAGTGGTCTGGTCTCCTATAAAGTACATACATACAAACAAACAAACAAATAAACACACATTCTATTTTATATATATAGATTTTTTTATTTTTTATTTTTAATAAAAAAAAAGACATACTTATTTTTTGTAAAATGTCTAATTTTTTTTTTATAAATTTGTCTATTTAATAAAATCATATAATTTCTTTGCTCTTGAACGGAACCTAAATTGTATTTCTTGAATATTGTTAAAATGCAAGTCGGTGAAGCGGAATATTCACATTTTTTTCCATAAAATAATAATGCAATTGGTACTTTTTTGAAGATGTTATACGAAAACAAATAAAATAGTGACCGCGATTTGCTAATGACTACACTAGTTTACAGCAAAAATCTAACAAGCACGTGACTATTTTTTTAATTATTTATTTAGGCGTTCTAGAACCGAAAATCGCATTAAATTTTTTTTTTTTCAATTTTATTTTTGTGTTATTTCATTATTTTTAATAAATCTCGATTAGGATCAAGCTACCGATTCAGTCAAACCAATTACCATTTTATGCGTAACGTATCTTTTGAATACTGTTTTTAAATCGTCTCAGTAGCTTTAAATCTATGTATCGAAATTACGCGGAAAAATCTCTTTTTTTCGACAAAAATTATGAATTTTAAATTTTCGTAAAAATATAACGAGTTTTCCAATAGGTACTTGACAACTTTGAATTTAATTTGTAAACGCACTATTTCACTGATCATCTAACTGTTACTTTACTTTTTTTCAGTGAACTCAACATTTTCATCATGGTAAAGTACACGAACGAACAACGTATGCAATATTATAAAAATGTATTCGGAGTCGGTGACCGCAACTTTAAGAGCGTTAACTTCAATTTTCGGTCGTTATTCTCGCCCTAGTAGACAAGCAATAACAAGTTAAGTGCAAAAATTTGAGTCTATATATTCATTGTGTGATGGTGCCGTGCCAGTGAGACAACGGGTTGGTCGAAGTGCCGAAAATATCGCTGCCGTTCAGGCGTCCGTAGGAAACGATCCAAATCAGTCGCTTCCGCGACGTTTTCAAGAGCTGGGAATCGCCAAGACCACTTTATGGTGAATTTTGCGTAAGGATCTTGGTTTACACCCATACAAGATCAAGCTGACTCAAGAATTGTAAGGGAAATATCTCAAATGGTCTGCGTTTTATTTTAAAAAAAAGTTGTCAAGTCCCTATTGAAAAACCCTATATATGATATTTGTCTTGCAATGAAAAATACAAAATATCTTGTTTCTTAAACTAAGTACTTTAACAAAGAAACTAAGTCATAAACGAAGCAAATCAACGAATAAATACCAAAGTTATGACCATTTATGTAAAAGTATCAAAATTTTAGATTTCTAAATACACTCGGAATATTATGTAGTTTAATAAAAATATAAAAAAATGTTAAGTTAAGTTCAAAATAAAGTAACATGCATTTATTAAATAAATATTTATTTATGTCCACTATTTTATACATTTGTTAAAAATAATTTGCTACTGTTGACCGATTTTTTAAGTTTCATTTATTTATTATTTTTTTTCATTTATTTAAATTATCATTCAAATTTAACCACAAAACCGAAATATTGTTGTTTATTTGTTTTCGCTACAGTTATTATAAATTTATAAATTGAAATATGGCAATTTGGTTATTTTTGCTAGTGAAAATCATCAAAATTACGATCAATTTTCAAACCTGGCAACATTGCTTATTAGTTTCATTTGTAGACTAAATAAACAATCAGTATGATGGCGTATGATGAATATTAATATAGTTAGAATTGTAACGTATACGTGTTATTATATATTTATTAATGGCTAATATCTCATTTGCTAATATTGCAATTGGCACGTACACTCAAATAAAAAAGTTAGTAAAGTCAACAAAAAATTTTGCTGAGTCAGCAAAATTTTAGTCAGGAGGGTGCTTGCAAAAAAATTGCTAATGTCAGCAAAATTAGTAGACTCAGCAAAAGTTTCGTTAAAACTTAGAGGATTAGAAATTAATAAACCCTTGATAAACATTAATAAAATTTTTGCTGAATATTAGTAGACTGAAAAAAAACACAAAAAATTTGTAGAAAATTTTTACTTTAGTTAATTTATTTTGCTGAAAATCATAAAACATATTTTTGTGATTCTTTTTAAAATAATTTATCTTTCAACTACTTACATCATTGGTTGTCTAAATGATGTTATCTTTTAAAGGAACGCTAATGTAGCAGAGAATTATAGAAAAGAAACGAAAATATAACAAAATGTAACATATACCAGCCTTTTTTCGCAATAAGAAAAATGAAACATAAAAATTTACCTAAGATGTATGTCTTTCGCTTTAGTCTGTCTACCTGCTGTATATTTGTTATCAACTTGACAACTCAATTTGACTCAAATACACGTTTAATCTTTTTTAAATTTATATATTTTATTTTGTCTTTTAGTTAATTAATAGACAATTACTTTCACAAGCCGGTGAAAACGCAAAATTTAAGTTGTTTCAATCCACAATTTTGTTTTATGTATGAAAAACAGATACAAAAATCTTCCATGGTTGATTTTTTTTAATGTGTCTTACTAGAGTTGTATTTTTTAGTATAATTTTCCTCGTCGCTACTACATCTTGACATCTAATTCATTCTGCGTATAACTTTTAATCTGGTTGTCGTTCACACTATTGATGTGCTAGTCAGCACAATTTTTTTTTAGCAAAATAAATTAGTAAAACATTAGTAAAATATTAGTAAAACATTAGCTCAAAACAGTTAAGTGCTGACTAAGTATAACTAAAACTTTAGTTTAAAACATAATTTTAGCAAAAAATTTGCTGAAAATTACAAGATGTTTTACTGAATTTTCTACTAACTTATTTTTTGGAGTGTCGTTCCCTTAACACTACAAGGAGTGTCCTAAATTTTTAAGAGATGCAATGAAAACAAAACACGCATGTGTCTGCAGCCAAATCACCAAATTTGCACAGATGGGATAAACAAGATTTCCATCTCAAATTCGATTTTCTTTTCGAAATTGTTAAAATTGTGTAAAATTGCGATTTTATTTTCGTTTTTTCAGAAATCAAACATTTTCTAGAAATGGAGAAGTTTGAAAAGCCATATTTTCTAAAGTAGACAGGCAATTTCAAAGATTTAAAAAGCATATGAATATGTCTATTTTACGATTTGTATTTAAAATATAACCACTGTTTTGTATTTCAAATCATAAACTAGACAATCACAGCCTTGCCAGATGTGTTTTTTTTTTTAATTATGGAATTAATCAATATACTTCAGAAGATAATGGTCTTCAAAGTTTAGTGCTTTATGATTTTTTGATATAACTAAAAATTAAAAAATTAAAATTAAATTAAAATTAAAAATTAAAAAAATGTCCATTTATAGGGAATAATATAGAAAGCTATTTTTGTAAAAAATCGTTAAAATCATTCTGGTTCCAAAAATTCGAGGTGGAGAGGTGCAAAATGCATTAAAAAATTTAATTTGCATTATGAATGTATTCTAGCATTAACAGTGGTTAATTTTTAAATAAAATCGTAAACAATCGCAGTTTTTATATACTTTTTAAATCGTGGAAATATACTTTTGAAAATATGGCTATGAGTCATTCCATGTCAGACCGAACATCTTTTTTACAACACCTCTTCCGATTTACTTTAAATTTGCCAGACGTATTAAACATTAAAAAATATTTTACCCGTTTCCAAAAAAAAATTAAAAATATTTTTATTGAAAAGTTTATGGACATTTAAAAAATCGTCAAAATCGTGAAAAGTCATCCGACATGACAACTTTTAAACTGATGTTTTTCTAAAACTAGTAAACGGATTTTAAAGTTTAACTAATACCATATTTTAAAGGCATTTGAACCTTCTTTTTAGAATTTTTTTTTTTTTATTTTTAAAACTTGTTTTTTTTTACTTAATTTCTGTTTTCCACCATCTTCGAACAAGTCAAAAAATCTGAGAAAAATATTTTCTTAAAGCTCAATATAACTTAAATATTTCCTGTAAGTTTCAGAGTGGAAGTCGAATGGATTCTATTTTTTTTTTTTCAATTTTTTCCACTGTAGTACCACGAAAAATTACAATTTCAAGTATAACATACAAATTGCACATAGAAAAAACATAACAAATAAAGCTACCCTGAGGGAAATGGACCAGTCACTGGTATGGTCACGTGACTAGAACTTTGTGTGTATGAACCAGTCCAAGTTTAAGTTCTGTTATATGAAAGTGACCGGTACTTTTAACATGGGCTTGTCATAGGAGGTGACAATTGCTACCTTTGGAGCACTGTGTGACGTGGCAAATAACTTGACCAAGGTCACCGTACCGACTGAAATGAATATCCTAAGGAACAAGTTAGAAGTAGGGAGTGTCAAAGTATGACCATTTTAGGATTTATGTGATATGCAACAGAACCAGTGGGAAAAAAACTATCACATGACTGGTGTAGGTGTACGTATCGTAGAATTGGAGAAAAATTGTTGAAGGAAAACTGGTCATATATTAAGCGAAATGTGTTCTGTTTTAGGGATAGTTTGAGTGGAATAGTTTTGTAAAGTACCACTGCACTGGTCTAAGGGGTACATGTCGCCGGGCATGCGGAAAGTAATTAACAAGTAACCTGTCACTTTTTATTCAGCGTGTGTCATATTATGTACGGGTTGCTAAATAGCACTTCCGGAACCAGCGTTTCATACCACCTGGTCAAAAAACCTTCAAAATGGCACAACAAAAATCAATTATAAAAAAAATTTATTTTATCTATACAAAACAAAAAATATAACATTAAATTCATTATAACAATTTAAATTTGGAAAAGTACATAAACTAGACAAGAAGTCTGGATATTCCAGTTTTCGAGTTTTAAGATCGCGACGTTTGGCGATAAATCGCCATATCTGACATTCCTTCAGTGTTGAGTCCACTTTTTAGCAGTCAAGGAACTGCATCCTTTGGTAATAATTGCCATGTTTTCATCCACTGCTAACGGTTTTGAGCCAGTTCAATGACCAGTACCAACTTCAACTGCAACGACGCTGGTTGCTTCAGTACACTTTGATGTTATGTTACTTTTTTCTCCAGATACGTGATGCAGCTATTACTAACCAGTGATTGCTTTGTCACCATAACTATAGTTACGTGATTGCACATTTCACCCAAATTAACACTTTTTGGTGCACCACAATTTTGGTTTCACCAGTTTCGTGACGTGCTCCGCAATCATATATCACAGAATTACCACTTTGGATCAATCGACCCTTCATTTCCCGCAGGGTATGTACAGAGGGTTGTCAGATCTTACAATATAGTAACATCTGGCAATGTGCTGGCAATGTACTGACAATGAAACATGTTTAGCAAATGGTAAATTGTCAGTTCAGACAATTGTAAGAAAACCTTTCAATTTCATTGTCAGACAATTGTCAAACAATTAATTTATCTGCCAACGAAAATTGTCAGTTCACACGGTTGTCAGATTTTTGTATGGCAAAAATTGCCAGATCTGTTGTTAGACATTGCCAGAACTGTCAAAGCATTTGAAAGAAATTATTAATTGTCAATTGTGTGTTTAATTAAATTGAAAAAGTAATAATATAAATTGCAATGGATCAAAAAAAGCAATTGCAACGATTTTAGCTGCATATGTATTAGAAAGTAGCGAGGATGAAGACAAAATATTTTTGCAAATTGCAGTTGAAAGAGGTGCGGAGATTTGCCTATTTTCCTTTGCAATCGTTCACACTTATCTGGATGGCATCTGCTACCTCTTGCCATAAAATATCTTTGGGAAGTTTATACAAAGCGCAACCAGCATCTCATAAACTTCGCCGTACCTCAACTTCCTCGAAAGATTTGATAATACTTTCGTGTGACCACACGGATTCCACCTTTTTGCGGTAGGATCTTTGTTTGGGTGTTGGTTTTTTTCCCGGCTTTAGAGCCTGTTGGCGACTAGGAGCCTCTTGGCGACTGGGTACGAAACATCAAGTCAGTTGGCTCATAGCTGCAATCTATGACGCAGGTTTCATTACTGGAAATGTCGCCATCCATTTTTTTATTTAATTTAATTTCCTATTTTGTTTCCCTTTTGATTTTTAATATTATTATTATTAATATGAACTTTTGTATTGTTTTTTTTTCGTCATTTATTATTTCTGTGACAATACTGCCATTGTCAGATGCATTAATTTAAACACATCTGCCAATAAAAAATTGTTTACAATGTCTTGCAATTATCTGACAATGTCAAAGTAGGGTGTTCACACGAATGTCAGATGTATGCCAATATTATTGTCTTACAATGTACAGACAATGCTTTTTCTGACAATGTTGCAAGACAAAAGTTATAAGTTCACACTGTTGTTAGACATTGTCTGAACATTTTTTCTGACAATATTGTAAGGTCTGACAACCGTCTGTACATAGCTTAATGCTCAATTGCAATATGAATTTGTTAGCATGTGTTTTTGCATACAAGCATACATTAACATTTTCGTTAACACGCTTGAAATTATAATGTTCACATACAATATGCAATTTTTCGTGGTACTACAATGGAAAAAAATCGGAAAAAAATAGAATCCATTCGACTTTCATTCTGAAATTTACAGAATATATTAAGGTTGTATTGAGCTTTAAGAAAATTTTTTTTTCTGATTTTTCGACTTGTTCGAAGATGGAAAAACAGAAATTAAGTAAAAAAAAACCAAATTTTAAAAATAAAAAAAGATATATAAAAAAAAACTATTTTTTTAAAAATAAGGTTTAAATACCTTTAAAAAAGATATTAAACTTTAAAATCCATTCACTAGTTTTAGAAAAACATCAGTTCAAATGTTGTCAAGATTGTTCACGATTTTGACGATTTTCAAATGCACATAACTTTTTGAAAAAAATGCTTAATTTTTTCTGGAAACTCGTGTAAAATATTTTTTAATGAAGAATACATACTAAAATTTTGAAAGACATCGGAAACATCAAAGTCAATTTTTAGCAAAAATCGTACGGTCTCCTACACTTAGAATACTATGTAGGTAAAGACCACTGCAATTGTAGTTGAAAACAAATGAAATTTCACTTAAACAAAGGACGACTTACATTTCATTAAAATCAACTAACATTGTCATTTGTTTTTTAATGTTCAAAAAATGACTAACAATTGTAGTAAAAATGAACCACATTGTTGTAAAAAATAAACAAACATTTATTTTTTTTTATTTTTTTAAATAACAAAAAACAACTGTAAAAAATGAATGTAAAATCATAAAACAGTCATTTGATGTGGGTTGTTTTTTAAATGAACTACAAGGTTAGTAAATTTTTAAATTTGTTCTACAAATGACTGACATTTACATTCAAAATAAAGAAACTGTATTACAACCCAAACAACTACATATTTTTAAAGCAGAAGTTCCCTGAGTGTATACAAAGTTGACAACTTCGATAAAATTTTAATTCTTTTTAAAAACTAAAACCGGGAATATATTTGCGAGTTTACACAACAGAAAGCGATATTGAGTAATAGACGTCCTAGAGTATACGTATGATAAATGTAAATGAAACGAAAGGGCGAGGGTTAAAAAAATTACCGCTTTTTAACATTCTCTTATGGAATGGCCGATATACAAACTTCTTTCCTTAGACTTCTTTAAAGAACTTTTATTGAATATGATGATTTTAAGTAATTGAAAGAAATTCAAATTCAAATCTTAAAATTCACAATTTAAATAATTTATTTAAGCAACTTACCATCCCAAATATGGTGGACATGTTATTGACAATGCTGTCACCCATACAATAAATATCATGAACAAAGCTAAACGTTTTGTACGTCTATTTTTGGAATATGTTAGGGGTTTTGTTACAGCTAAATATCTAGAAATAAAAAACGAAAAGAATAGACAAAATAAACAAAATAAACAAAAGGCTAAACATGATATATCAAAACAATATAAAGGACCATAAAAATGCCATTAGAATATAAAACAACAAAGTCATTAAATTGCAATTGTATCCTTAAATCAACATACACACACACACACACACACATTGTCATGAACATTTATTTGATTTACATACTCAGGTCACTAAACAATTTTACGAACATAAGATACGTACGTTTCATATTTATAACCCATGTGTGGAGAGGTATTTGGAAGCTCTATAAAAATTTAAGCCTAATCAAGTTATTTTCCTTTTAACTGCTGGTAAAATTTATTTGTTTTGTTGGCTACATATCCTTTTAATAAAATCTCGAAACCATAAAAACTATGCCGCGTAAAAGTATTTTTTCCAAAACCCCTATTTTCCTCTCAGTTTAATTTTTATAAGAGCAATTGCATTTAATATCACCATGAAATTAATCGATGTTTTCCGATTTTGATAAAATTGTGTGAATGTGTGCGGTAGTGAACTCAAGTATTAAAAAAAGTTTTTTTTTTTTTTTTGTAAAACTCCGGCAACCCTATAGCTTCAAATCGTGGGGTAGGGACTTCACTTAAAAGGTCATAACTTTTGATGTGTAAAAACTATCGACAAATTTAAGGAGCTTTCCAGGCTGTTTAGAACACATGTGTAGCTATTTGTATAAAAATTATAAAAATTAAAAAAAATGGATTTTTTCCAAAATTGATTTTAAAGTCTTTTCTTCAAAAGTTTTTATTTTTAAAAAATGTGTAAATTTTTTTTTTATTTATTTTTTTATATCCCAAAACTCAGCCGTTGTTATGCAAAAATAAATTTGTCGATATTTTTTACACATCAAAAGTTATGACATTTGAAGTGAAGGTCCTAACAGACAATTTGAAGCTATAGGGTTGCCAGAGTTTCCAAAAAAAAAAAAAAAAATTTAATACTTGCGTTCACTACCGCACACACTCACAAAAATTTATCATAATCATAAAACATCGATTAATTTTACGGTGATATTAAATGGAATTGCCTTATAACCCAGGTGGAGTTTTATATTTTAGAGAAAATCGCATTTTTTACCTTTTAATTAGTCAATTTGACCACCATTCATTTTATTAGCTTAAATAATCTTTTATGCATACAACTGATTAAGTTTTGAAATAAGTTTAAGGGATATATATTCCCGGGATATTACCATTTGAAAATGTAAAATTTCATATTTGGTCCGACTCAGGCCCAGGTTTTTTCGAATAGCGGGAAGAAATCAGGGTAAATTTCACTTTTAGGCTATTGGTTAGTTAAGTTAATAAATTCATGATTAAATAAATAAAAAATAATGCAATATCTTGTTCCACTCACGCCAATTTTTCAACTTTTTTAATAAGGAATTTTTATACTAACACAGGCTTGGGACTAGTTCGTTGAATTGACCAATTAATTGACGATTTAATGGGCATTGTTTGATGTCAATGGTAATTAAATTTGTTGGCCTTACATTTGCTTAAATACCATGCCAATGAAAAGTTTTATCAATTGCAGTTGATCAATGCCTGTAACAGACAAGTATAATTAACTGTTATAATTGTTTCTTACAATTGTTTACAAAAAAAATTATTTGCAAATAATATAGTTGCGTACTTATTTTATTAACATTCCGTACTTTTTGAAGTATATATCATAAAAAATTGGTACATCATGATGAAGCAGTTATCAAACAAGACAAGAATAGTGTATACGAGATAAAATTTGAAAAAATAGTGAATACATTTAAAGTTAGGACTCATAAAATAAGTTAATAAAGCAAGCACAAAATTTTGCTGATTGAGCAAAATTATAAAATTATTATTAGATTCAGAAAAAATTTTGTTATCACGTAGTTGACCAAAATAAACAAATCTTGCTACATTTTTGCTGAATATTAGCCCTGCCGGAAATGGACCAGTTACTGGTATGATCACGTGACTAGAATTGTGTGTGTATGAACCTGTCTTAGTTTCGGTTCTGTTATATGAAAGTGACCGGTACATTTAACATAGGCTTGTCATAGGAGGGTGACAATTGCTACCTGTGGAGCACTGTGTGACGTGGGGAATAACTTGACCAAGGTAAAAGTTCACCGTACCGACTGAAATGAATATGCTACGGGACAAGTCAGAAGTAGGTAGTGTTAAAGTAGGACCATTTTAGGATTTATGTGATATGCAACAGAACCACGTGACTTGTGTAGGTGTACTTATCGTAGAACTAGAGAAACATTTTTGAAGGAAAACTAGTCACATAATGAGCGCAATGTTTTCTGTGTAAAATTGCAATTCACTTGAAAAGTTGATATAAAAATCGCCAGTCTGCATTTCAAAAAGTAACTTGCCAAACGAGTTTTAAGATCGCGACGTTTGTCGAAAAATCGCCCCATCTAGGAACCCTGTTAACTGTCTAAACAGTTCCATATTCAGTTCTTTTAAACCAGTGGAGTGTTAAGTCTTCATTTCTACTGTCATATAGTCAGTCGGCACAGATAAACTACCTTCAGTGTTATGTCCGCTTTGTAGCAGTCAAGGGTATGCATCATTTGGCACTAATTGCCATGTTTTCATCCACTGCTAACGGTGTTGAACCAGCTGCTTCAGTACACTTTGATGTTATGCTAACTTTTCTCCAGTTACATGATATATCTGGTACCAACCAGTGAATGTTTTGTCGCCATTACTTTAGTCACGTGATTGGTCATTTTACGCAAATTAACACTTGTTGGTGCACAACAATTTTGGTTTCACCAGTTTCGTGACGTCCCCCTAATCATATATCACGGACTTATCACTTTGGATTAATCGACCCTTCATTTCCAGCAGGGAGTAGAATGAAAAAATTCAAAACATTTTTAGAAAAATTATATTTTAGTTAATTTATTTGCTCAAAATCTGAAACATTTTCAGCGATTCTTTTAAAAATAATTTACAATATAAAATATAAAAATGTTCATACTCCCACATTGACTACAAAAATTAATTTAATATCTGAAAATATATAGAAATAATTACATATAACATAAACAAAATTATCTTTCAACAACTTACTTCAATGGTTGTCTAAATATACAACCGTTTTTTTTTGCAATAAGAAAAAGAAACATAAAAAATGATCCTTGTCATTCGCTATAGTCTGTCGACCTGAACGTATATTTGTTTGCAATTTTACTACACTACATTAATAATCACTTTAAAGATTTAGTTTAAAAATACATTAAAAAACAAACTAAAAATTTTTTATATAAATAGAACATTTTTGGTCTTCAAAGTTTAGGAACGTCATGATGCTTGTTAGGAAAAGACCTAACCACGTGCTTGATTACTAAGAAGACAAGAATGGAGCAAAATTGATTATTAATAGGTTTTTTGTTAAAGTTCTGCCTATTATGGAGGCTCTAACTTTTCTAAAACTTCGGGTTCTGATGAGATCTTTAGCCAGATCGAAATACTAGTATCAACCTAGCTAATATGTTTGATTTGCTTTATTTTTGTAAATATACGGAGGTTGAAAGCTCGTTATAAATTGAAAATAACATAAAAATAATCTCGATGTATATAAAAACAAAAACTAATATAACTGTAAAAAATATTACTTGAGCCAGAGTACAAACTAAAAATTTTTTATATAAATAGAACATTTTTGGTCTTCAAAGTTTAGTAACGTCATGATGCTTGTTAGGAAAAGACCCTAACCACGTGCTTGATTACTAAGAAGACAAGAATGGAGCAAAATTGATTATTAATAGGTTTTTTGTTAAAGTTCTGCCTATTATGGAGGCTCTAACTTTTCTAAAACTTCGGGTTCTGATGAGATCTTTAGCCAGATCGAAATACTAGTATCAACCTAGCTAATATGTTTGATTTGCTTTATTTTTGTAAATATACGGAGGTTGAAAGCTCGTTATAAATTGAAAATAACATAAAAATAATCTCGATGTATATAAAAACAAAAAACTAATATAACTGTAAAAAATATTACTTGAGCCAGAGTACAAACTAAAAATTTTTTATATAAATAGAACATTTTTGGTCTTCAAAGTTTAGTAACGTCATGATGCTTGTTAGGAAAAGACCTAACCACGTGCTTGATTACTAAGAAGACAAGAATGGAGCAAAATTGATTATTAATAGGTTTTTTGTTAAAGTTCTGACTATTATGGAGGCTCTAACTTTTCTAAAACTTCGGGTTCTGATGAGATCTTTAGCCAGATCGAAATACTAGTATCAACCTAGCTAATATGTTTGATTTGCTTTATTTTTGTAAATATACGGAGGTTGAAAGCTCGTTATAAATTGAAAATAACATAAAAATAATCTCGATGTATATAAAAACAAAAAACTAATATAACTGTAAAAAATATTACTTGAGCCAGAGTACAAACTAAAAATTTTTTATATAAATAGAACATTTTTGGTCTTCAAAGTTTAGTAACGTCATGATGCTTGTTAGGAAAAGACCTAACCACGTGCTTGATTACTAAGAAGACAAGAATGGAGCAAAATTGATTATTAATAGGTTTTTTGTTAAAGTTCTGCCTATTATGGAGGCTCTAACTTTTCTAAAACTTCGGGTTCTGATGAGATCTTTAGCCAGATCGAAATACTAGTATCAACCTAGCTAATATGTTTGATTTGCTTTATTTTTGTAAATATACGGAGGTTGAAAGCTCGTTATAAATTGAAAATAACATTAAAATTAAATATTTTATTATATCTTTAATTTAATTAACAGACAATTTTTAATTAAAAAATATTTCATTAAAAACATTGGAAGTTACCCTTCGACTGCGGCCAATAAATCGGGTAATGTTTGACATAGAATAGTTTTTGGGTTATATAATCCGAAGTTTGTTCTTTTTCCAAATCCAAAAGAAAGGGTAGTTCCCATTGGAATTTTACTAATAAATACTAATTATAAAAAATTCACTAAAAATTATAGATTCTTTTGAAAAACAAAAAAAAAACATTCCTGGGTCATAAATATGAAACTCGAGAAAAAAAATGCCTTCAGAAAACACTCTGAAGGCTTACGCCAACAAAAGGACGAGCTTGAATATTTTCTTAGAAACAAGCAGATTGATATAATGCTTGTTTCTGAAACGCATTTAACTCCCCGAAGCTTATTCTCAACTCAAGGTTATACATTTTATGACACTAAAGACCACAGAGGTTGGGCATGTGGAGGCTCAGGCCTTCTAATTAAAACTCGACTAAGACACTATCTCATGTGTGATTTTTGTGAATATTAACTTCAAGCAACCACAATATGTTTAGAAGAATTTGATATGAACATAGATATTTCGTCTATTTATGCTCCCCCCAGATTTAAGATCACTGAAAATCAATTCAAAACATTCTACGAATCACTAGGCTCACGGTTTTTGGCAGCTGGGGACTATAATGCCAAGCATACATTCTGGGGGTCACGTCACATTACCCCGAGAGGCCGCGTTCTGTACAATACAATTTATAAAATGGGTATGAACGTGATTTCTAGCGGTGAACCGACATATTGGCCATCAGATAAAAATCAGATTCCAGATCTTATAGATTTTGGAGTAACTAAGAATATTGCGAGAAACTTATTAACTGTAGATTCTTCGTGGAGCTCTCTTCAGATCGCACACCTACTATTGTTACCCTTTTTAACTCCAGAGAAATTGTATCCCCTTCTGGTGGCTTATCACTTACAGACAGAGGAACAAATTGGCTAAAATATAAAAAATTTCTCAATACTCATTGCTAGGAAAACATTATGCTGACCAACTCAGTTCAAATTGACCTTTCGCTCAAAAATTTCGAATCAAATCTAAAACTAGCTGCCCTAATTGCTACTAAGCCGCCCCCTCCCCCCGACAAATAAGACAAAACCCAGTTTTTTCTATTGATGTCGAACGACTCTTAAATGAAAAAAGGAGAGCTTGTAGAGATTGGCAACTGCACATATCTCCACAACTCAAGGCACGATTGAGGGAATGCACAAACAATTTGCGAAGATTGTTGGAATCACAGAGAGTTGACTCATTAAATAAATTTCTCGAGAATTTAGAGCCTACGTCAAAAACGGATTACTCGTTATGGCGTGCAACAAAAAATTTAAAAAGACCTGTCATACGTAAGCCTCCTTTGCGAACACCAAATGGAGGTTGGGCAAGAAATGATACTGAAAAAGTAAATCTCTTTGTTGAGCACTTGAAAAATGTGTTCATGCCAAATGAATCAAGTGTTATATCAGAGATGCCACCAATTTTACCCCAGCGAAGAGAAGTACCCATCCGGTTTGAGTTACAAGAGGTCGAAAAAGCAGTTTTTGATTTAAACCCTAAGTAGGCCTTTGGTGCTGATAAAATCAGTAATAAAATGCTTTTGGAATTACCCCGGATAGCATTAAGAATAGTACTTTTTATTTTTTATGCTATTTTACGCCTTGAACATTATCCCTCAGAATGGAAAATTTTGCTTGTTAAAATGATACCTAAGCCAGGCAAGTATCACACAAAAGTCGAATCGTATAGGCCTATCAGTCTGATATCAAATTTATCAAAACTTTTTGAAAAGCTGTTAGTGAACAGATTAACTACTCATGTAATCCTGAACAACTCTATCTCCGATTACCAATTTGGATTCAGAAAAAAACACAACGCAATTGAGCAAATTCATAGACTGGTAGGTGAAATTAGAAGAGTTTAAGACGAAAAAAAGTATTGTTCTGCACTTTTTATTGATGTCTCACAGGCGTTCGATAAGGTTTGGCACGATCCATAAAATAAAAAATATGTTACCACCAAATACACATAAATTACTCGAAAATTACATAACAGATCGTAAGTTTACAATAAATTAGAACGAATTTGTCAGCACCCCACATATCATAAAAGCCGGTGTTCCACAAGGTAGCATTTTGGTGCCACTTTTGTATATTTTGTACACCTCTGATATGCCTACAAATGAAAATACGCATATTTCCACATTTGCAGATGATACAGCGATTTTAAGCTCTCATAACAATCCACTTGAGGCAACACGTATTTTGCAAAGTCATATTCTTCAATTAGAAGACTGGTTAAATAAGTTTAAGATTAAAGTGAATGAGCAGAAATGCATAAACATAACTTTTACGTTAAGACGAGAAACTTGTCCCCAAATTCGAATTAATAATCACATTGTACCCCAACATTCAACTGTTAAGTACCTCGGAATTCATCTTGATAGTCGTCTGACGTGGAAAACCCATATAGATGCAAAATTAACGCAGATAAAATTAAAAACCATTAAAGTTAATTGGCTAATTGGAAGAAACTCGAAACTTAAGCTAGACTGTAAGCTATTGCTCTACAACTCGACTATAAAACCCATATGGTGCTATGGTATTCATTTATGGGGCACTGCCTTTGCGTCTAAAATCGAAAAATACAGAGGAAACAGAACAACATTTTGCGATTAATTACTGGTGCCCCCTGGTATGCTAGAAATTTAAACCTTCACAGAGATCTGAATGTTTCCTTTGTTAAAGAGGAATTTGCGAGACATACATCAAACTATTTACTAAAATTGGAAACACATCCAAACAATTTAGCGCGTAATCTACTCAGTAATCGTGGTCACCAACGCCTTAGAAGGAGGACCACTGCTGACTTGGCATACTGAAGTGAAGGATGAATGCTTTTGAACACATTGTATAATTTACGAGCATACACAATTTTGTCTGGCACTGGCCGGACTTAATATTATTTTTATTTTGTAGTTTTAAGATTTGAATACTTATTGTTAGTTCACAAAATTTTACTAAAGATTCAATAAAATAAAAAATGAAAAAAAAAGAAAAAAAAAAAGAAAACACTCAGTATCGCAAAAACAACAAAACAGAATTGATTTAAACCAAATATATATGTTAATAACTGACTTTCTGGCAATTTATAACCAATTAAAAAATTCAAGGTAACTCGAATAGTTCAAATATTACACTGATTATAATCCATGCATAACAATACGAAAAAAATGTCAAAATAACAAAAACTTTCGTAAAATACACGAAAATTTGTTGACTTTAGTAAAGATTTCGTTGTTTTGACATTTTTTTCGTATTTTTAATGATGGATTATTATCAGTGTAATATTTAAGCTATTCGAGTTATGTTGACTTTTTCAATTGGATATAAATTGATATGAGTGTATTATGAGTGTATTAAGCTGCAAAATATAATTTCACACTTGGGTTATAATCATGAAACGGACCTTATGTATTGTTTGGTATATTTTTTCTTTTTTAGGATTTTAAGGACAACAAACAAATTACTCAATTGAAATGTCAACAAATAAATTAACAAAGAATGAAGTAAAAACACAATGTTTCTGAAAGTAAAAATAAAATTTATTCTAAACCATGACACAACAATATCTAGTCGATATATTAGAAAACCATGTTAACACGACTACAACTGTTAACAATAAACTCTACAGATTGACAGACATGATTTTCATGGTTATACTATATTTAGGATTACTCAGAATGTTTTTCAAATATGTCTTTTGAAATTCCAAAATTTTATTTTGATAATTTTCTCTAAAATTATGTGCGATACAAAAAAATATTTAATACTAAAAATATTACAGAGGAAATACGAGATGGAAATTGAGTACTTCAAAATTTACAATTAAATAGTATAGCTTTGAAAAAAAATTGTTTTCAATATCGAATAATTTTTTTTTTTTTTTTTTAAAGAGAAGCAACACTCAGGAAATTCTTCCTATTCATTAACGTGTTGCTTTCTTTGGAAAGGGGATAGTGGAGAGATGAAAGGTGGGGAAAGATGAAGGGCTTTAAATATGGAAACACTGTAATTGCTCGAGATGATAAGTTTTAGAACAGCTGTTGCTCGCCACCTGATGGAGATTTTGCGAACTTATTGAAACTTTTTGATTCATAGCCCTGATTCATTATTTTACTTCGGTGGGGTAAAGTGCTATTGGAACACCAAAGGTGGGAGCTGCGATACATATGAGGGATAGAAAACTCATACATATTATTTTTCTAAATTGATGTTGCCGTCACAGGGAATCGAACCCGGTACCATCTGTGTAACAAAACCAACGTGATAACCATTACAACACAGCACCCACCATTTTGTTTTTTTATGGGGTATACAAGTTAATAATGTCGATTTTTTTGCTTGAAAACTGTATTTATTATAATAACAAAATGAATTGATACATTGTAAATCGTTAGCAACTACTTTTTCCCATCTTTCTGGTAGCATATGGAACGAATCTAGCCAATTTCTGATACCCTGTTCTGAAGTGAAGCGTATTCCAGTAAGGGAGTTCTGCATCGATCGATACAAATGGTAGTCAGAAGGGGCAAAACTTTAAATCCACTGTTTTCCAAATAGTTTTTAACTGGTCTTGCAACATGTGGCCGAGCGTTGTCATGATGGAATATTATGGCCTCGTGTCTGGCTGAATATTCTGGTAATTTTTCGTTGATTGCCCTCTTCAAACGAATCAATTGTATTCGGTACAGGTCCCTTGTGATCGTCTGACCCGATTTCAATAGCTTATAATACAAAACACCCATCTGATCCCACCAAATACAGAGCATTACCTTGGCGCCATGGATAATCGGCTTCGGCGTTGATTTGGCTGGTTGCCGGGCTTTACATTTCACTTTTTGCGCGTGAGGTTATCGTAATGTATCCATTTTTCATCACCAGTAACAAACCGATGCAAAAATTACTTCTTTTTGTTGCGTTCAAGCAGCATTTCCTACATGCAAATCGCCTTTCAACGTCTCTCGGCTACAATTCATATGGAACCCAATTTTCTTGCTTTCGAATGAATCCCAATGCTTTTAAACGTAGGGAAATGTCTTGTTGTGTGACTCCCAATAATAATGCAAGTTCTTCTTTTACGGCAGACCAGGCCTCTCCTTGTCTTCTGTGTCGAAATCACCACTTTTAAATCTCATTCACAAGTTTTTTGAGTTGGTGCATATTGACCGTAGGCTTCTACCAACAATCGATAACTTTCAGCAGCCGTTTTCTTCAAACGAAAGAAGATTATCAGACTTCCCCGCAAAACATCCTTTCTAGGCACTAAATTCGACATTATTATAGCGATTGAAAAAAATGTGTGTTTACACTTTGGCGTCTATCGAATACTGAATTATAATGACAGATGTTTACTCTCTAACATACCATATATGTTATTATTGACACAAAGCATATGTGATAGTTATGCCATATGTTGTCCAAATCGACATTAATAATTTGTATACCCAATATAATAAAAGAATAAATCATTTATATGACTTTTAAATCGTGTACGTTGATTTGATGGAGCTATTTTTTTTTTTTTTTTTGTCAGAAACGTTTTTTTTTGTTAAAGTGGAAGCGTCTTTTTAAAAAGTACATGTCAGATTCGGAAAGATTGCTCAAGTACTTTCAAAATAATATATAAAGGAATATCATATACAAAAATTTTGTTCAAAACTGGGCAACATTTCTTATAAATATGTGTTTATTTATAATTTTAATTTCATTGAAATATGGTACTGTTAAAGTGAAATTTTTAGTATGATATGTGTGGACTGGTATTTTTAAAGCACTTTTTCTTCTTACCTGTCTAAACTTATGGCACATAAACTTAATATGGATGCGGTACAGAGAAGAACATCTAACGATATCCAGATATCACATAGAATCCAACCAAATTGCCAACTTCCTGTAAATGAAACAAAAATTGTGTAACAATACATAATTTTTTTTTTTGAAACGTAAAGATACATTCTTTTTAAACAATACACTAAACATGTACCCCCGTATTCATAAAAATATTAAATAGCATTTCAAATAAAAATTTTAGTCTCAAAACCGTATTCATAAACGAATATTACCCAACAAAAACATGGCAGTGACTACTTATTATTTTATACACTTCGTTGTAATAAGAACTTATTACCTTCAGTATTACTTCATATAATAAAGTAATGGGTTACCACTAAGAAACATATAATACAGTACTTGCATTCAAAAAATAATTGGTAAACAATAATGGGTTATTCATCTTATTACTTTCAGGCAAAATATAATGACACAGATTCATTATAATTCATCTTTTTGTAAGTCAAAGGGTAAGGTAGTTGTTTAGGTATATCTGGACGAATTGATATAGAAGAAAATTCATTCATGTTTTAAACTATCATATATTATATGCCTCGGTGGCTTAGAGTATATAGCAGTCGCTTGTTGATATGAAGATCCGAGATCGACTCCCGGCTCGATCATGCTTTAAAATAAATTAATAATATTTTTTTTTAAATTCGTAATATTTTTTCGCAATCGATTTTTAGACCCATTATTTGTTACCGTCTGGTAATGGCTTAGTATTCATAACCCACCATAATTCATATTAACGTTAAGCTTTCAGTAATGCATAACTCATTACTTTTTGGACAGTTCATATAAAAAAGTTAGAATTATAATATAAATGGCAAGACGAGTTTAGATTACTAGACTCATTGTATGCTGGGTTAACTTTTACTCAAGGTTTAATGTATGTATAATATTCATTTATCAATACAGTTTTAAGGCTTAAAATGTGTTTTAACTAAAATGTATTTGAAATCTGAGTTAAGATTTTGTATGAATACGGGCAGTAAAGCGCGTTCCTTTAAAGCCATTTTTATGCAACTCCTCAAGCGCATTACTATATAAAGGATTTTTGAAATGTTTTTTAAATTTTTTGAATGGGGAGTTGGATTCTGAAAAAATTGGTTATAAAACCTTATATCTTTCCTATGCACTTAGAATCGTTGACAAAACGAACTTGAACTGCTGGAAAATTTAAAAAAATCGGATTCATGCCTATTGCTCCACGATTTCTAAAAAAAAGAGTTTTTTTGTAACTCTTTGTATGAAAAAATTAATGCCCAATTGATTTTTAACGCTCAGTATTAGTACGCAAGTAACATTATTGTGCCCAATTTATTTCTTTTAATTTCTTCACATCATATGGCACACCTTTCGAACTAATTTTGGTATGCTATTTATAACAAAATGTTAAAAAATAAATTGGGGCTCAAATCGAGTTTTCAAAAATATTAACGAAATGACTAAATCCCGGGATCCCGCAAGGAAAATCCCTCGGGAAAGTCCCGGAAATTCCCGGTAAAAAGCCCTAGTTCGTAACAACCTAGAGTTCGTGTTAACCGTGTTCGGCTTAAACTACTTTTACTGTAATTTAATCGTTGCATTGTGTAAATTTTCCAAACCAATTATAATTACTATCTACAGAGAAAAATTTAGCTCTTTGCCAACTAAAGTTCGGTTACTACAACTCAAATTCGGTTATTACAAATGTCAGACGGTTGGCACAACTTAACATTAGTTTTCACAACAAAGTGCGGTTAATTTATTTATTTATTTATTTATTCTATTAAATTTATGTTGCAACACAAAACATATTCATAAATCTAATACAAATATCGTTGTACTAACAGAATTTATAAGTTGTTACCATTAATATACACTTTTCAATTCGGTTGGCACTTTATTTCTCTGTGTGTAGAATATGTAGAAAAATGCATCTTGTGTGGTCTTGTTTATATTTTAACTTGACTTAAGTTAAGTTTTTAGCCCTTAGCCAAAAATTTGTTTTGACTTTGAAAACTGCTATTCAAATTTGGTAAAACAAACCAACAAAAATCTCAGTACAAAATTTAAAAATTTGTACCCCCCCCCCCACATTCAACCAAAATAAATTCCTGGCTACGGCCCTGCCAATATGGTAACATATTTGCTTCACATTTTCTGTTTATTCGTTAAAAATTACTCAAAATCTCTTGTGAAAACAAAAAAAATACATATTCAAAAGTATACAAAAATTTATTTTCCAATATAAACAAATAAATACCTTTGGTGTCTTTAGGTATTATTAAATGAATGTTTGTATTTACGTATGAATTTTTATTATTATAGCAAACAACAAAATTTGATTATAGGCCAATATAATCAAACAATTGTTTTACCACAACAATATTGACCATTAATATGCCAATAATCACAGCCAAAATTAACAATATCATATAATACCCCAGTATGATATCGCAAAATTTATTATAAATGAAAAATGTTAGGGAAATGCGAAAATATGTAATCGAATCCCAGCAAAAAATAGTGCTTACCTAGAAGCAGTTGGGGTAGGTTGAAATTCCAAACCCCCCAGCCCCACAACACAAACAGCTACGAAAGGCATTTACAAAACGGGATGATAAACTAGTAAAACACGAAGACTGAAATTTAAATATGTCTTACAGTACAGTCAAACCTTTAACATGAACTTTTTTTTACAAACTTCTTTAAAACAAGCAATTATATTGAAGGATACAATTTTTAAAAGGATATTTTTAAAATGTTTGGTCCTCAAAATATTACGACAAATAATTTTGTGGCATGGAAGAGATTATCTATCATCTTTCATTTGATCTCCTTATTGGCATTAGTTGATGAGTTCAAATATTTAAATACTTTGTTTAAAAAGTTAACTTCAAATATCCTTTTGTAAGGACATAGGATGTGATAAAGAAAATCTAACTACGCAGTTTAAATACATATGGCCTCCTATTTAATATGCATATATATATTCCCATGCCACAGTGGTCCCAATGACCAATTTAGCACGAAAAAAGTCATAATTCTTTTTTAAAAGTACGTAGAAGCATAAAAATTTGTACGAACAATTGGCTTAGTATTGCACGATATCACGCCAAAAATGGGCGTATTCGATTGAGTGGGTGTGGCACTTTCCATATAAAATTAACTGACATAAGACCTGTAAAATTACTATGTGCTGATTTGTGTGTTTTGTTAAGTCAAAAAGTTTAATGGGTCGGTTATGGATAGCAACCCAACTTTAGTTGCATTTCCAGCTGACAAAAAAATATGTGTGGTTGCAAAATATGTGCTATTTAGCAACTGAAATCGGTAACTCTCAGTTGTCACCTGTAATATATTTTTATGTCTCTGAAGATTGGTTGCTATTCATAATCGACCAATAAATAAATATTCACATAAAAACACAAAAATATGACAAATAGTCAAAAAACACATAAAAAGATAAGAATTTTTGATTTTCAGTGGTTTTTTATTTTATTTAAAACAATAAACATTTTGCGTATTTCATCGATATATAAAAATATTTATTCATCTGTGCTTGTTTCTGAATCCGTTTCGCCTTCTGAATGGTTTTTCACATTTAAAACAGAAGTATCAGAAAGTAAAGCCATTGACTAATGACACAATGGTTCTGTGTTTCGTTTCGTCGGTTTTTTTTGAAAGAGAAGAAATGTATGGATCCGATGAAAATAGCAGATTGTTAAAAAGGTCTTGCATGTTACTTTCCCGTGACATTTTTCGAGCATGATGTTCTCGAACATATCTAAAGTCTTTGTTGCGAGATTCAAGAGCTTCCTCGGATAACATTCCAATGGGCATTGCAGCATTTTGAATAATGTCTGCACCGTGAATCAATATTTTGTGGACACTAGATGGCATGCAATACCACGGATACAATTCCACGTATAATTCTGCTGTTGCGAAAGCATATGCTCGAAACAATTCAGCATTTATTGCATAGTCAGATGCCATAACTCGTAAAATGAAGCCAAGTCTTCTAATTAAATTTTCGTCTACACCAGTTATTTGTGAAGCTACACATGGTTGCTGGAAAAATCTTCTGGCGGTATTGCCATCATTTGTAGTTCCGTGACCTGGTTTTGGTATATCGACCAGCAAGTTCATATCTGTTTTTATCCGATCAATTATAATTTTTTTCCTTGCCTCAATTAAAGCCGTTTCCTATTCTCCTCGAGCTTGCCATTTTTGTAACTCTAGTTTATACGCAATGTGCAAAATGCACTCCAAAGTCCTTATCCACGCGTGTAAAGTCGCTAGTCCGTACTCGTAAAGGCTTTCATTTGGTTTCAACTCTTTAATTTTTGTATATCATTCATGGCACTAGGTGGTGCTCCACAAATTCCACATCTTTGAGGCGACAAATTTGCAATAGCTGAAAAAACTTTACCATCGATCATAGTCAAACAGAAATGATGGTCTACATGTATTATGTTGTCGTTAACCTGGATTACAGTTGTGTAGGGAAAATATAATTAAACACTTGTTGAGTTTTGTTTTATATTTTCACATTAGTTTAGTATATTTTTTTATTTAATTCAATTGATATAATTTGTTGAAAAAATATTATTAGAGATAAAGATTAATAAATTGTTCATATAAAATGTCCGTCCGAGCAACTTTAGTTATTAAAATTAACAATGTTCTTTGTTCAACTTTATACCGACTTTTCAACTTTAAACAACGTTTTATTTCAATAGCTTTTTACGACTGCCTCTTCGCTCAATCATTATTTCATCTTCATGTCTTATTTTGTATTCATGTCCGTGTTGCCGTGTTGCAAAATTTGATATGTCAGTGTTGCAAAAGTATGTCTGTTCATTAGAACCCACAATTGCAGCTACTTGAGTTTGTATTACATCAATTTCTTCAGTAATTAAAGACTTAGTTTCCTTTTTAAATGTAAGTTTAATCGGTCTGCAAAAGCGCGTAGAAGAAGGTCGTGGGTTTTTCCATATAACTTTCTCATCGTCTTTTAACTCCAAAGGAACTAAACACACGGCAAACAAATGCTGATCTGTTTGTAAAGTATGCTCACTGAATGGTTGCTTGTATGTTGAGTGACCGCTGCTACCATCACACCCCCATTTATATGTTAACACTAGCAATGAACATGTAAATTCTTTCAGCTTTTGTCTTTGCAACATTATTAGCCTATTTGTCGTGTGGTCAACTAAACTTTGCAAAGCCACTTCGGCTGATGTTTCTGAAATCTTTATACCATTGCATGGGTAACAATCCTTTTTAGCAACTAAAATTTTCTTGTAAGATGGATATATATCAGCATTACGTTTTTTGGCACCCGCACGCATAGAAACATAAGAACATTGCCAGCGCTTCCTCGCTGCTATATGGTATTACTTCTTTAGATGGTGTATTTAATAATGCTTTTATTTTTAATGGCTTTTTGGAGAAACATCTATGGTTCTAATTACGTCTGCAGCAACTCTTTTGCCTGCTTTATAAAGACTACTTGCAGCAGCAAATGTTAGCTCTTCTGGAGAGCAAGTGTTCACAATAGATTTAGTTTTTAATCGTTTCGATCTTTGCCCTCCTTCTAAAAACGGTTTGGAAGGTCTTCCGTGATGCGATGTTGACGGTCTGTCCGCTAAATCTTCTTCTAAACACATCGACGAGGACTTACTAGGATAGACAAAAAATTCATCCAACCAACATTTATAAGTAGACTCGAGAACAGTCTTTGTTCGATGTGCCTGCCTCCACTTCTTCGACAGTTTGCAAATGAAATTTCGAGCTGCTTGCTTTACTTTATTTTTATAGTCATCATTTTTATCATTTTGTATACAAATTTTGATAAAAATGTGAAATATAACAGCATCATTTTTTTTCTTTTGATCCTTCTCAGCATACCAAACATTGAACAACTCCCTTTTAGTGATAGACATTACAACCGAAAGATTCGATATGAAGTGTTTAGGCAAAAATCGGTAGTAGAATTCTTAAACATTTAACAATTCACATATTATAGAAGAAAACGACACAAAAATAGGATAGAAAGCTGGTGAAATGCACACTTAAAAGTCTAACACAAGCTACAATACACATAAAATTAAACAATTAACGAATACATTTTAATTTTCATAAATTTTTTTCTAGATAGAATGCTAAATCAACGGCACAACACGAATTAAAAAAGTTCATACCTTTATTGTGTTAATAAAACCAACAAATATTAAAGAAAATCTTTTCACTTTATTTTGTAACCTTTCCAAAATACACAAAATTATCGACTGGTCTCTTATTAAAAATAAAATAAAGCAATTACTTGTGTTTAAAACAATACTGCAGTAATAGTTTTGCAAATATACAAAAAAAAAGTATACCGTTATGCACGGTGAGGACTTTTCATTAAAAAAACAAGCAAATTTTTCAAGTTTGTACCATTCGAAAAAACGACTTTTTTCGCGCTAAATTTGTTATTGGGACCACCGTGCATGCGTGGCAAACTAATTAAAATTTGTGGTATGCCACTATGACACATTTCGCTTTTTGCCCATGTACCGCATATTTTTTTTTTATTATTTTTTACACGAAATAATTGTTCTGATTTGTGTTTGGGCATGTGCACGAAACTTCTTAAGTCCATTCTGATATTAGATGATAAATTGTGGAAAAATTGTAAAATATAGTAAAAATAGAGAAAAACCGTTGATTTTATTGTTTACGCTGTACATTTATTAAACAAATTTGATATTCTGGTATCAAAATAATTTATTTAGATTAGTTGTATACAATTGTATGGACCCTTAAGTACTAGAAATTGTTTGAGTTGGGTTGCTATTACAAATAAACTCCTTATTTTATTTGACTATTGATACAAAATTTTATTTTTAAAGTTTTATATACAAAAAAAAATTTTTTTGAAACCTTAAAAACTTAAGTGCAAATTTTGCAAAAAATCTTGCCCGTAAGGAAAAAATTGGGTACAACATTAAAATCAGTGTGGCCCAAATATTCTAGATCAATGTTTTAATTTTTGAGTTGCACAATGTTTTTATAAAACAAATGCTTCATACACACAGAAAACAGTTTTGTAGTTGCAACAGAATTTTTTGCCAACCGTGAATTATTTGCCAACGTGGTTCCACGTACTATCAATATTATTAAATTTTAAATTTATTTACAAATTTCGAATTTTTATTGTAACAATTGAATATTTTATGTTTATGGACAAAAATTTATTTTACTAATAAAAAAAATTATATGCCTCGAACTGCTTTCGAACCGGCGATCTCCCTTTTGTCAGGCAATTACTTTACCTCTAGCCTAAACCCAATTTAAATATGTTTTTTTTTAAGTTTCAACGTTGAATATTTTCTTGTTTAAAATTTAAATATTTGTCTAACAATAGAATTGCATGTACAACAGAAATTCGGTTGCTAATCTCATTATTTATTAGAGTTACCAAAACTATAAAAATAATTTATATTATTTTAAAATTATTTTATTAATAAAATATTTCTTTATTAGGATATTGCCCTAACAAATAATCTATAGAGTTTTTTTGTTTTCAAATTTATTATTTGACCCTTTCAGGAATGTGTTGATAAATCTATTCTGTTCTGATGATAGGAACCTAGAAAATTCCCGAAATATATCTATCAACACATTCCTGAAAGGGTTAAATAATAAATTTAAAAACAAAAAAACTCTATAGATTATTTGTTAGGACAATATCGAATTAAGAAATATAGAGTATGGCCTCGAACTTGAATAATTTTCTATTGGGGATTTTTGAATTTTATTCATCGTCTTCTTAGACAGTGTGCAATTAATACTATAATTAATATGCACATATTTACAATTGTTTGAGATGGGCGTGGTAGAAAAGATTAAGCATACTTTTCTAAAAATCATAACTACATTGTAAATTTTTATTGAATTAGACTGCGCAGTTTCTGGTAACACAACCTTCATCAGTAATCCTTTTTGACAATGCTGTAATTATTTGTTATGGCTTTTATTGTTTGATTGCATCTATATGAAATTTTTATTTATTAAATGCAATCCTGACCGTGGCTTGAACCTGCTTTCATTTGCCACATGCACTTCGCACTCAACTTTAGACAGGCGTTTTATCCGCTTCATTGCACAACGAAAGGTCGAAAAAAACATAATTTTTATTTTTAATAAAAATTCTATCAAACTTGTATAAAACACAAAGTACAGTCTAGTTTACTCTCCCTGTTTTTGTTTATAAACAAAACAAAAAATAAAAAGGAGGAAAAAAGAAAAAACGTGTATTGAATAGCCAACAAATACAGTTGGCAACCCTTGTGAACTAAAGTATTATTTTGTGGTCTCTCCGTACATAAATTTTTTAAGTTATTTTTGCAGTGTTTAATCAGTTTATAAATTTTTAAAAAACATTTTTTGCAAATTGACTAATAGCACAGAACTTAAAATTATTAAAGTATGGCTCCGGCAAGTCGTAAAAGTATTAAAAAAGTTAATAAAACAATATGCTCTCAGTGCAAATGTGAAATAAATGAAGGAAAGGAAGATAATATCGCATGCGATAAATGCAGCAAAACATTTCATGCACAATGTACAAAACTAGATAAGCGGCAATTTGAGAATCTAGTTGAAAACGAAGGTGAAGAATATGTAAGTCACATATGTGAAGGAGAAGATGATGTTGAAATTAAAAATGATTTAAAACTGATCAAAACAAAACTTTGTCAATTGGATCAGCTGTCAGCTATACATGATTCGATAAATTTTTTGTCAAAACAATATGATGACGTTTTAAAAAGTGTTGTAGAAAACAAAAAAATTGTGGATGAAATCAAAAAAGAAAATTGTTTTTTGAAAGAAGAAATTAAAAATCTTAAAATGTCAGTTAAAGTTCTCAATGATGACAGGGTTAGAAACCATTGTATTGTAATGGGATTGAAAACCAAGGAAGATGTTTCTGCTGCTGTTGTGGATTTGTCAAAAGATATTGGTATTGAAATAACAGCTGATAACATTGAAGAAGCCTTTTATTTAAATAATCGTGATAAAAAATCCAATAAAAAGAATGTTATTGTAAAATTTGATACAAAAAAATCAAAAAATGCTTTTATGGCAGCTAAATCCCAGTTAAAAGATAAAGATGAGACAAAGAAGGTTTTTGTTAACGATTTACTTAGCAGAGAATCACTGAACTTGCTTAATTATGCTAAAACTTTAAAATCTGTGGGCTATATATCTGTTTTTCCAAGACATGGTCGTGTTTTTGCCAAAAAAAGTGAAGTAGCTCGTCCTCGAGTCATAAGAAATGAAGATGATGTTGACCAAATATTACTTGAAGCTAGTACTAATAAGCCAAGGAAAAGAATATCTCTAAATAAAAGTGTGGCAGTAGTGGATAGCAGTGAAGATGATGTTGAAGCTGAGTTTCAGTCACCAGTTCGCCATTAAGCAATTTAATGTTTTTTTTTTTTAAATAATTTCATGTTTTAATACACATTTTTTTTTTTGTTATGAATCAAAACAATTATTTTAAAAGTATAAACTCTTTAGAAACATTTGTAAATAATATCAATTACAATTTTTTAAATATCTATTCAATAAATTTGTGAAGCATTTCATCATTAAACAAATTTGATAAATTTAAAACTTTTATTGCAAAACTACCTAAATTACCTGATATTCTGGCAATACAAGAGACTTGGTTTGAGGAGAAATTTTGCAAAATGTATGAAATTCCACATTACAACTCTGTGCACTGTTGCAGATTCGATGGGTATGGAGGTACGTCTGTTTATATAAGTGACAAATATCAGTACACGCTACAATATTGTGAAAGCATAAATTATTTAGATTTTATTCAATTAAAACTTAATAATTTAAAGTTTAATGGGAAGCCGTTGGAGTTTATGTCGGTATATCGTTCGCAGAAATGCAAAATTGAGAGTTTTTTGGAAACCCTAGATAACAAAATTAACGGATTTGCTCACAACCCATCCATTATCGTTGGTGATGATAATATTGATTTGATTGGCAGTATTCAGGCAGAGGATTTAATAAATTTATATCAGACTTATAACTTCAAAAATTGTCATATGCTTATAACAAGACCAGAAAGTAGCACCTGTATTGATCATGTTTTCAGTAATATTTCTGAAAATACATATATCAATTGACTCAGTTGAATGTAACTTAACTGATCACAATGTTATTATCTGCAGATTTTTTTTTTTTTTTTTTTTAATCATTCTTTATTTGCAATCTATCTTAAGATAATAAGCAAATTTGATTACATAGATACTAAATAACAGGAGTTATTTGGCTCCATTGAGCCAACTAACTATAATAAAAAGAAAACTAATTTAAGTAATAAATATATTCAAATTTTTTTTTTTTAACTTAATCTAATTAGCCTCTCAAGGGCAAATCTAGCACATGAAGGCGCTTTAGTCTTCTTCTTTCATTACTATCGTCTAGGAGAGCAGCAGCTAGAGGATTGGGATGAACGCTCAATCTATTCAAATAGTTTTCACTGAATCTTCGAATTTCATTTTTGACTGTTTCCATTTCGAGGTCTTTAAGTATTGCTTTGTTCGTTACAAACCATGGAGCAATAGTAATTAGTCTTAACGTTTTAGATTGATACCTTTCTAGGATATCCACATTGGAGTTAACAGAGGTACCCCATAATTGAATTCCGTAAGACCATACTGGCTTAAGGATTGCTTTATATATTCTTAATTTGTTGTTCAAGTTAAGTTCTGATTTAGGCCCTAATAGCCAGTACAATTAACGAGTTTTTATTTTTAATTGCTGTTGCTTTGCTTTTATATGTGGTTTCCAAGTAAGACGCCTATCAAGAGTCATACCCAAGTATTTTACTGTATTTTGGGTCGGAATTACTTCCCCGTTGATAGTTATTGAAGGACAATCACCTCTGCGTAATGTAAATGTTATATGGCTGGATTTGCTTGAGTTTATTTTAATATTCCATTTTTTTAACCAATTTTCGATATGAGTAATTCCATTTTGAACAAACATTGACGCTTCGGCTTTACAAATACTACTTCCGACTATGGCTGTATCATCTGCGTATGTGGCAACTGTGACGTAATTGGCAACAGGCATGTCTGCAGTAAATAACGTATACAAAACGGGACCAAGTACGCTACCCTGTGGTATTCCAGCATTGACTTCAGCTATATCCGATCTTTCATCTTTAACTTTCACGTAAAAGAATCTATCAGAAAGATAACTTTTAAAAAATAAATAATATGGGGCTGGTAAAACTTTTTTTATCTTAAAAAGAAGGCCATTAAAGTTAAATGTGACTATGAACTGGTAAAGAATTGTCTGAGCAACTATCTTCAAAATACTTATAGTGGTTATAATTCTTCAGAAATGACTACTAGTTTAATTAATGCTGTAAATAATGCGATTTCGAAAAGTACAACCGAAACCAGACAAAACAAATACATTAAAGATGATATTGCACCTTGGGTGAATAAGAACTTATGGTCTCTGATGGAAGTTAAAAAGAAGCTTTTGAGGATGAGAAAGAAAAATAAGCATGATGTAACAGTTAACGATAGACTGAAGAGGATAAGCAGAGCCATAAAAAGAGCAACAAGAGGTTCTATGAATACATTTTATGAAGACCAATTAAAAAGTTTTGGAGGTGATTTAAAAAAGTGTTGGAGATTTATAAATGATGTAACGGGACGTGCTCAAAGAAAAGTAGTGGATGTGATAGATTCAGATGGGGAACGTGTGAATGATAATAAAATAAAGGCTACTCTTTTTAATGACTATTATATTAATATTGTCAATTCATTAAGGGATAGTATTGAAAAGTATCCTGCAGATAATTGTAACTCTTTAAGAACACTGATTCAGCATAATAAACGATTTTCTTTAAAGGATGTGACATCAAATGATGTAGAGAACATTATAGGAAGTTTGAAAAGATCAAAAAGCTCAGGCCATGATAATATTTCCTCTGAATTACTTCTTTTTTGCTCTCAAACTTTATCTAGTTAAATTGCAAGCATTTTTAACTCTATGAAACGCTGTGCTATATACCCAGATGTACTAAAATTAAGCAAAATAATTCCTATACCGAAATCTCCACATTCAAATACAGTTGAAACGCATAGGCCAATATCATTGTTATCTACAATAGATAAAGTATTTGAAAATATAATTCATTTCCAGCTTCTAGAATATCTTCAAGATGAATCTTTACTGTACAAAAATCAGTTTGGCTATATGAAAGGCACTGGAACGGATGAAGCGGTTGTTGATGTTGTAAATACAATCTGCGAAGGTCTGGATGATGGTTTTTTATGCCGTTGCTGGTATTTTCTATGATTTTAGCAAAGCTTTTGACCTTGTTGATCATACGATATTGATTGAAAAGCTAAAATATTACGGTGTTTCAGGTAATGAGTTGAAATTGATTAAAAGTTTTTTAACAAATAGGAAGCAATATGTCGAAATTGGAGGTGATAAAAGTTTGGTAGCTGATGTAAATTGTGGAGTTCCACAGGGCAGTGTTTTAGGGCTTCTCCTTTTTATGATATATCTGAATGATATAAATAATCTTGGCCTCTTTGGTAAAATCGTGATGTTTGCCGATGATATTTCTATATTTTATCCTTATAAATATGATCTTGTTCTTAAAATTAACATGGAGAGAGATTCTTGCCTAATTTTTGAATTTGCGAGGTTAAATCGCTTGGTTTTGAATGCAAATAAAACCAAATTGGTACGTTTTCGACCGCACTCAAACTTTGTAAATAATGATTTTAGCATTTTCGTAGATGGTCAATCAGTCAAAGAGGAACATGAAATCAAATACTTGGGTATAATGCTTAAGAGCAACTTGTCATGGGATGCACATATTAAATATTCGAAATCTAAAATTGCCTCAGCATCTGGAATTCTGTTTAAGTTAAAAAGGAAATTAAGCACAAAGACGAAAATGTTTATATATCAAGCTACTATACACAGCCGCGATAATTTATGCATGGAAAAAGAGCAACGAATTGAAATCGCTACAAACAATGCAAAATAAAGCTCTTATATGTATATTTAATCTTAATCTTAGACACAATACTGTATCTTTGTATAAACAATATTGCAAAACTATTTTGCCAATTAATGGTTTATAGCAAAAACAACTTTTGTATTATGTTTACAAATCAGTTAATAACATAGGTTACAGAACTGTTAAATTAGAAAATCATCAAACTCGATTTAATACAAGAAATGCAGCAAATCTCAGAACTACAAGGTGCAGATTGGAGACTACCAAGCAGAGAATAGAATATGCAGGACGTTTACTTTTTAACGGTATACCCAATAACATAAAAGTTGTAGTCGGTTATCAATTTTTAAAAAAACGTATAAATGACTTTCTATTAGAAAATATTGAAATGCTTCTTGAATAAAACTTTATATTTTTAAATTACATAAATTACATATATTATACTTATTAAAATGCTTAAAAGCCATTACTGGCGCGAGACAAATAAATTTTGTATTGTACTTTTAATAATTTAAATAATAAATAAACAATTAAAAAAAAAAAAAAAAAAAAAAAAAAAAAAAAGGTGAACCTTGCACATAACAAACAAGTTTTCAATTTATGTTTTGCTCAATGGTGATAATCTTTAACTTCGAGCTCATATATTAGTTCTCATGTAGTGAGAAAACTAGTTTATATGAATGTTTGATGTTTGGCATGGGATTGTTACCGCTTTCAAAACGTCTTCTGATGATGGGAACCTATAAAATTCCCGAAATAGATCTATCAACACATTCCTGAAAAGATCTAATAATAAATTTGAAAACAAAAAACTCTATAGATTATTTGTTAGGACAACATCCTAATAAAGAAATATAGAGTATGGCCTCGAACCTGAATAATTTTCATTTTCTTTGCACAATTAAATTACGAAAAAAAACATAATTTTTATTTTTAATAAAAATTATATCCAACTTAAATATTAATGTCTAAAACAAGATTTGTATGTACAACAGAAATTGGGTTGATAATTACCAAAACTATTAAAAAACTTTATATTATTTTAAAATTGGTAACGAAAACTTATAGTTTAGATAGTGTGCGTGTTTTTTTGCAGGCGAAACTAATATTCAAATTTAACTGCAAATATTTTATTCAAGGAATAAAATATCCGAAAAGTAATTGGTTGTTGGTATTAAATGTAATATAAAAGATAATATTTTTTTAGTATTGATAAGTAAAACCAATAGTTTGAATGATGTGACTGTGTTTTGGTTAATTTTATACATTTTTCTGAATTTTAAGTACTTACAATTAAAATTATTGGATAATGATTAAATTTTGTTGCTTACAATGGAATTCCAACCAATTCATTCTCTGTGTGAAGAAACGGTTCTAAAAAGTATTACTGGGATATTTAACAAACATTTTTATGAATCATTGTGAAAGTTTATTTTACCTTACACTAAATGTGGGTAAATTAAATATAAAAAACGTATATAACATTTATTTTTGCAAAATAAACTTTATTTGTCAATTTATGACCACTTTAATCACTCCATTTCGTAATACAATAGAAATAAACAAAATTCTGTTTGTTTTTCTAACTTAACCTGATAACTTATCTACTGTTGATCTTGAAAAAAAAAATTCATTTAAGATTTCCTAACATTTTCTTTGGAAATGGCTATAAATAAACTTTTTTGTGTTTCTCTGATTTGTTTGAATTGCAACCGTATTGAGAAATATATCTTTGCCTAAAATGCAAAAGGACGTATCTTACATATTTAGTTGTTTAACAGGAGAAGCAAAAAACGTCTACAAATATTTTAACAATATTGTTAATGAAACTGATGGTTTTAATTATAGAATCAAACTATTTTGTAGAGAAATGTATTTCGATGCAGTGATTTATAATCACTCAACCCTACTCCAATATTTACAGGGCAACCAAAAAACAAAAGCATATATGATTAGAACTTTATTCATAAAACTGTTACTTTTTATCGTAGAAGTCCAATATTTTGTGTAGGCATGTAGTTTAGACAAATGAATCATAATCATTAAAAAAACGGGGTTGAAAACTTTTTTACGTACGCCCTTTTATATATTAGGTGACGATATAAATAAATTACATTTGAAAACAAAAAAAGAAACATCATAAAACCAAGTGTTTTATATTAGAAAATAAATTCAATTTTCTCTTTACAATAAAAATGAAATTTTGCAAATGGTTGTAAATGTGTGAACAATTGAAAAGAAGAAAATATATGTAAGAACAAACAGCTTTAGAACAATAAAATTGAAAATATGATGCATTAGCAGAAAATAGCTTTAAAATTAAAGTTATAAAATTAAATTTCATACTCAATGTTCTTAAAATTAAAAAAAAAAAAAAAAACAAATTTAATTTAATTATTTTCAATTTGTAACGAGCTTTCATTTATTTACGTAGGTATGTAGAGGGTGGGTATGGTGGGGATGGTGATAGTAACCACGCCCATTTTAATAATAAATAATTCTCACATTATTATAAAGCCGTGACGAAAATTTCACGTTGATATCTCTACTGGACGTATTTTTGGCCACCAACTGCATACAAGTTCAACAATTGCGCACTGGTACGTATGAGTAATTTAATATTACATTTATACATTCATCATACGCTCTGTGGGCTATTTGAACAAACTAAAAGTAATAAATAGAAAACTTTTATACTACCATTCCGATCGGTATATGTGTGAGGGTATCCCGAATATGGCACTTTTTCAAATTGGTTGAAGGTATAACCATTCAATCGATGCACGTTAACCCTTTAACGCCCAAATCAAATCTGACATTGAAAAACTAATTTAAACTAGTTTATTGATTAAATTACGTTAAGTTAGAATACAAAATGAAGAACAATAATTAATATATCCATTGATGTTCTTTTGCAGAAAATGTCCCCAAATGGCAACAATGGGCAGAATTGATATGAAATTGTGCATTAAAAATTTTTGTAACGAAAAGTGATTTTATAGATTTTGTTGCATTACAACTATGTATTTCCTATAAAAAAAACATCAATACTAAGCGAATTAATGATATTTTAAGGATAATTTAAAATATAATAGTGATGTGATGTGTTCCCACATTATAGCTTACATAGCCCTATGCAATATTTTTTATATAATTTTACTGCGGGTTTTTCAATTTTAATATTATATGTGTTATTAATAGCACTCAATGAATGTTGTTTTTATCTACAAACACAGAAATAAAATGCCAACCGAATTAAAAAGTGTATTTTTTAATGGTAACAACTTCTAAAGTCAGTTAGTACAACGAAATTTGCATTAGATTTCTGAATATTTTGGGTATTGTAACTAAAATTCAGTTGATTTACCCGCACTTTGTTGTGAAAACTAATGTTAAGTTGTGTCGACCGACTGAAATTCGTAATAAGCATATTTGAGCAATTTGAGGAATTTGAACAAATGTACAAATAAAAAGGAAAAAAAAAACAAAAAACGTGTATTGAATATTTACCAAAGCTAGACATATACACAAAAAACAAGTTTTCAATTTATTTTTTGATCAATAGTGATAATCATTAAATTCGAGCTCATATATATTAGTTCTCATTTAGTGAGAAAACTACTTTATATGAATGCTTGATGTTATGCATGGGATTATTACCTCTTTCAAAACGTGTTCTGATGATGGGAACCTAGAAATTTTCCGAAATAGATCTATCAACACATTCCTGAAAAGGTCAAATAAAAAATATGAAAACAAAAAACTCTATAGATTATTTGTTAGGACAATATCCTAATAAAGAAATATAGAGTATGGCCTCGAACTTGAATAATTTTCATTTTCATTATAAATTTTTTTTTTTTATGCCGGTGCTGATTTTTGTCTACAAATATTTAGCCAACGTTTTTGTACGCACAGCGAAAAATTTAAATATTTGTCAACTGAAATTCGGTTACTAGTACTCAAATTCGGTTATTGCGAATTTCAGACGGTTGGCACAACTTTACATTAGTTTTCATAACAAAGTTCGGTTAATTCAACTGAATTTTAGTTGCTTCACCCAAAATATTCAGAAATCTAATGTAAATATCGTTGTATTAACTGAATTTGTAAATTGTTACCATAAATATACACTTTTGAATTCGGTTGGCACTTTTTTTTTCTGTGTGTATATTTAATTAACTTAAACTCAATTCCAATATAATTAGAAATTAATATATTTAACTGCTTTATTTTTGCTGTTCTTATCTTATTAATAATAATAAGCAAAAAAAAAATTTGCAAATTTATCAGTTTTTTCTGCAACGTAATTTTTAACTACTTTTTCATAGAATTTTTTTGCTATTTTTATAGGTTTATTTCTATGATTGTGACACTATGTAAATTTTATTTATGCTTAATAAAATTTTTACCTCACAAAAAATTATAAATTCATAAAAACAAAAAAAAAAAATTATATCATACACTTAGAATACTATGCAAGTAAAGACCACTGCAAATGTAGGTAAAAACAAATGAAATTTCACTTAAAGAAAGGACGACTTACATTTCAGTAAATTTAGCTAACATTGTCATTTGGTGTTTTGATGTTCAAAAAATGAACCACAATTATAGTAAAATTGAAACACATGCTAGTAAAAAAATAAACAAACATTTATTTTCTAACAAAAAACTACTGTAAAAAATTAATGTAAAATAATAAAACAGTCACTTGATGTGGTTTGTTTTTTCAAATAAACTACAAGGTTAGTTACAAATTTAATTTGTTCTACAAATGACTGACATTTACATTAAATATAAAGAAACTGTATTACAACCCAAAAAACATATTTTAAAGCAGAAGTTCATTGAGTGTATGGTATCAAACTAAATGTATTTTAAAGACTTAGCAACAAATTTGATTTCATGCTAATAGGTCGTCTGTTTCTGAAGTTATTGAGGTTTGAATTTGGAAAATATTTTTTTGACAAAATCGTCAAAACTACAACCTAAAATGTGAAGTAATATGATCAGTTCTACCTAATTTATACACAAATCTTACAATCCGGTGTTCGCATATTTTAAGTTTGTCCAAATTACCATCAGATGTGTCGCTAAAAATCTCCAAGACATATAGTGAAGCTAAACCTACATTATATAATTTTTTGACTATTGGTACGCTCTCTAAGTAACAAAAGCTATATGATTATTAAATTTCAAATTTTTATCTATATAGAACCCTAAGGCCTTGTAATGCGCCACATATTCAACTCTAGAATTTCAAGTAAACAATTCTGATTTATTGGATTTAGACTTACTGGAGTTTAGCAGAATATGATTTAATAAACTCCATTCACTTACACGACAAAGGT
This sequence comes from Delia radicum, assembly GCA_021234595.1. Lineage (NCBI taxonomy): Eukaryota > Metazoa > Arthropoda > Insecta > Diptera > Anthomyiidae > Delia > Delia radicum. Next base: position 92,371,223 of record CM037851.1, on the reverse strand, counting down.
TCTCATTTATAAAACTGTGAATTTGTACCCTGAATATTTTTTTGTAGTAGGCTACAACTCTTGAGCAGTGATTAATCTGGTTTTGTGAAAACAAAGTACAAGAGAAGAATAATTAAAAAAAAAATTGTTTCAAAACCTCCATGTCAGAAACTCCGTACACCACTTCAAAAAATGTGAAAAATTCTCAAAAAGTTACAAAAATCCAGAAAAGTGGAAATGCTAAAACGCCCTTCTCTTCATACTAGAGTGCACAGTCGGATATATAACAAAATTTTAGGAAATAATTTGGGCATTTCTTACTTAGTGAGAATAGTATGCATAGTTTTTAAATTTTTTGAAAGTGAATAGTTATCTGAATGCAAAAATGCATTTTGGGGAAAAATCTTATCAACTTTTTTATTACTTTAAGCGAATGTAGTTTTTAAGTGAAAAAAAAAGATATTGCGTTAGTTTTTATCATTATTAAATCAAGACTTTATTTGATTGAATAACTAACATTTATTATTATTATCAAAAAAAACAGGACCTGAGTTGAACCATATTTGGAATTTCACATTTTCAGATGGGAATGTCTCGGGAACTATAGGAGATAGCCCACACAAGTAAGCATGTTTTGTGTCAGTCTCTGCACGCAGAGTAAAAACATGGTTACAATATGATTGGAAATGTTAATTGCAAAAGTTTAATTGCAGCGCACACCTTAAATAAAGTTATTGTTTATTATAAAACAGTGAAAAAGAGTGCTTTATTTTTTAATCATTTGTAATTACGCAAAAAAAAATATTGTTAAAAAAAAAATATTAAAGGAAAATGTAAGTCTGTAGTACAAAAACCATCATAATATGTTTGCAATAATCATATCATGGTAATAAATAATGACGAAAATCTTGTCCATGATCATAATATGATAACTAGGTCTATAATATGGTTAAAATGTAATTATTATGATTGCTGCAATCATGGTTTGATCATTATACATATATTGTGGAATTGTATTTTTAATAATATATGCATGCGTGCTTTATTCGATAATCACATGTATAGCTTGTATAGATGACACAATATTTAACAAAGTTTATTCTTCAGCGCAAAGACAATTTCATTACTTAAATTATTTTAAACCTAAATTTATTTAATTGTGTAAGCTATTAAATAAATATACTCTTAAAAAACATACCAAAATGCTGGGAGAATACTCCAGGGCTCATATTATGATAATTCATACAAATTCCAAGAACAAAATATGATAATATTGCGATATATTTGGAACCATAATATTGTAATCTAATAGTCATATTATGATACAGAAGCAGATAAGACTATGGTTGTCACAACCATAGTAACATGGTTGTCGCAATCATAAATCCAAAAATGTATGATGCTCTTCGAATATGGTTCTCTCAACCATGTTTTTTTCTTTTTCTACAGATTACAAATTGTAAATCGGATTAGAAACAACAAAAAGGCGAGCACTCAAAATTTTGAATGCAAAATGTGACCTACTTTGGGGGTCACATTGCCGTCCCCGGGGGAGGGGGGGGGGGGGGGGGGGGGGTATGGGAGATTCAACAAGAAAATTTGAGGCCGATAATACATCACATATGCCTTTTTCAAATTTCATTGCCGAATTATTTTCAAAAAAGTTGTGATCTATGCCACTGTCGAGTGGTGCATAAAAAACATAGAAAGTGTAAATCCATTAGGAGATTAATTTTAAAAATAATCAGTTAAAGCGCTTTATTTAGTTTGTGCTACTTTGTTGAAAACGGTACATAAAAGTCAAATCTTGTAAAACAAAAAAATGTATCGTGTTGAGCAAGGGATAAGTGTATTTTTATATTTAAAACTTACCTAAAATGTATAGTAAAACACTTGGTGGCATAACACATGTACCCACTAACCAATCGGTTATGGCCAAATTTAGAACAAAACAATTTGTAACCGTACGCAGGCGACGTGTTGTCAAAACGGATAAAATCACCAGAGTATTACCAAATACAGTCACCAATATTAGCAATATAAATATTGCCACGACTAAAACCTTTGACCATGGCATACCAACAAAATATGAGTCAACGGAAGGCAATAATGTTGTTGCAGTTGAATTATCTTCTATGAACGAAAATGTTGTTGTCGTGTAAGAAGTGGATGTAGTCGATGTAATTATTGTTGTTAATGCTGTTGCATCCCATGTAGTACAATTGCTAGTTAATGGAATGGTAGAACCAGTAATTGAAGTAGACGCAGCAGCCGTATATTCATCATGGGAATTGATAATGGCATTTGAAATATTCTCTAGAGATGTTAAAGATTCCACAATATCAGCGACTACAGATGTTGTTGATGATGATGATGATGAGGATAATGAAGATTTTTCCAAGGATGAGGACGACGATGATGATGACGTTGACTGTGGGGAGTATAGGAATGATGTTTGTGGCAGTATATTTGTTGTATTTTGACTCATATGTACTACTTCATATGTTGATGTTGTAAAATTGTTGCTGCTATTCTTGTCATTGTAGTTATTTAATATTGTTGTTGCTTTTGTTGTTTGTGTAAATGTTGTTGTAGTCGTTGTAGCTGCTGATGTTGTTGCTGGTATTGTTGCATACAATAATGGTAACAATTGTGGTTTCTGTTGTTGGACTGTCATTTCAAATCGCTATTGTTTCGTTGTTATTAAACTGTTTTTAATTTCACATTTTACTACCAGTACGACAGAGAATTTTATTGTTTTGCATTCACTCACACACACACACAATGGGTCCAGCGGCCTAAGTTTAGGGCAAACAGAAAATAAAAATGTTAAACATAAATATTAGGGTTTCCTTTAAAAATATATTTGTCATTACATTCCACAGTTTTATTACAAATGATTCCAAATGGAAGAAATCGATTATTTTGTTTTGGAAAACGTTAACCCGCGCAAGTCTGCCAATTTTTGAAAAAGTATATTATTACTAAATATTCCTAAAATTCGAAGTTTCGAAAAAATGTATTAATTGTATTCATTATTCAGATATGCAATTCTGACTTCATCGGATATCATTAACCCACTTTAGCATGGAATCCAAAAGACCAACATGTAAAAAGGTCTGTTTTTAAAAATTAATTTCAAAGATTTTTTAAAGTGCCTAATTTGGAGACGATGGTTTTATAATATAATAGTTGTTATTAAAGGATACAAAATTACTGGAAAAATTATAATTCGTGTTTAGTGTTTGGAGCGACTTTTTTCCATGACATTTTATGAAAATTGCTTATTTTATCATAAATTGAACAAAATTTTAATGTTTTTATTAAACTTTACACAATTTTTAGAAAAATAACACCTACATTTAATTAGACAATAATTATCTTTGCTTTAATCTAAAAATATATAATCCATAGTGGAATGTGGACAAATAAGGGCCCCCAAATATGAAGTTTTTTCTTAAATTTTTTTTATTATATCGTTTTATTTTTAGTTTGTTTTTGCCTTCTAAAGGTTAAAAATGCAAAAAATATGACTTCTGCATGATTGTTTAAGCTAGTCTTCTATCAATTATAAATCAATAGATGTCTAGAAAACATCGCTGTGGTGTAATGGTTACCGCGTTGCACAGATGGTCCCAGGTTCGATCACCGGCAGCGACAACATCAATTTAAAAAAATAATATGTATGAGATTTTTATCCCTCATACATATTGCAGAGCCCACCTTCGGTGTTCCCATAGCACTTAACCCCACCGAAGTAATATAATGAATCAGGGCTATGAACCAAAAAAGCTTCATAAAGTTCGTTAACTCTCCATCAGGTGACGAGCAACAACTGTTCTAAGACTTATCATCTTGCGCAATTGCAGTGTTGACGTGTCTGAAGCACATCATCTTTTTCCACCTTTAATCTCTCCTCTATCCCCTTTCCAAAGAAAGCAACACATTAATAAAAAAATAGGAAGAATTTCCTGAGTGTTGCTTCTCTAATCAAAAAACAAAAAAAAAAAAAAACAAAATTACTTATCAAGTTTTTACAATAAGCCCTTCACTTTATTCCGCATGTTTGAAGAATGTAGGATAATCCTGACAATTAAAATAAAAACTTGGCTTAATTATCTATTTTGTGGATATTATAAAACCGCTTAACCGAATTTACAATTTTTTTTTTCAATAATTTATATTCCACTTAATTCATTTAATCAAAAAAAAACACCAATTGTAGTTATATCAAAATTTTCCAGAGACCGAAAATAACAGTTATCCCGAAAATTTTAGCTCAAAAACACTCTATGTTAGAGTCAACGGAGACGTTCGCTTTCAGAATCTATGGTGATCTTTAGAAGTGCTTTTTCAGAATCTATGGTGATCTTAAGAAAACGATCTCAACTCAACAGTTAAGAGTTATTTTTCAACGAAAAAATAAAAGATGGGATGAAACTCTGAAGAAGAGAGTTTTATTTCGTTTATTTCTATTCAAAAGAGTTTTATTTCGGACGGAAAAAATAAAACTCCACAAAAGAGTTTTATTTTTCCCGTCAGAAAATAAAGCTCATTTGAGGAGTTTTGTTTTGAAACTCATTTAAGGAGTTTTTTTTCGTCTAAAATAAAACTCATTTTTTTTATTTTCTTCTTTTTTATTGACTTTATTTGCTATGTGTGTAGTAATTTATTTGTTTAATTTAACGAACCTAACTTTTTCTAAATTTCCTGGGGAAAGATTTGAACGCAGGTCGCTCAATACCAATTTAAGAGCAGAGAATTCTCTTTCCACGCTTACCTGGGTTGCAGGTACACACTGTATAGTTTTTGCCAATGTATACAAGTACGGATAAAGTATTCTTTTAGCCTCCCATAACTCAAAAAGAGGTTTATTAATCGATAAGGGCCTTGAAGAAAAATTTTCGATTTCACAGAAAGCTCTTTTTTCATACTCATTATCACTTCCTTCGCTTTCTTGTTCCCATCTACATTTAGGGAGTTCAAATACTGCCCCAAAAGTGATGACTGAGATTGAGATGTATCGCAAACATCCGGTGAAGATCGGAAAACATCCGGTGAAGATCGTGAAGCTTCCCTCCTCAAATTAGTTTAAAAAAAAATAACTCCTCAAATGAGTTTTATTTTAGAAGAAAAAAATAAAACTCCTCTAAAGAGTTTTATTTAATGAAGGCGAAATAAAACTCTCTTCTTAACAGTTTAATCCAAACTTTTATATTTACGTTGAAAAATAACTGTTTTGGACGTTTTTTTTTTTTTTTTTAAGCCACAAAATAACTATTATAAAGGAACTTTTTTGATATCACTTATAACCGTTACGGTCCCTGAAATTTTCAGAAAATTCAATCTGAAGTACAACTTTTCAATTAATTTTGTATGAAATTACTCTTGAGAAAATATGGAAAATACATTTTTAAACGTACTTTAATTAGCTAAGACTTTGTTGGTGATGATTAGAAAACATGTGTTAAACATACTTTAATGTTTATATTTGATTTTTTTTAAACTAAGATTTGTCACAGACTCCATATTTCTAAGGCAACAATTTTTTCTTAAAATAAAAGAGAAAGTTTGTGGGTTTTTTTATAAATTAAGTAACTAGTGATGTTTTCTAAAGGTACATATTAAAATGTTGGATCTTCTTTTCGTTGTAGATTTTTTATTGACGATATCGTAAAAAATGTGAAATTTTTTATTTAAATACATGCATAGGAAAAACTATAGCACTTTTCGAATAGCGTAACATATTAAAGAGCATAATCATAAAAAAGTGCGTTTTTCTTTTCAATTTTGTACATTTTTGCAAAAAGTACATCAAACTATTTTAATATCATACTAAAAGTTTTTGCAAATATTTCTTCAAAGTCTTTTAGAATGCATCGGGTTTGCGAACTATCATTTCTAAAAGACCTCGAAGAAATATTTGCAAAAATTTTTTGTGGGAAATTCAAATTTTTTAATATACTTTTTGCAGAAACAATTTTTCCAATTTTTTTTTTTTTTATTATTGCTTTATAATAATTATGCATGACACATATTTTTTATCATATTAATAATTATTATGATGCAAAAATTATTTTTTGTATATTAAAAATAATAGTTAGCGCAAAATTTTAAATTTAATAATTAAATTCTTCTTATTTTAAACGAGCTTAAGATCATTTATTTATTAATTATTATTATTTATTTCCAATATTTCGTCTCCACATTGGGTGACTTCTTCAGTGAACAATTATTACAATTGTAATATTGGAAATAAATAATAATAATTAATTAATAAATGATCTTAAGCTCGTTTAAAATAAGAAGATTTAAATAAAAGAAGATCAAAAAAACTTAATATTTTTATAATAGAGCAATGCCATATGAAAACGATCAAAATTGGCAAATTTTTGGACGACCCCTCTCCGATTTTAAAATAAATAGTCTCAATCGATTGCCCAGCAAAAAATAATGTACCTACATATTTTTTTTTTTTATAGTGACTGGTTTAGTGGTGGTGTGCACCACTGTCATGTGACAAAATTGAAGAATTCTTCATAAGGGACCTCATTGAAAGTTGTTTAAAAAAAAAAAACTACTAAAGCGATCGCAACGAGTGATAGCTCGTTGGAAAGGTATTGAATCAGGCTTTAATTGAAAAATAAAATTTTCCTAATTTTTCTTGTTAAATAATTAAAAATAATTCAATTATAAAAAATATAAAAACAATGAGAACAAGGTGGTCTCTTAAATGCTCTTCTCCTGTCCAAACAAGGAGTCGGGCCCATTTTTTTATTGCTGATTCTTAAAGCAAAAATTATGAGGAATCCAAAAAAATAAAATTAGCCGGAAAATTTAGGAGCTTCTGTGGAAAATCGGAAAATTTAATTTTCATGGGAAAATTTAATTTTCATGGGAAAAAAGGTAAATTTCTGAGAAAAATTAGGAAAATTTTATTTTTCAATTAAAGCCTGATTCAATACCTTTCCAACGAGCTATCACTCGTTGCGATCGCTTTAGTAGTTTTTTTTTAAAACAACTTTTAATGAGGTCCCTTATGAAGAATTCTTCAATTTTGTCACATGACAGTGGTGCACACCACCACTAAACCAGTCACTATAAAAAAAAAAATATGTAGGTACATTATTTTTTGCTGGGCAATCGATTGAGACTATTTATTTTAAAATCGGAGAGGGGTCGTCCAAAAGGTGATCGCTTTCATATGGAATTGCTCAATAATTACAATTTTTAAGTTCCTAGAAGTAGTTAATAGTTAATGGTTTTTTGGTCCTACTGACCAAGTCATTAAGGACACCTCACCCATATACTGAAAATGTTATCACCCAAAACTTAAATTTTTACAGAATATAAATCTTAGACGCTTAAAGATGTTTAAAAAATTTAGAATTTCTATAATTTTGTGAATAGTGTTTTCGAAATACCGACTTGTTGAGAAAGCGGGTTTTCGGTTAACCATCTGTAAAAACCCGGTTAATCGGGTAACCGCCATGACATATATCACCATTTTTCTTTCAATTTTTTTGCTGAGAAAATCTTTATAAAAGTATAAAAATGTCATTGCAGAACACTTAAATCTAATCAATCAATAAGATATTAGCCAAACTGATGTGATAATCGGATATTTAAAAAAAAATTAGGATAAGCCTTCCTTTTTCTTAAGTGCCATATAAAAAAAAGCGGTTTGATGGTAATAGAAAACGAAATGTTACGTTCTTTTAACTGTTTTGTTTCGAAAGTAATCATGGGAAAATTTTATATTAATAGAAAGGTTTTTTAGGATCTTTTAAACAACGATTATTATAAATTTAAATAAACAGAACTTTCGGAACTTCCAAATTTTGGCAGCCAATGGCTCATGTGCTTTGATTTAGTGCAATCTATGATATATTAAAGTTTTATTAAGATGTGAGTGTTCACCCCAAAAAGTCATTCCTCGTTAGTTCCGATATGATATCTTAATTTCTATATTTATATTTTGAAAATAATTTTTCTAAATAAAATATGAAGCTTCATTTAGAAAACCGAATTTTGACCTAAACCGGTTAACAGTTATTGAAATACAATTCTACGAGCAAATCTTGATTCAAAAATATATGAAAATAAATTTTTTAAGCTCATCGGATTTTAAACTTTTTTTAAAAATATCATGGATTTTGCCTCTTTTTTAAAATTTTCATATGGCAACCCTGACAAATTTTGAATAAGTGTAGTAAAATTTAAATTTGTAATGTTTTAAGTGAACACGTAATAAATTTTTGAATATTTTCGATTTTGTGTATTTGAAAATTGTATGGATCCATTGGTCAGATTTTCAAAAATGCAATTAATTAATTAATTTTTGGCAAAGACATAAATCTTCGAACATATTTTCTTTTCAACATAACAATGGAAAATACAAAAGTTCAGGCTGCGTAATAGTTTTAAGTAATTTTTTTAACATCAAGCCGTTAGGACACTAAAGTTAAAGGTTGATCTTTGGTTTAATTATATCCGCTAGGAGACGCTACATTCAATTATTCAATTAATGAAAAATATTTATTAAGCACACAGATCTACTTCCACAAAATTTGGTCAGACAAATCCTAGCAAATAAAATTCGGCCGTCGAAAAGTTAAATCGCAAACTAAATGTAGATGACAGAGCACAGATCTGTCATAAAAATATCTAATACTACATTTATACTACATCAAAAAACTAGCAGTTTTTGAAAACTATACGTTTTTGATCTAAAATTTGTATGGAATTTTAAAAATAAATACATTACATTTGAAGTGGTATTTACCTACATAGTATTCTAAGTATAAAGAGCCAAAAAAAATTTTTGGTTCTAGTATGAATGAGGCATAGCACACAACATTTGGTAGTCACTAAAAAGAAAAACTTGATTACATTTTTTTAAGTAAATGAAAAAATATTTTTTAACAATTGTAAGTCTATTTTTTTTTTTTTTTTTTTTTAGAGAAGAAACACTCAGGAAATTCTTCCTATTATTTAATGTGTTGCTTCTTTGGGAAGCGGATAGTGGAGAGATGAAAGGTGGTGAAAGATGAAGGGCTTCAAACATGGCAACTCTGTAATTGCTCGAAATGATAAGTCTTAGAACAGTTGTTGCTCGCCACCTTAATTCGAGTTGGCGAATTTATTGAAACTTTGTGTTTTATAGCCCTGATTCATTATTTTACTTCGGTGGGGTTAAGTTCTATGAGAACATTGAAGGTGGGCGCAGCGATACATATAAGTGATAGAAAACTCATATATATTATTTTCTAAATTGATGTTGTCTTCACCGGGAATCGAACCCGGGACCTTCCGTGTAACAGTCCAACGCGCTATCAATAACACCACAACGCCCACTATATTAGGGGTTAACCAGAGGATAAATTGAGATGAGATAATAGGCCTTAGAAAGATTAAGTTGAGCTTTCTAAATACAATTATCAGTTTATATGTTTATATGTTAAACAAATCTGTGTGAAGATATTTCTAATCAAATCAGAAAATGTATTTAATTAAGAGTAAAAACAATTTTACAATTTTTATAGAAATATGCAGTTTAAGCATTTATATAAAAATTAATGTTAACCATTTTGTGTGTTCAAACAACAACATCGATTTGTCTTAGAACTGATAAAATTCGTTGTTTGGAAAAAGTTTGATATTTTTAAATTTTTTGCACATAAAAAATAAAATTTTACTAAGAATTAAAAGCACTTTCAGAATAAATTAGAAAACCAACAAGGTCGAAAAAATATATTTTGTTTGTTTTTACTTTAGAAAGGCTTGAAAATTTTTAAATATTTTATTTATAAATATATAATTTGAATTAATTTTCTAAATAAATAATCAAACTCGAGGTTGATTATTCATTCATAAATTGTATATATATTTGGAAAGCTTAATTGCGAAACCTCTTCAAAATGTTATTTGACAAAATTTACTAAAAAATAAAGGTTTAAGCACTTTTTCTTACGTATTTCAAAAAAACAATTTTTTACTCAAATAAGTTTTAGAGAAAAGCAAATTAAAATATTTAGATAGTAAAACAAATTCAATATTTAGGTACACTAACAAAAAAGTTAGGAAAACATCTTGTAAATCAGGTATACTATTTTTCAGCAAATTTTTTTGCTCAAATTATATTTTAAGCTAAAATTTAGTTATACTTATTCAGCACTTTACTATTTTGAACTAATGTGTTACTAATATTTGACTAATGTTTTACTAATTTATTTTGCTAAAAAAAAAATTGTAATGATAAGCACATTGAAAGTATGGATGACAACCAGATTGAAAGATATACGCAAAATGAACTAGGTGTCGCTGCATGTAAAGATGTAGTAGAGACAAGGAAAATGATACTAAAAAGTACAACTCTTGTAAGACATACACAAAAATCAAAAATTATAGCGTTTTCTATCTGTTTTTCATACATAAAATAAAATTGTGGATTAAAACAACTTGAGTTTTGTGTTGTCACCGGCTTATAAAAGTAATTGTCTATTAATTAAATTAAAGACAAACTAAAATATTTAAATTTAATAAAGATTAAACGTATATTTGTAAACTAAATGTTTATAGAGACTAATAATGTAAAGTGGTCAAATTGCAAACAAATATACATTCAGAAATACAGCATAAAGACACGCATGATAGATTTCCTTTTTGTCATTGCAAAAAAAGGTTGTATAACGTATGCGGAAAAAAATTGCAACAAATTTTGCAACGCTGGAAAAAAAAGTACTAATGCTATTAATTTTTTACCGTTATATTTAAATAACCACATGGTTTCTCATGTTGCTTTGACAATTTTATCAATAAATTGACCTTTAATTATTTTAAAATGTCGACAAAAGAAGAACAACGTCGAGAAACAATTTGTAATTTTTTCAATAATCATCATGGATGCATCATGGATGATGAGTCATATATTACGCTAGATGGCAATGAATGAAAGGGAATGCACTTTTTCGAAGGAAAGAAACCTACTGATAACAAAATAAAATATTTGGAGCATACAAAGTTCCCTAAAAAAGTTTTACTATGACTTGCAATTATTCCGCAAGGGATGTCGAAACCAGTGTTTTTTGAATCTGGATTGGCCGTCAATTCTGAACGATATATTGAGCACTGTTTGCAAAAATTAAGGATGTCATAGAAAATATGCATCGAGTTCTAAATGTGATCTTCTGGCCGGACTTAGCATCTAGCCATTACGCTCGAAAAAACCGTAAAAGCTATGGACACACTTCATATACCATATGTTCATAAAGAGGAAAACCCACCAAATGTCCCTCAACTACGTCCAATCGAAGATTTTTGGGCTAATTTGAAGCGAAGAGTTTATGCGGGTGGCTTTAGACCGAAAAATACAAAAAATCTGATCGAAAAAATTAAAAAGGAACTCCTCAAAATTGCAACATCGATATTTTCAACAGCTATGGAAAAAGTTTCCCAAAACTGCCGCAAAGCGGATCGGATGGGACCAAATTTTTGTTTACATTAAATTAATAGTATGTATTGTTTTTTTTTTAAAGTGAAATAAAATTTACGTGAGTTTTAGAAAAAAACTACAACGTATTACATTTTGTTGCAATTTCATTCCGCATACGTTATGTCACATTTTGTTATTTTTTCGTTTCGTTTCTAGAAGGCATTCGCCTTCCTTTAAAATATGGCATAAATTAGAAAACTACTGATGTAAGTAGTTGAAGGACAATTTTGTTTATGTTATATATTTTTATATTTTGTAAGGTATTGTAAGGTATTGTAAATAATTTTTAGAAGAATCACAAAAATATGTTTATGATTTTCAGCAAATAAATTAATTAAAGAATAATTTTTCTAAAAATGTTTAAGATTTTTTTTCAGTCTACTAATATCCAGCAAAAAATTTTGTTAACTTTTAGCAAGGGCTTTTTAATTTTTAATCTACTAAGTGTTATCAAAAGTTTTAATGAGTCTACTATTTTTGTTGGTAAAAATCAACTCGCTGATTTTCAGCAAAAGATTCTGCTGACATTAGCAATGTTTTTGCAAGCACCCTTCTGACTAAAATTTTGCTGACTCACCAAAATTTTTTGCTAACTTTGCAAACTTTTTTTGAGTGTACTGTTAGTTTGACAATGATACGATAAACTATGTCCTGTAGCGGAGCAGTTGGTTTGTACAGCCTAGGTCCAAGAGTGGTATTTAAATTTTACTGTAAATTCAAGCCCATGATATTAAATGTTGAATTCCACTTATAATGGCGATATTGTGCGAAAAATGTAAAATAATCTTTTTTTTGTGTTTAAATAGTTTTGACCCTAAAACTAAACCGCTTTTTGTCCCATAGTGCTATGAAGTCATTTTTCGAAAATACATTTTGTAATATTCTTTTTCAATTTACAGTTGAAATTTACCACAACATCCGTTAGGCGACCAAAGTTTATGTTGTTGTTGTCAACTTTTACATTCACACACATTAACACACTTATCACACACATACATATACAATTTCCTTTTTATGCATTATTCACAACAATTTATTTGTTTTCATCAATGGCATCAGCACCGTTGTAACATAAAAGTTATTTTTTTTATATTATTTCCACTGTGTTTGTAATTTTTCATTGTTATTTTCTTGACTTTTCCATATCCACACATACATACGTACATACATATAGGAAAAGGTGTGCATAAACCACTTATACGTATGCATGCGTAGTTGTTTTAAGCATTCACTTTACTATTCACTAAAATTTCGTATTTGTCTGGCTTTCTATTTATTTTTATATAGTTTGACCTCAATATTTTTCTTTCTAATTAAATTGTTTTTCAAGGGAAATTCTTTTGATACATTTTTTTCGCCAAATTTTTTTCTAGTGGTTATATTTCTGCCTTTTCATTCCAAAAATAAAAACTACTTCATATAAAATTGACTTTGGATTGTATATTTTCATCACGTGGCTGTTGAACCTGTAAAGAAATCATTAAATAATATTTTTAGTGTTTTATTGTGCAAAAATGTTTTAACTACCCAAGTAAAAACGTTCATATACAATCGTATCTTGTTTAATATAATATTATAATAAAAAACCTATAGTTTTATATAGGTTAATATGAATGTATGTGATGGCGCATATTTTTGATATAGTCCCATACATATTAATATATAAATATAAATTGATTGATATTACCGTAGATATGGCATGTTATTACTACTCGATGAAAAAAGTTCAGATATAGGTATTTAAAATCATATATAGTCTTACATATAATGCATTATCACATCATATCATAGCTGATCCGAAAAATGGCATATATAACATACCATGGGATCTCATCTGATAAAATTTGATCCGAAAAATGGGTCTATCTAATTTGATCAAGTTGTATATAATATGATCAAATATTATATAACTTCAAAAAAATTCTTTGAAATTCCAATTCAGTTAAACTTATTTTTCCTGTTGTTATCGTTTAAATCAGTTATTTAACTAAAGTTAGTAGATATCTCATTTTACTCAAGATACGAATTTGATCCGTATTTGAACTAATTTTTCGACCAAAAATTTAGTAATTCGTGATTCTCAAATTTACTAATTTTGCAATTAATTTAAACAGCAATTGTTTTTAAACCATCATTTTTTTCTATTTTTAATTTATAACGAGCTTCGAACCTCTGTATATTTACAAAAATAAAGCAAATCAAACATATTAGCTAGGTTGATACTAGTATTTCGATACGGTTAAAGATCTCATCAGAACCCGAAGTTTTGGAAAAGCTATAGTCGCCAGAATAGGCAGAGCTTTTTTCAGTCTCACTTGTAGATGGTGTTATTTTCTCACATTTTATAATCATAAAATAGGCTATTCTTGGAAACTAATAGAGATAGAGCATAATGGAAAATTAGTTCCTATTAAGTACTCTTTATTAACTAATCATATTCCCGGTAGTAAATATGTCTTATTTGGGTGTTGAAATATCTTATAACCTGTCTTTTAATAAACATCTTAACAGTAAATTGGCTGCCTCAAAACTTGCTATAAACTCCACTTAGTCTAAATATATAAATCATCCAAAAATTTCTAAAGATAATAAACTAAAAATATTTCACGCCGCTTCTAGATCGATCATGTTATACGCTGCTCAAGTATGGGGTTATCGAAGATATGATGTAGTAGAAAAACTATTCAGATTTTTCATTAAAAAGATGTTATATCTACCAGCTGCAACACCCAACTACATGTTATACCACGAAACGGGCCTAGATTCCTTGTATGTTTCCACTCTAAAACTACATCTTTCTTATATAAACAAAGATTTAAACATGGGTCAAAATCGACTACCACGTATTTTGGCTGAAGCAGTTATAGCCAAAAACGAATTCTGGGCAAAGGAGTGGTCAAATCTTCAACAAATTCTTCAATTTACTCCTACGAACCTTCCCCTTTGCACAAATTGGAAAGCAATATTAAGCCAACTCATTGCAAAAGAACGCGAAGATAATATTCTTAGGGCAACAAGCTCGCAGCATCACGACCTTTATTGTCGACTAAGCCACAACGTAACACCTCTTCTTGCTAAAAACTACTCATCTCGTATAACTTCCTTAATCGTAAGAGCGAGAGGAGGTTTGCTCGACATCAACGCCAGGTCCTTCAGAAATAACTCTGCCTCTATATGCACAATATGCAACCATGGTATTGATGAAAATACCTACCACTTTTTAGGAGTCTGTCCAATATTTAACGGATTTAGACTTAAATTTTTTGGAAAATCTCAACTCGAGCTAATTGAAGTATTAAATATATTAAATGGTTCCAACTTTTATAACTTGTATGAATACTTAGAAATTTGTCTAAAATACAGAAAATTAATTATCAACGAATTTAATTTGTAATCTTTTTTTCAAATCTTTTTAACATGTTAACTTTTTCAATTGAAATCTCACAAACTTGTATATAAATCTAAAAATTAACTAAATGAATTGTATTGAAAATACTAGCAATCTGCCAATCTGGCTCACAACAAATATGTTATGCCAAATATAGATATTAAATTATTATAATAATCAAAAATGAAAATGTAAATACAATTAAATATATCTATTAATAAATAATAAATAAATAATAGTAAATATGTCTCTAGTCAGATTCGGAAAGAGCTTTTTACAAGAAATTTTCTGTTAATTTAGCTTAAAAATACTGTTGATTTAACCAAATTCTTAATTCATTTCACTACAGCTGTCAACTCAAACTTAGTTATTCTAAAATTTAGGTTACCCTAAATTTAGCAGTCTGCACGCAGAAAAAAAAACTGGGACAATATTATCGAAGTGCTTAGTAATTATACAACTACATAAGTTTTAAGTCAGTTTTACAAAATTCTTTTAAAATATATGAATTTTTTTTAGGCATTTTTTATTAGGCTTGTATAGATTTTACAAAATTTTTTTAAATATTTTACTATTTAAACTAACTTGAAATGTATGTAATTGTATAATTACACAGTGCAACAGTGAAAAAAATGCACGGACTCGACAGTATAGGTTCGATTGTACTACCAAAGGTTAGTAAACCCCTGTACTCGGTTTGGCCAGTTTGACTACCAATTTTTTTTTATGGACCTCAAAAGATTTTGAAAATCAGTGCACCACTCAAAAAAAGGCGTCCTCAGTTTTTGGGCAACAGCTAATTCAGAATTGATGATATTGCTTAACTATATTTGGCAATAATGTAGTGAAGAGTTTACTGAAAAATTTTTATAAACATTTTATGTGTATAAAATCATTTTTACCTGCACTTTTTTAGAAAAATATTGGAGAAAATTATTTTTTTTTTGCTTTTTGCAGCATAGCTTACAGGGACTCATATTTTTTTTCTAACAATATAATGTTCTTCAATAACAAGAAAAGTAAGCAAAAATGCAATAAAAGTGTGGTCTAGTCAAAAACGACTATTTATAAGCACAAAGTGGTCTTTGTAGGCTATTTCGGATGCCTAAACACATTGAGATTGTATTGACATGTTCACAAAAGTTGTTCCGATTTACAATGGCTACAATTTTGTCATATATTGTTAGTGAAAAATTATGAGGCCCTGTAAGTTATGCTGAAAAAAGCAAAAAAAAAAATAATTTTCTCCTATATTTTTTCAAAAAAGTGCAGGAAAAAATGATTTTATGCACATAAAATGTTTATAAAATTTGTTAAGTAGAATCTTTACTACATTATTATCAAATATAGTTAAGCAATATCATCAAGTCTGAATTAGCTGTAGGCCAAAAACTGAGGACACCTTTTTTTGAGTGGTGTACTGATTTTCAAAATCTTTTGAGGCCCATAAAAAAAAAAATTGCTAGTCAAACTGGCCAAACCGAGTACAGGGTTTTACAATCGAACCTATACTATCGAGTCCGTGCATTTTTCCAAAAGTCTTCATTTGTTGCACTGTGTTACTAAGCACTTCGATAATAATCCCCCAATTTTTCACTGCGTGTGTGATTCTCAACTTCTGCTGGAGCAAATTCAGGCACCAATTTCTGTTGTCGTAGCTGAAATTTTAAATATTTGTACGGGATTTTTTTATGAGTGTCTAAGGAAACACTAATTTTTAAGCATCTTATTAAATATCCTTTTAATATTTTTAAAAATGTGTTTATTAAAAACAAATTTATTTTTATAATATTTGTGAAATAGACGAACCTACGTCATTTTCTAAAATGTTTATCAAAGCCATTTAGTTAATTAAAAAATGTTTAGTTATAACAATATATGTGTCCTTTTATTTCTAGTTTTTATGACCTTTTAACTTCTATTCAATAAAAAAAAAAAATGCTGATAAAAATGTGATACAAGAACAATAAACTACTAAACAAACTACAATTTTATCTGCCTGTTATGGGATTATCTTGGACAACTTGATTATAGAACAAACAATAATTTCTATTAAAAAATTATATTATAAACTTAAAATAAATTTTGAAATGGCAAATACATATTCAATATAAAACAGAGTACAATGTGAGGGTTACTTTCGCTTATTAATTAACTGCTACATAAATATACGTTGGACACACGCCTAATGAGTTTTTGTGTTTGGACATTTTTCAATTTTTTTTTTAAGTTTTGGGGTTAAAATAAAAATTTTAATTTTTCTCTCGGAAAATCAATGACGCCCTGTAGATTTGCAATACTAGATATAATAAATTAAAATGCGTTCGCGTGCATCAATTTGAGCGAGAGCCACGAAAGTTATAGCGCTTTAAAGTTGAAGATTTAAAAAAAAAAATCAAAATTACAATTGTTGGTAAATCTTAAAAGTTTTTGCTTGTATTTTTTACAATAATTAGTGTCTAAAAAACTGCGTTGAAATTTGTGATTTATATCTTTAGGTAAAGATATATGGATCCAATTTTTTTTTTTTTGGTACCTTAGGTATAATTTTTTGAAAATAACAATGTACACAAAAATTATTAATTTTTTTTTTAAATATACATCTTATTCTGGGGACAACAATAATAATTTTCTGCAATTTTTTTGAAGGTCATAAATTAATTGGTTTGGGTGTTATCAGTGGCGGATCCAGCATAAGCTTTTGGAGGATGATAATTTTTTCATTATTTTTCGTCCACTAAAATTCTTTCAGTGTACCATGGATATTATTGAATATATTTACAAATTTAAATAGTTTTTAATCACAAAAAGTTCGAAATTATTAGATTTTTAATAAAGTGGTTTTATATATGCAAATATATTATTGAAGGCCCAATTAATGAATTAAAATTTTATATCCCAGCAAAAAAAAAAAGTGCTTATTCAGAAGCGCTTCCGGAAGGCATTATTTGATAACGAAGCGCTTCCAAAGCAAATAAAGAAAGCATGATTTTTGTTCGCGATGTCCCACTTGGTATGTCCGTTTTAAAGCTCTTCTTTCATGTGCTCTTAGAAACAATAAATTCATGTCTTCTTAGGCACTAAGAAGCACATTTTGTATGTAGACAACATTAGTGCTTCGTGGTATGCATACTTTATTGTTTCATTGTAAGCATTATGCACTGCTTCAAAGAAGGCATTCTGGGAAGCACGACAGAATGCCTTCCCTAATTGCTTTATAGTATGCAAGGCGGTGAAGCGCTATTTTGGAAGCATTCAAATGTAGTTACTGCTTACCAAATCCAGGTTTTTTTTTGCTGGGATAGGAGATAAAAAAATGTTAGCCAAGGACCGTTATTTGCGACGTTACTAAGAACAATGACATTTCAAAGAAAAATTGTCATATAGCGCATACTTAAAGCGGAATATGAAAGATTTTTAAGAAATTTCTGCTATTTTTTGAAAGGGTACGGAAACACCGCTAAGGATTTCATCCAAAAAACGAGATCACGAAATATATAAATTTTTATTTTTTATTGTGTAATATTTTTACAGGCTACTCAACAAAATTATTCGGTACTTAAATGTAAAAATTCAGAATTTTCAAAATTTGAAATTTGTTAGATAGGTCTTAATGATACCTTTTATTTGATATCAACTTCCTTTATCATAAAATTTACATACACTGAGAAAACACTATGCATTATATTAATTAATTTATGCATAGAAGCAGTGAAGTTGCACTGGAACTCGTTAATCGAAATTTTTTATTAAAATAATGCAAGTTTTCGTAAAACTTTATGAAAAGCATCATTTTATTTTTTAAAAATTTTATTCACTCAATACAGAAGTTTCTTAAAAAAATAGTTTCATAAAAAGTATGTAGCTCTTCGTTAATTTTAGGAAATTTTTCGTTCACCTTATAAAAAAAAATTTCATTAGTTTAATGAAAATATTCATAATTCTATCTGTGTAGTAATTGTTCAAACTTCTTGTGAAATAGGAAAAGGAATGAGAGGTACTTAAAAGACTTTTTTTTATCAAATTTATTTCACGCCCATACACTACATATTAACACTCTAACTGGCAAACGATGTTTTGCAACGAAATTCATGCCGTGTGCTTCACTCGTGAAACAAATAATAAGTTCTTCAGCAAAATAGCTTATCGTTGGCCAATTTAGGCGATATGAGCCAAAATATTTTAGGGTGCATTTGGAAAACTAAAGCATATAAAAGAGAAGTTTTGGACAAAAAATATTTCTCTTACCAAGAACACACTCGAAAAACTATTTTTTTCTGCTAATATTTAAGAAGATATCGCGATTTTCGCATTTTGGAAAAAGCAAAATTAGGCGAAAAGTATATAAACTTCAATTTATATTATTCAAACTTCAATGTTTTTCTATTAATACTTAATGTCGTCTTTATGCAAAATTTCATAAAAATCCGTCTATTAGCTTATAAGTTAAGACGATGTCCTTTACAGGAATCCTGATAAAATCCTGCGAGTCCTTCGACTAAAGTAAGAACATATTATTAAAGATTAGTAAACTTAAATTGGTTTTTCTGGATTTTTAAAAACTATTTTTTTTAAATAATTATTTTTTTAAGTTTTACGAAATTTTGATTTTCAAGCTTTCTCGCTTCTAAACCGTGGATGGTACACGAAAAATTTCTTCTCAAAATATTTAGCAAATTTAGGTTTCTATCGGAATATATTAATTTCTAAGTATAAAACGCTCATTTGACGGATTTGTTTTAAATTTTATGAAGACTGTCCTGAGGCAGCCTTACCCGTTAGAGGGTTAAAGATGTTATAATTTGCATAACTCTGAAAAGTGTCCATAAACACTAATAGTTTTTATGCGGAATAATTTTTTAGTATTTCGGAAATCTTGAGTTTTAATTTATCCAGTTTTGTAAAATCAAAGCACAAGAGCAAAAAATATTAAAAAAATTTTAATTCATAATAAACTCGACTTCAGCAACCCGGAATCCCCTTAACATTCTAAAAAAATCCGAAAAGTACTTGGGGTCAGAAGTTTTTTTTTTTTGGAATTTTGCTATTTAATGTCACTATTAAGTTCAAGTGTTACAAATCCTTTCTTTCGTTAATTTTTAATTAAATCTTTATTTTAATTTCTACAAAGTATGCACACAGAAAAATAAACTGCCAAACGAATTGAAAAGTGTATATTGATGCTAACAACTTATAAAATAGGTTAGTACAACGATATTAATATTAGATTTCTGAATATTTTAAGTTGAATTAACCGAATGTTGTTGTGAAAACTGATGTGCAGTTTTAATAACCGACTGAAATTCGCAATAACCGTAACCGAGTCACAGTAACCGAATTTCAGTCGGCAAATAGCTAAATTTTTCTCTGTGTGTGCAATTAAATTGAAAATATGCTGCAAAAAATGCCAGAATATGCACTAATATATGCACTTATAGCAAAATATGCAGTAACAAATCGATACCATTGTGTTGTAAATTCTTTGATTCGGAAAATAAAGGTCAAAATTGATTTTGGTTACTGACTGCACACATGTATTTGCACGAAAGGCCCTGATAATAAAATATTTGTAATGCAATAAACTTCAAGACAATTTTATTTATCTACGATTACCGA
Organism: Delia radicum; assembly: GCA_021234595.1. Classification (NCBI taxonomy): domain Eukaryota; kingdom Metazoa; phylum Arthropoda; class Insecta; order Diptera; family Anthomyiidae; genus Delia; species Delia radicum. The sequence goes on along the minus strand of CM037851.1, from coordinate 92,350,746 downwards.
ATCAATCGGTTATTTTGAAACTGGGGAGAAATAAAATAAGGTTGTTGTTTATCAGAGAAAAATGAAAAATTATCAAACTATTATTTAACAATTATGCATGACAGTTTTTAGTAAAGGTTTGATAGTTATAATGATTACTTTAACAATGTTATACTTAAAAAGAAAATTAATAAATAATTATGCATTACAGCTTAAACCATTTGGTTGCTAATATTTGATCAGACTTGGGCGACGTCAATTACATTTCACAATCATTCATTTGTGAAATTTGTTTATATCATTAATAATTTCAGACCTACGCTCGTACTTGTGAGGTTAAACGCTTCCTTAAAAATTTGAAAAACTTTTAATACCTAACAACATCTGGATATTTAATTACAGGGCAATTGCTCTATTTCTATATTATTAATTAGTTACACAATTATTGGTATTATTTCCCATGTCTGTTATTGGCAAACTAGAAAATTGTCCAAGCAAGCGTTTAAGCCTACAAGTGTGACCGTAGGTCTGAAATTATTAATGATATAAAAAATATCACAAGTGAATGATTGTAAAATGTAATAGACGTTGCCCAAGTCTACCACTGATCACGCTTTAAGGCAAACAAATTACATACGTTTATTAACGAAGCCCTGTTCTATATAACTTCAAAGTTTGGTTGAAAACTGTCTAGCGGATCTATGACGAACTAAGCATATATACTTTACAATAAATTTCGAAAACTAGATAAGTCGTCTGTGAGAGAGTATGTATTCCGAAATGACTGATTGACATGCATTTAAGCTCAGCTGCAATAATGTTGTTTCAAAACTAGTTTCTCACTAGTGGAATTGAAAAAAAAAAAATCTGAAAATTTAAATAAAATTCACTGCCACCGCAATGTCGTAGACAACAAAATAAACAAATACTCAAAAGAAATAAACTTTTTATTGTTGATATTTTTGGTGTCCCATTGAACAAATAAACACTTTGTCAATATACAGTGCATATTAGGGTGGTACTTTTTATACCGAAAAACTATAATTTATTTCCTTGAGACCCACTAACATATACAAATTAGTTAGACCATTGGGCTAAACAAATAATGATATCGCAATTCCTCTGAATATCACTAGAAAAGTGTGAAACCGTGAAAAATAATACGACAATTTTTATAGTTCCTAATGACATGTTTTTATTTGAACTATTTTCAAAAAAAAAAAAAAAAAAAACGATGAAAAAAGTTCCGATATGGGTATATATAAATTATTAGGATGTCCCTTCAAATACCGATTTTTCGTTCAGTACACCCCCCCCCCCCCCCCCCCCCCCTACACTTTTATTTCAGCATATCAGAAAATTGGCACATTTTGGAAAAAAAAAAATTTATTCATATTAAAAATTCCGAAATTTCAATAACATTTTTTTTTTTCTTTCATTGACTCATTTACTATACTCAAAATTATGCAGATAAGGAATTCTGACTTCATCGGATATCATTAACCCACTTTAAACAGGTATCCAAAATGACCACGAGTTTAATAAAAATGCAAAAACGAATTTTCTTTAAAGTTTTTTTAAAATGCCCAATTTGCAGATGTCGAATGCTATTTTTATAATATAATAGTAATTATTAACGAAAAAAAAAATAAATTGGAAAAATGATAATTCGAGTTTGTATTTTGACATTTTATGAAAATAGCTTATTTTGTCAAAAATTTAACAAAATTTTAATGTTTTCATCAAAGTTTGCATAGTTTTCGAAAAAATACCACTTAAATTTATTAGGACTATAATTATCTTTACTTTTATTTACAAAATCTTTCACCCTTAGTGGCCTGGGGACAAACAAAAAACATTTTTCTGAACTACGAGGGCGTTTCAATAAGTCCATGACTTTTCGAACTTCCCTCGTAGTTATATGAAATACAACACTGCTCCCATCAAGTACCACCTGTTAACAGACTACCCTCAAATTGTGAGCAAGTTCCGTCATTTACTTTGCGTTTAACAGCTGTTCAAAACATACAACCTAGTGGATTTTTTTAAAAATTTAAAAAAGTGAATTTCGAGTGCTCATTAAACATTATTTTTTGCGAAAAAAAACCGTCAATCAAACCAAGGAAAAGCTTAATATATAATATGGGGACTCTGCACCATCGATTTTAACGATAAAAAAGTGGTTTACTGACTTTTTGCAAAAAATTGACTTTTTGCAAAAAAACTGTGTTTCATTCAAAAAGTCACGGACTTATTGATCCGCCTTCGTAGATAAAAATAATTATTTTATATAAAATAAAATAATTTTTTTATTTTTTTTTTTTTATAAATAGAACAGTTTTGGCCTTCAAAGTATAGTAACGTCATGATGCTTGTTAGGAAAAGACCTTAACCACGTGTTTGATTACTAAGAAGACAAGGATGGAGTAAAATTGATAACTAATAGTTTTGTTGTTAATGCCCTGCCTATTCTGGATGCTATAGCTTTTCTAAAACTTCGGGTTCTGATGAGATCTTTAGCCAGAACATTAATACTGTTAATATGTTTGATTTGCTTTATTTTTGTAGATATACGGATGTTGGAAGCACGTTATAAATTAAAAATAACATAAAAATAATCTCAATGTATATAAAAACACAAAAACCTAATAAAACTTTAAAAAATATTACTTGAGCCAGAGTAAAAACTAAATTTTTTTTTATATAAATAGAACATTTTTGGTCTTCAAAGTTTAGTAATGTCATGATGCTTGTTAGGAAAGGACCCTAACCACGTTTTTGATTATTAAGAAGACAAATATGTAGTAAAATTGATAATTAATAGGTTTTTTGGTAAAGCTCTGACTATTTTGAAGGCTCTAGCTCTTCAAAAACATGGGGTTCTTATGAGATCTTTAGCCAAATCGAAATAATAGTTTCAATCTAGCTAATATGTTTGATTTGCTTTATTTTTGTAAATATATGGAGGTTGGAATCTCGTTATAAATTAAAAATAATTTAATATTTAACTTTTTATTGTTTACAAATTTTTGCCATTTTTACCATTTCTTGTGGCATTTTTAAGGGTTTTTCCTTCTATTTTGCTTGCGATTTTTAGCTTTTTTCGTGGCAAAGAAACTTTCCCTAATGATGATATAGCGCTATATATCATCATCAGGGAAAGTTGAAAATTTTACGTAAAAATAAGTATATGATGTAAATACATATGGCCATATATGGCTAAATATGAATATCAAACTAAATATGAATATATTTTCGCAGGTAAAAAATTTTTTAAATAAAAAAATTTTTATTGGAATAATTTTTTAATTTTGTCATATCGCTCATTTACTTCAAGACTGTCATAAGTCAAAAAATGTGATTTTTGAGTTAATGCTGCAGATTTATTAGTAATATCGTGCTTTATAGTGTGTAAAAATTGCATGCTAATATCATGTATACTTTTCGATATGGAGGATAATATGAAAATGAAAATTATTCAAGTTCGAGGCCAATTTCGGGAATTTTCTAGGTTCCCATCATCAGAACACGTTTTGAAAGCGGTAACAATCCCATGCCAAACATCAAACATTCATATAAACTAGTTTACTCACTACATTAGTGTTTGATGTTTGGCATGGGATTGTTACCGCTTTCAAAACGTGTTCTGATGATGGGAACCTAGAAAATTCCCGAAATAGATCTATCAACACATTCCTGAAAGGGTCAAATAATAAATTTGAAAACAAAAAACTCTATAGATTATTTGTTAGGACAATATCCTAATAAAGAAATATAGAGTATGGCCTCGAACTTGAATAATTTTCATTTTCATGGCACAATTAAAGGTCGAAAAAAACAAAATTTTGATTTTTAATAAAAATTATATCAAACTTGGAGGATAATATATTTTATTTTTTCTTTAAAGTGGGTGCAAAAAGTATATACTTTATATTGAAACTGTTCTACTCACGGGTCTCTCGATAATAAGCGAATTCGCACACAACTCTTACTAAGAGAAAAATACATTTAAACCCCCTATTTAAAAAAACGTGACCAAATACATAGAGAAAGGGTCGAGCGAGGCAGATATGGATTGAAAACTTTAAACTCGTTTTCTGCAAAATCGTGTTTTTTTACTTATGTCAGTCTTGCAGTAAATGAGCGATATGGCAAAATTTATTAACAATAGTAAAGATATTAAAATACAAAAATTTACAAAAAAAAAATTAAATAACTTTTTAAGATTTTCATATTCAACTGTGCAATTTAAACGTTGAATGCCACCCTAATATTTTACACATTCGATTGAGAGTCATAAAAGTGTTGATGAACATCACCGTTTTTGCGGTATCGGTAAACTTTACACTTACACAAAAAAATGTGTAATTTTTTTTTTTTTAATATTGAATAAAAGTAAACAAAAACACTTGTTGCTTGCAACCAGTTAAGAAGCTGAAGAGAGATAACTTATTGCTGGAATAGAAAAAGTTATAAATTCCGTGTAAAATAAGATGATTCCACATATTATTATTACTTTTTAATTTTCTTAATTAGTATTTTATTATATATTTAATATTTAATATTTGAACCATATGTTGCATTTAATATATTTTGTTTATTTTATTAATTTTTTGTTTTGTTTAACAATTTTTCTTTTTTGTTTGCTTGTTTTTTTTTTATTTGTATTTAATATTTTATTATAAAACTTTTCACACTTTACAAATTCATATTTTCTTTTATGGGGAAAAAAAAATAATAAAATTTCGCCAAATACCAATTTTCCGAAGTTCAACGCGTTAATATAATTTTGTTTAGCCGTAATGAACACTTTGCAAGTTCATGTTCAACTGAAGACATTGAAATATAAAAATCTTAATAATATAAAACAAAATTTGTTGTTCGACTATAAAAATTCTCTCATTTATAGAAAATATTGCGAACAACAACAAATTATTGTAAATAAATAAAATTGCAAAAGAAACACGTAGAAATATCATCAACCTCATCGTTAGCTAAATAAATTAAAGCAAAACTCTCACAACATCAGCCATCAATTTGGAAAACTCTGTCTTAAAATTTATAACAATTCATACAAATTTGTGTCCAAAAAAAAAAAAAAAAACTTTTTTTCAAACATAAGAAAATTGAGCACGCCCCTCCCTGACTTTGATAAAATTCCAAAAGCAAATGTTGCTAAAATTGTATTTTAATACTAAAGTAGTTTTTTTATTCGTCATTTTTGTTTATTATTTCATGTCAAATGTAAATAAACCAAGTTAAGAAGATGTTTTACGCAGCCAAAAATAAAAAGGAAATTTAATGTCTTTTAAGAAATCAACAAAACGTGAAAACTGACTGACTAACTGAATGCTGATACAAGAAGAAACAAACAAAGCAACAACCATTCAATCGCATTAAAAATATTTAAATGAAACTTTTGTCCTTTTTGCTTCGTGTCCTTTTTCTCTTTGAATAGAAATGTTGCAACAGGTTTTTTTTTACATGGGGATTCTTATGTAAGCCAAGCATTGTGTTTCCAAGAAAAGTATCCGAGAGATTTTTATAATCGAATTTTATGGTAAAAACTTGATACCATCATTATTGAAAAAAAATTTTTGAAAAAAGTACAAAGTGTTACAATGGGGCTTTAAACAAAATAGGGTGAAAAATATAAAACTTCTAAAATACTAATCCGATTGGTATAATTCAAATTGAAAATTATAAAGAATGTGTTCGTCTTTCGAATTGTTGTGATTGGGTCAAAATTGACTATCGTGTATAAAATTTGTGTGGGGCGTGTAACTTTTGCACATGTCGATCAAATAGTTGGCATGGAGAAATGTGACCTAAAACGTGTAATGTATTGGGGAAGGAGGGGTGAATTGGGAATTTCCCCTTTTTTAAGTTTAATGGACCTAATCCTATTAAGGAATGTTTAGTATCATTTAAAATAATATGTACAAGGTGGCGCAAAAATAACCTTCCGAAGTTTTTTGGCTGTAATTTAAAAAAAAAAATTAAAAACTTTGATTCTTCTTGTGGATTATTTTTATTTGGTATTTTAATTTTTTTTACATCAAGTCGAGAGTATGATGTCATGTAAATGGCCGCCGCCACAGTTGATTGTCATTTGAGCCCTTTTTATGGCATTTTCCATCACTTTGGCCAAAACTTCCGGCGATAGGACCTCTCATTCTTGACGGATATTGTCTTTAAGAGATGCAAGAGTCTGAGGCTTGTTTGCATAAACCCGCGACTTCAAAAAGCCCCACAAAAAGAAGTCTGGAGCGGTCAAATCAGGCGATCTTGTTGGCTAGTGCAAATCGCTAAAACGGGAGATTAGGCGCCCGGGAAATGCATCCTTCAGCATATCGGTTGTGGCACGTGCAGTGTGTGACGTTGCACCGTCCTGTTGGAACCACATGTTTTCCAATCCCAATTCATCAAGTTGCGGCAAAAAGAACTCGTTGATCATTGCTCTGTAGCGCTCACCATTCACAGTAACCGTTTGGCCCACGACGTCTTCGAAGAAAAAAGATCCGATGACTCCTCCAGCGAAAACAGCACACCATACAGTGACTTTGAGCGGGTGTAATGGCTCTTCGTGGGTTACACGCGGATTTTCAGTGCCCCAGAAGCGTAAATTTTGCTTATTTACGTACCCGCTAAGATGGAAATGGGCCTCATCACTCATGATTATTTTTGATGAAAAATCATCTTCCTCTTGGTGGTGATTAAGGATGGCTTGAGCGTATGTTACACGCGATTGGCGGTCAGCAGCTAACAGCTGATGCACCGTCTGGACTTTGTACGGAAACATCTTCAAATCTTGTACCAAAATTCGCTGTAAAGACCGTCGACTGATACCCATTTGCGTGGCACGTCGTCTGGTCGATGTCGACGGCGCTTCCATGACATCCTCGGCTACAGCAGCAATATTCTCTGCAGAACGGCTACTCCGGGGTCTGCCACGCCTGGCAGCATCTCGTGTTGTGCCAGTCTCTTCGAGGCGAGCGGCTAAAAGTCGCAGTGTTTCACCAGTAGGCGTTGGACTGCCAGGAAATCTGCGACGAAATTCACGTTGTGCCAAAGTCACCGACCGATTATTGGTCAAATAAATAGTCACCAATATTCCGCGTTCTGGAGCAGTGTAGCGTAACATTGTTTATTAACGTGTATTTCGCATGTGTTTACTACACAAATGTCAAAACAGAACTGACATTAGGGGCCAATCGCAAAATTAATAGCATTTTCTGATAGGAGGATTACTTTTGCGCCACCTTGTAAATAGAAATTTAATTGAATATTGTTTTTAATTTCAAACAAATTTTAAGTACATACAATTGAAACTTAAATTTAAATTGCAAATAAGTCGGAAAAAAAATATTAAAATCGACCACAATTGGAGGGGGGGGGGGGTTTGCTTAAGGTCCTGACTAAAATAAGCCTTAATTTTTCAAAATCATTTGAAAATTGACAAAGTTATTGTACTTTTTCTTGCAACTTCTCAAACTGTTTTTGTAATACACTCACAAGGGGAATACCCCGATGTGTTCTCACCGATCTTAATTAAATTTTTATATATGTGATAAAGAAAACAAAATTGACATGTAATTTGTTTTAGCGTCCCAATCTCAATTTTAAGGTTAAAAGGTGGGGCAAAAATTAATACATTTTTGTATGGAAATATGTCCGAAATTAATGAAATTCATATACTTCGAACCCAGTTTTGATATACTCTAGAAAAATATTGTTTGATACTAGTATTGCATATGTAGCACTGGTCGCTCCAGCTCAAGTCTTTGGGGGGTAAGGAAAAATTAAAAAAAAAAAAAATTCAATCCAAGAATTGTCTTTTAAAATTCCTCGGTGTTCGCGTAACACTTACCCCCACACAGTTCGTCAAATCTTTATCAGATGGCGTCCAACAGCTGTGCTAAGAAGTATTATTTCGCGCTATTATCCTTGTTGCAATATTTGAAGCGCTACTTATTTTGCCACCTTTCATCTCTACTTTATCCCCTTTTCAAAGACAGCAACACATTAATATATCAATCGTGCTTCTCTTAAAAATAACACAACAGAGCCGTTAATGATAATTATACCCACGATATCCGCGCTTATCAATTACAACCTACAAAAGCGAATTTTTTTAATATTAAGTTGGTTGTTTTTACATTATAAAACGTTAAGCTTAATATTTAAACTATTTATTTTTAAAGTGAATTATATGCTTTTAAAGTGAAATTTTTTAAACTTTAAAAGTCAACTTTTGTTCAATTTTTTATACACATTTCGTCAGGGGCCATAAAATTTATTTACAGTTAAAAAAAATTACATATTTATTGCGAAAACTTCTTTTTTCTGTATAGAATGGACAAATACTACTTTCGAAATAAAAACTTTTAAAAAAATGTTGTATACACACATAACATTTGTTAGTTTTATTGCATATTTTCTAAGAAATGGGAAAATTAGCGAGTTTTTCACATGACTAGTTCATATATATAGAACATAATCTGTACATGAACAAACTTCTTGAAAAAATAATTTTTTTAATAAATAACGAAATAGCGAATTTTGAAAAAATTTCACGTGCTGGAAAAAATTTAAGAACATATTTGAAATCTTTTTGACAAATAAATTTTGTGCAGTTTGTAGTAGCCATAGAATACTGTAGAACCCCATCATTAATTCAGTTTTTTTGAAAATGGACTATCATACCACTTTCAATATAAATGGTTCATTTGTGGGTTAACTTTGTCTTAATATTAACCGATTTTCATCAAATTTGCACATCCCAATAAAATGTAAGCCCATAATGTATGCAAAGTTGTGTCCGATCCGGATAAAAATTTCGGATATTCAAACAAGAAACATTTAGATTAAGTTTCCGTACAAGGACAGAAAATTATCAAACTTATTAATTTCTAATAATAATTGTGAAATCAAAAGACCCAAAAAATTTGATTAATTTCTTACGTTGAACGAAAAAAGTGGCATCAGAGAAAACCCTTCAGTTGAAAAATTTTGTGTTGAAAAACTTCTAACAAATTACTTTCTTGGTAATGACAAAGTACAAAATAGGAACAATTTTCTATAAATATTCACAGTTCTAGCAAGGCTGTTCAAAAAAATTTTAAATAATTCGAGAAATTTTCGCTTTGAAAGTTACATATAAAAAATGTATGAAAAAGACGTTAAAATTCAAACTCAAACAAAAATCAAACTTTGCTCTCTGGAAATTCTTCCCTAACTACGTAAGCGCCATCTATCGAAAATACAAAGAATATATCATAGATGTGGTATCACTTACAACCTATGGGAACACAGTGGACATTAGAGTGAGGTAAGTTTCTAAAAATAGAACTGTTTTGTTGTTGGAGTTGTACTTCTGACATTATGTATGCAAGAACAAAAACACCGTGTATTGAATAAAACTAGTTTTAATCACAACAGAACTCGACCTGACGATAGCTCAGTGCACTAAAGCGCTCTGTTTAACGTGTAGTGCGAGTGCATGTGGCATTAGAAATCAGTTTATCTATACCACGGTCAGTGATTGCACAGAAAATTTCATATAGACGCAATCGAACAAATCAAAAACATAACAAATATTACATTATTCAAAAAAAAAAAAAAAAAAAAAAACAGGGCCACTGACGAAGGTTCAATACCAGAAACTGCGCAGTCTGATTCAGAAAAATTGAAAATTTACAATGTAGTTATGATTTTTAGAAAATACACTCATTCTTCTCTACCACGCCTTTCACAATTAAAATTAAATAAAATTGCATATTTATTATAGTATTAATTGCAATTATCTGAAAAAGACGTTAAAATTCAAACTCAAATAAAAATTATGAATTTATTGTACAAATGGCATTAGTTCAGAGCACTTTAGCCAAATTTAAGACAGATAAGTAAAATAGAGCAGTTAGAAAATAGAAATTTCTTATACAGCTAAAAACTGGAATTGGCAATCTCTCCCAAAACTGAAAAACATTTTTTTTTCTAAAAAATCTGGACAATATTAAAATCGTGGATCTTAAGTTTTTTTTTTACCATTCTATAAAATAGCGAAGTGGCGGTTTTGACATTGAAAAGTAATAATTTCCTTCTTATTTTAATAAAATGTTCAAATTTATTTAATACGTTGAATTTAACAATGTCAACAATAACAACTATTATTAATGTTACACTAATTGATCAAAAATAAGTTAAAATTTTTTGCTAAAACTAATAAAAATTAGTTTAAAATGACGTTGCAAGAAAAAGTGCTAAAATGAGCAAAAATTTTTTGGTAATACTTATAAAGAAAAAAATAGCAAGAATAAATCTGTTGAATCTACCAAATTTAGTTATATTTTACAAAATTCAGCACAATTGAAAGTACCAAATTATTCTGCTAAAAACAGTAACCAAATTTTTAACAAAAATTTGACAAAACATTCACAAAAAATTTAAATACTTTTGAATTTTTTTTTTTAGATTTTTTTTTTTATGAAACGGTACGTTTTACGAACATCTATAAAACATTTCATAAATATTATGAAGTTTTTCCTTTCATTACACATGTTTCCCAATGTGGAGCTTTTGAAAATTATTATATAACTTTTTATAATTGGTCGAGAAAATTATCTATAGCCGAAAAATGCCTAAAGAGTTGGCCTATAAGCTTATGTTCTTCCATTTAGAATATTCCACTTATTTTTATTATATCGGCCAAATACCAGGTGTACGACCACATTAGGGAGCATTGCCTTACAATTTTTTTTTTTAAACTTTTCCTTTTTTTTTTGCTTAATCTTAGTAAGATAAGACGGTAAAAATGAAACTGTTAAATGTGCAAAATTGTAGTTATATATGAGTTGAATTTTAGTGAATTACTTATAATTTACCTTAAATATACTTTAATTTTGCATATTTTAGAGATTAGTGTTTGTTGTTGTTATCTTACTAATATTTAACAAATAAAACTGTTAACTTTAATAAGTTTCTCAGCAAAATAATTTAAATCTAATTCTTATTCAAACCACTTATTTTTACAGTGGTATGAGTCCATTTAAAACAAAAATTGAGATAATGATGGGTTTAAATAATATTCAATGGGTTTTATTCACTGCAAAAATTTGTTTGTCAAAACCTAAAAATTCGCTAAAATTTTAAAGGAATTCTTGTATTCTTGTATCCCCATAAAAGAAATGCCTTGGTCTTATAATCATCGATCTCCAGATTCAAAATCTTCTCTTCGAATATTCCTGGCACGTACATTTTCTGCGAAATTCGCAATTTCGATACTTTTTTTAAAAAGCTTATTACAGCAAGTTTAATAATTTGCAGATCATGTTCTATGTATATAAACTAAGCATGTGAAAACCCGTTAATTTTCCAATTTCTTAAAAAATTTTGAATAAAACTAAAAAAACTTGTAGGTTTACGGACAACAATTTTTAAAAAGTTTTCGAGGACAAACTCTATTGCTCTTCACTCTTCATAGACATTTCCCAAGCCTTTGACAAAGTCTGGCATGACGGGCAATTATATAAAATATGCTCATTGTTGCCCCAAAATACCCACAAGTTACTCCGAAACTATTTACTGGATCGGTAATTTGTAGTAAAGTACAAAGATCATATCTCAGACTCACGAAAAATCACAGCTGGAGTTCCCCAAGGCAGTATAATAGGTCCTCTCATGTATATACTGTATACTTCGGATATGCCCACAAATAATCTGATTCACACGTCAACTTTTGCAGACGATACAGCGTTTATAAGCGTAAATAAAAACCCAGCAATTGCTTCTAGTTGTCTACAGGCTCATATTAAAGAACTCGAAAAATGGCTCAACAAATGGAAAATAAAAGTAAATCCATCAAAGTGCGCACACGTTACTTTCACCTTGAGAAAGGGCAACTGTCCCAAACTGAAGATAAATAATATCGATATACCCGAGCAAAATCATATAAAATATCTTGGTATACATCTCGATCGTCGCCTTACCTGGGTCCGAATTACGGCATTCGTGATCGAGTGAAATCGTTCGAAAACAGTTTCTTTAATCGGTAATTGCACAAATACTAATAATGAAAACACCAAGTTTTATATTTATTTTCAATCAATGACCGAAGTACAACATCCCTGATCGAAAAAATTTCGTTTACATGTTTTATTATCAGAAATAAAAAATTAATTTCGATAGCAAAATTACGATCGCGAATGCCGTAATTCGACCCCTGGTCTTAACATATCGAATCTAAATGCATACAACTTAAGCTTAAAACATCACAGTTTCAGTGGCTCCTTTGTCCTAATTCCGATCTCAATCTTAACTACAAGGTTCTACTCTACAAAGCTATTATTAAGCCAATATGGACATATGGAATCCAACTATGGGGAACAGCTTCGGCTTCTAATATAGAAAAATTACAAAGAAGACAAAATAAAATATTGCGACTTATTACTGGTGACCCGTGGTATATTCGTAACGCAAATATTCATAAGGACCTTAATATTGCATTTGTTCGCGACGAAATAAAAATCTTCTGCTCCAACTATGTACGAAAACTGGCATCACATCCAAATCCTCTTGCACAGGATCTGCTATCCTATAATGGACACATTCCCCTCAAGAGGGTCGACACATTGGCCCTCGCGAATTTACATAATAGATAAACTTTCACGCAACGAAAAATGGATTTCTATTGCAATGGCAACAGATCCAGAAATTATTAGTTAATTTAAGATTTTAATACTTATTGTTATTTTCTGAAATAAGAAAGATCCAATAAATAAATAAAAGTTGAAAAAAAAAAAAAAAATTGAAAGTGGTATAAGTCAATTTAATAGTGAAAAAAACAGGGATTTTATCAATAAATATGCAATTTTTTTTTACAGGGATGTATGCATATCTCATATTAAAAACAATGGGACTCGTACCATTTCCAAAATAAATAGTTCATTACAAAAATTTTACATAATTTTTCTATTTGTTTTGTCCCTGGTAAAACAGTTATATATTATGTTATATTATTTAATACAACTTTATACCATTATATATTGCTTTGTATGCTACAATATATTAAAAGATATAATTTTTGTTTTTCGAACAAATTTTATATTGCACCATATCTAAGTATATATTTTTACTTACGTTACCATATTTTATCAGATCTGCCACAAAGAATTTAAATTGTAAGATCAAAGTTGATCCAGTTCCATATACAGTTTTAAATTTATTTTTATTTGAAATCTATTACATTCTATTTATAATAGGAAAATGTTGTTTAAAAATTTCTTGGGGAAACCATTATAAAAAAACTTGTGTGATTATTTATTTGGTTTTTGTTAGAAAAACAATTTACATACACTCAAAAAAAAAAAGTTTGTAAAGTCAGCAAAAAATTTTACTGAGTCAACAAAATTTTAGTCAAGAGGGTGCCTGCAAAAAAATTGCTAATCTTTTGCTGAAAATCAGCGAGCTGATTTTTAGCAACAAAATTAGAAGATTCAGCAAAAGTTTTGCTAACACTTAGTGGATTAGAAATAAAAAAGCCTTGCTAAAAATGAATAATTTTTTTGCTGAATTTTAGTATACTGAAAAAAAAACGCAAAAAAATTTGTAGAAAAATTGTAATTTAGTAAATTTATTTGCTGAAAATCATAAAACATATTTTTGTGATTCTTTAATTTACAATAATTACGAAATATAAAAATTTTCATGTTAGAAAGTGTTTTGAAACCATCAGATAATGACAATCGTAATTAATTTTCATTTTCCCACATTGACTACATGAATTAATTTAATATCTGAAAATATATAGAAATAAATATATATAACATAACAAAAATTTTCTTTCAACTACTTACATCAATGGTTGTCTAAATTGTAGTGTATTTAATATTTTTCACTTTATTTTTACTTTATATTATATTTCTTTATATTTTATATTTATTTATAGTTATTTATATTTTATATTATATTTTTAACCCTAGTCATTATATGCCACCCTAATGTAGTTTTAAGGATTTTGGAATAATTGGAAATTAGATTTATCTATTGGAAATTGTATCATTTTTACAACAATAAATTTTAGTTTAAGGATCCCGTTATTTTTATTTATAAGCCGTCGAAAATTTAAATAAAGGATCATTATTTATTCAGCCTTAAAACTCGGCTTTTTATTTGGCATTAAATTTGCCAGTATTACAAAATAAAGTTCGGCATATAAAGCTGCCAAACTTTAAAACTATTACCAGTGGCGTTAATTAGCGCCGGTAACAACATTTTATAGAATAAACTTTTATCCTACCGTTTCACATTACAAAATGATGCTATCTTTTAAAGGACGCAACTGCCGAAGATAATTATAGAAACGAAACGAAAAAAATTAACAAAAACAAACGAAACGAAACGAAAAAAAACAACCCTTTTTTTGCAATAAGAAAAAGGAACTATAAAAATCTACCTAAGATGTGTATCTTTGTCTTTCGCTTTATTCTGTCTACATGTCTGTATATGTTTGTTTGCAATTTGACCACACTAGATTATTAATCTATAAACATTTAGTTTGGAAATACATATTAAATTTAAACATTTTATTTTGTCTTTTATTTAATTAATAGACAATTATTTTCACAAGCCGGTGACAAAGCAAAATTTAAGTTGTTTTAATCCTCAATTTTGTTTTATGTATGAAAAACAGATACAAAAATCTTCCATGGTTGATTTTTTTATATGTCTTATTAAAATTGTATTTTTTAGTATCATTTTCCTCTTCTCTACTACATCTTGACATGCCGCGACATCTGCTTCATTATGCGTATATCTTTCAATCTGGTTGTTGTCCACACTATTAATGTGCTTATCAGCACAATTTTTTTTAGCAAAATTAATTAGTAAATATTAGTATAATATTAGTAAAGAATTAGTATAAAACAGCTAAGTGCTGAATAAGTATAACAAAAATTTTAGCTGAAAACACGATTTTAGCAAAAAATTTGCTAAAAAATAGTATACCTGATTTTCAAAACGTTTTACTGACTTTTCTGCTAACTTATTTTTTTGAATGTATAAAATCTAATTTATTCAAAACAAGCGTAAATCCATTTTCCTATTGTATTATCTCTCGCATATTCTTACTTTAAGTAAACATTTTATAACACAGTGCAACATTTTTGAAGTCATTGAGTGCAAACTCCTTCTCATGTGGAATTTCTCGAAATACTTATCGAAGCTAACAAAAACCCCATTTGGGTTTTGCTAGTTTAGATGCTGTTGGGATTTCATGTTATATTTTGGCTAAAGCTTGATTTGTTCGAAGAATATGTAATTTTTCACACGGCTTTAATACAGGAACACAAACTTCCAATTGGTTTCCGAGATATAGCCGTAAGAAAAGTTGCATGTTCTTGGGAGAAATTAAGATTTTGCCAAAATATATGAAGCCATAAAATTCGAACAGCAGCTAAACTAGAAAACCCCTAAATGGGGGTTTTTATGTCGTGACATTTTGGCATACTTCTAAGACGAACTATTTCTGGAAGTCCCACATTTTCAATACAAATTTTCCAAATCTTTGCAATTTCTTCCATAATTTTTTAATTTATGAACAGTTTTAAACCGAAAACACATCAATTTTTGATTTAATGTACCTCAAAATGATTTTTAAGAAGTCGAATGAAATATTTTCTCAATTTTTTCTCAAGATTTTTTGAGACTATAAGAAACTATAAAAAAGGTTAATATGAACCACATATTGTGCGTAGAATTTTTATTTCAAAAACAATAATTCGATATGACTTGAAACTTTTAAATTTTTCAATTTATAACGAGCTTTCAACCTCCGTATATTTATTTATTTATATTTATATCATTTCATTATAATTTCAAATCAAATGTGTTGACTTAATTTTATATCAAAATAAATAGTTTAAAAAACTACAATCATATTTGAACTTTTCTCACTTTCAAAATGAAAATCTCACCTTTAGTAAAAAATGTTATATGCAAAATTATTTAAAATTATAATTAGTTCATAAATTTTTTAAATTTACATAATGTATTTAACAAAAGTACTAATTCAACCATTTATACGAAATTCGACCTAATTGCATTAAGTTGTATGTAGTATGATATTATTTAGTACAATAACATGTGGTCAGAATTCGGATTCAATTTGAATAGCATTAGAAGAAATTAAATCCAATTTCATAAACGTATATTAAATTGTTTTCACATTTTTTTTGGATTAAATTGTATGTGATTAGTTATTATACCCTATCTAATTAGATATGACACCAAATAATTTTTCTTACCAAATAATTTTTATATACTCAAAGAAACACCGATTCTTTTTTGCAGCAAAATTTGTTGTCATATAAATCGTTTGACTACAGCAACCAGGCTTGCCAGACTTGGGGTTTTGTCCATAAATTTTGTGATTTGTTTTTGGTCTTGGGGATAAAAATGTTCAATTGGGGACATGGGATTTTTTTGGGGGATTTCAAAAATATTTACGGGACTTTCTGGGGATATCACAAATTTTTGACAAATATTTTAATTGAATTCAGGTTATATGCCACCTGCTTTTTCCAAAAAACTTTTCCAGGGTGTTTATATAAAATAAATGTAAAATGTTGTTAAAACATTTGCGATTAAATTGCGATCCCAGTAAAAAACGCTGCTTACCTGCAATCAGGTTTGTAAGGGAATAAGACAAAAAGAATCCCTTGTAAATGTATATATTATTAGTCTTTAACGCACCCTCCTGTCGTAGAGCCTCGGACATTTGCAGAGAACATGCTCAGTGGTCTAGGGTTCCAATTCACAAGACCTGCACGTATCCGTAGAGGATCGTCCCATCTTGTACAATTGATACCTAAGGCCACAGTGTCCTGTGAGGTAACCCGTTACGGTCCTTAAACAGCATCGCCTGTCGCTGCCCAGGCGATCAGGCCCAATAGGCCCCAAACTCCGACTCCCTCCATCTTCTGAGCCTCTCTCTGATATACCCATTGGGTACACCACAGAAGGGTTCCGGGCCAATGAATTGTCGACGGGCTCCGCAGTTGGCCCGTTCGTTGCCCTCATGCCCCTCATGGCCTGGAACCCAGCCCAGTGTCAAGGAGTTGTTAAGTCCTAGACGATTTAGAGAGTCGAAAAAAAAAGAATCCCTTACAAACCTGCTTACATATGCCATGATTTTTATATGACGAATTCACCACTTGAAAGCCTTACTTTTTGCAAAATAGGCACGGATTTCAGCGCTTATAAAAAGCTGTGATTTCATGACTTTCAGTAAAATCATATTTCATATCTACATTATTACGATTAAAAGTAATAATATTAATATTATATAAATTATTTTACATAAAATTCTGCAGGTCTTAATTTTCATTTTCATTGCACAATTAAAGGTCGAAAAAAACATAATTTTTATTTTTAATAAAAATTGTAACAAACTTGTAAAAAAGGCAAAGTACCGCCTAGTTTACTTCCCCTGTTTTGTTTACAAACTAAACAAAATATAAAAAGGAGAAAAAAAAACAAAAAACGTGTATTGAATATCCACCAGAGGTGGACCTTACGCATCAAACAAGTTTTCAATTTATTTTTGATCAATGGTTATAATCTTTAACTTCAAACTCATATGTATATTAGTTCTCATGTAGTGAGTAAACTAGTTCATATGAATGTTTGATGTTGACATGGGATTGTTACCGCTTTCAAAACGTGTTCTGATGATGGAAAACTAGAAAATTCCCAAAATAGATCTATCAACACATTCCTGAAAGGGTCAAATAATAAATTTGAAAAAAAAAAACTCTATAGATTATTTGTTAGGACAATATCCTAATGAAGAAATATAGAGTATGGCCTCGAACTTGAATAATTTTCATTTTCATTGGTCTTAATTATTTGTTGTTAATATAATAATTTCATTTGTTTTACCGCACCACGTGCTAGCTCTTCAGAAACAATTAAATGACTAATAATTTTGTAGAACATACTCAAAAACACCAACCACAGTCGGAAATCACTCGGGGAAACGGTTACAGATCGATTATAACCCACGATATGAAACATTCTGCATTACAAACTGCATCCTTGCAAGGGATTAAGGTAAGCTGCCCTATGGGGAATGAGGAGTCAATTGACCTAAAAGTGGCTGGTTAAAGAAGGACTTCTCACAGGACTGTTATAATTTAATACTGAAGTGGGTTAAGCAGTGTCAATTGTCCTAAAATTACCAATCCTGTGACTGGTAAAGTGAGGACATTCCACTTAAGCAGAATGCTTATTTAGAAAAATCCAGTTGGCCAGAATTTTACCCATTGGAAGCTGTTTAGTTTTCGTTTATTTTACACGGCATGGCCATTTTGCGACAGTCTTGTGGTATGCCCATCTTTGGTTAGTCCTGTGGCATGCCACTATGTGGTTTAAAGCAGGACAAATGACCCCTTCCTCTGACAAACCAATGTTAAAGTTGCCAGTTGTTTATATAGGGTTTAGCTGATGACCGGTCTCTGGCACGAAGGGACCGATCCTGTGGCACACGCAGAACCGGTCCCATTCCCCATAGGGTGCTTACAACCTGCATTATTGTAAAGTAAATCACAAAGCTCAAAAAAAATTTTTTTTTTTATTTTTATACGAAAATTATTCGTTTCTTTTGCTGCTTCTCAGTATTGTTTTATCCTGCTTTGAAAAACACGAAAATTTTTCACTAGGATATTAAATTAAAATTTTTGTACGCATGTTTTTCATCCAAAAAATATCTTTTTGACTCGAAAAATAAAAACAAATTCTATACTCATATTCACAAAAAATTCAAACCTTTTGAATTTTCTGAGCCATTTCTGTTTAATTTTTTTGAAAACTCCCTTTAAACATGAATGCTCGTTTACGACTCCTAGAATAAGAACCATAAAAAATTTAAATATTTCTGGAATACAATTGATAATTCCCGAAATACAATTGATCATTTCTAAAATACACTTATTAATTTTTGAAATACAATTAATAATTTCTGAAATAAAATTTATAATTTCGGAAATAAATATATATGTGATATACAACTGATAATTTCTAAAATTTAATTTATAACTTCTGAAATACAATTGAAAATGGTGTAGTTTGCAATGATATTTCTATTAATTAAAAGCCAAGTTTAAAATCCAAAGTAAATTTGGGCTAACTTACCTTAAAAATTACATTGTCGAATTTGGGGATTTTTTGGGGATATTTGTGGACTTAATGTCGATAAAAAGTGGTTGGCAAGCCTAATAAATGTAGGCAAATTAAATAAAGAATTTTAAACTCTACAACTTTGTTAAACAAATTTTCCGATTGGGAAATTATTTGGGATATTTTTTGATTTGTTTAGGGATAACGAAAAAAAGTATCTGGCAAGCCTGACAGCCACTGTTGCCATGGTCATTCGAAATTTATTATCACAAACTAATGTTTGTGGTATTAAATGAATTTACGTCGAAAAAATTGGATATTGTTAAACATAGTGGAAAATAATATAAAATATTATCTGCCTAAATGGATTCAATACATCAAAATTAGTTTCAATCAAAATATGAACATGGACATTTTTTTTAAATGTGTGATGTTGATGAAATTGACACAATTATTGCAATAATTTCTTTTATTTTGAATTGTAAAGAAAAGGGCTTATAGATTTACTTTAACTATTAAATTAATAAGATTATAACAAAATTTCAGTTTGATTAAAGTGATTGCCTCGTACTTATTAACGCTCAAAATTAAAAATGATCAAAATGTCGCCTGATGAAAACTCATTTTTTTTCTTTCTTAATTATATATTATTTGCAACTTACAACTAAGAATTCCAAGTTGTATAATAAAAACTCACTTCACTTGGAGGACTTCACACTATCTGTACTGATGCTTTGCCACCAACACCTAAAAAGTTATACGGTGTTAATGCTTTGAAACCAGATTTTTTAGATTTTCACTTTTTTTCAGTTGTTTTGGCCAGCAAATTTACGCATCGAATTCTTAGAAAATTTTTACTAAAAACCTTAAAATTTTGCGCAGTTATATGTACGTCGCGGTGATGTGCCATAAATATAGACGAAGTAAGAGCTGCACAAAAATTAAAAAAATTAACGTGATTTTCTTCAAAAAAGCACATTTTCGCATGACACAGACAGAATTTTATTGCCAGATGGTCGGAATATGGTGTGATTTTAATATATTACCAATTTACACATTTTTGCAAAAGGCTGCTCTTAAATCTCATTTTTTTTTTTTTTTGTTTTACCGGGTATTTCCGCAAATTTTGCGATTTTTTTTTTTTTTTTTGTAATTTTGAATTTGTAAGCTGAACAGAGCCTTTTTGTTAATGTTTTTATCTGTTGGTATGCATTTGTGTTGATTCCTATTATACACTTAAGCGTGAAGAAATTTTAATCATAAGTCAGCGTGATTGAATTGCCATGGCACACTCAAATCGCTGATGGCAATACTGCAGTAAATATAGAAATCGTAAGTGACCAATCAGAAAACCGCTAGTGGAACAAAAAATAGAGCACTGGATAAACGAGGAATTGTAAATAAACTACTGGCAGAACACTTGGTTAAGTCGTTTTACCAGCGTTTCCAAAAAGCGTTTTGCTAGTATTTGTTTCACAACAATTTCAGTGCTCCACAGAAAAAAAAAAAACATTGGCAAAGATTTGGATGTGACCACTATGTCAACGTTACGAAAAGGTGTTTTTCCCAGTGCCATTCACTCAGATATTACCAACGGCTCAAAAGTTTGACGACTGGTAAAGCATTAATTTTATAAAAATAATGGTGCTTTGTTTAAAAAAGTTTTTAGTCGGAAGATTCCGAGTGAAAGCCTGCCCTGTCGGAAAGTGCCAGTGGTAAAAAAATCAAGCACCTGTATACACTGGTTAACCGAATTGTAAATAAACTACAAGCAGAACACTAGTTTACGACGTTTTACAAGCGACTCCAAAAAGGGGTTTTCCAGCATTTGTTTTACAATAAATTCGTTGATCTATAAAAAAAAAAACATTGACAAATAATTGACTTCGACCGCTATGCCAACGTTGAAAAAAAGTGTTTTCCCAGTGCTATACAGTCAGAAATTAAAAACGGCTCAAAAGTCTAACCACTGGTAAAGCATTTATTTTATAAATATTATGATGGTTTTATGTAGAAACGTTTGTAGTCGGAAGGTTACGTGTTATAAAATAGATTTTTTAGTTTCTGCAAAATCTCTTTTAAGACCAACTTTTTTTTATTTTTCCCAACGTTGGCAAATTGTTTCCCTCAAACTTTTTGTCAGTGCTGACGTATTTTAGCACACAACTGTTACCCAGCAGTTATCACTTACTTACGTTTCAAGCTTTCAATTATTATATGTCTCGCTATCGGCTGTCAATCAGGCGACCAGTGTTCGAATACCGGCAGAAACAAAAAAATTATCCACGAATTTTGTGTTAATTTTATTTTGGAAAACAAATTTTTAGACCATCTTTTTCATGGGTTACCAAAGTTTTGCCAAAGTTGGAAATTTTGTATACCCAGTGATTGTCCGACACTTTTTGAACAGGCAGACCTTTTGTCTAATGATATTATCATTTTGGGATTGGGAAAGCACTGTACCACTTATTAAAGTACCTTGCCAGCGGTGGTTAGTTTGTATTTGTATCTGACTGGGTGTATATTAAGTTTTACCAACAGCTAAGAGGCCGTAAAAATTGTAAGGAATATAGACTATATGGGGCTTTCAATATTTTATTGATCTAATTTAGCATCACTTAATATAATCCATAATTTGTAAAGTATATAAGTTTCTATGTAGGGGTTTGCATCAATATAATCATCCTCATTTTGATTTTGCAATCAAAAATTGTCTATCGGCTATACATTTTGTGGAAATCGTGATTCTCTGGAAAAAAAAAGTACCCAGCCAGAAAAATACGAACGGCAAAGCATTGGTCCAGTGCTTAAAACGGTGGTATGAGCGTTGGCAGAGCGTTGGATTTCTGAAGATTTAAGTGCTTTGCCAACCCCAAAATGATAACACCGGGCAGGGCTTGGCCGTTCCTTTTTTTAAAACGTTGGCAAAGCACTGGCAATAAGCGCTTTGCCAGTACCAAAACCATAATTTTAAAACGTTAGCAAAGCATTGATGGAACAACCAATGAAGTGCTTTTTTAATGATAAAATAAGTGCTTTGCCAACTCTAAAATGATAACACCGGGCAAGGCTTGGCCGTTTCTTTTTTTAAACGTTGGCAAAGCACTGGCAATAAGCTCTCTGCCAGTACCAGAACCATAATTTTAAAAAATTAGCATATCATTGGGATAAGAACCAATAAAGTCCTACTTTGTAATTCACTTAAGTAAAGAGTTGTATTATTTCTTATTGAACGATATTGGTAATTTGAACAGAAATAACAATAGGCTTCAGCTAAGTTAATTACAAAATAACTGAAGATTTTTATTCAAATTAGGTATAGATAAGAAAAGTTTTTAAATACGATTTGAGTTAAACCTTTTTTATACACTCAAAAAGTCAGTAAAGTCAGCATAATTTTTGCTGGGGGGATACTTGCAGAAAAATTGCTAATATCAGTAAAAAATTTGCTAAATTAGCAATTTTTCTACAAGGATCCTTTGAGCAAAAATGTGGCTGACTTTACAGAATTTTTTTTAGTGTATGAATTTGATTTGAATACCATATGCTTGTGGTTAGTTGATTTTAAATTTATTTAAGATTTGAAAAAGAAATAAAAAATAATTAAATTTTAATATATGCAAAATAAATTTAAAAAATACTATTCATTTGTTATTTTTATTAAAACCTGCTAACTTATTTAAAAACAAGTACATGCATTAAATTTCGTTTTTAAAAGGTTGTAAATTTAGTGTATCGAGCCATGGCAAAGCACTTTTAGCCAGCGTTGGGAAAGCGTTTGGAACAAGGGCTGTATCACTGTTTTTATTATGTTAACGGTTATAAATTTTGTAAATAAGTACTGGCAATGCACTTTTTGTCAATGTTTTGAAAGCGATCCAAGCCAGTGCTTTTTTATTTATGCGGTTGTAAATGTTGTAAATTAAGTACTGGCATAGCACTTTGTACGAACGTTGGCAGAGCGTTCTAAGCCAGTGCTATGCCAGTGCTTTTTTATTTTTACGGTTGTAAAATTTGTTAATTAAGTACTGGCAAAGCACTTTTTACTAACGTTGGCAGAGCGTTGTAAATCAGTGCTTTGTCAGCACTTTATTTGTTGGACCATTGGCAAACAGTGCTCTGCCAGTGCTTGATTTTTCAGACCATTGGCAATTTCCGGCTGGGTACATACAACACGAAGTTGACCTATGCAAGTATTCGCTAAAGGCATAAAATAAAGATTTGGATTTGGTTTTGAACGAATTGAGCCAAAAAACAATACCACGTTTCCGGAAATGATTAAAATTCTTGTTTGAACTACTTCTGAAAAATTTAAAATCCGCTATAACTTTTACGACCCTCATTAAAATGAACGAACGTGAACGGATTAAACTTACAAAATATCTAGGAGTACATTCTTGCAAAGCGGCATTAAAAAAATTTTTTTTTTTTTTAATCCAAATATTGTATATATGACATTTAAGCCTTAATAAATCCTAAACCAATTAAGATATGATCTACAAATAAATTGCAAAAACTTATGTATTGTCAGCAGAATGTGGCGCATATTAAAAAAAAAAATAGAATTTATGTGGACTCTGTTATTTTCGAAAAATTATACATAAGGTAACAAAAAAATATTTAGATCCATATATCTTTTGAAACTAAAAAGATAATTCACTACTTTAAAAGCCGTTTATTAGAGACGAATGAGTATAATGAAAATCTGCAACAGCAACTGAAATTTACCAACAATTGTAATTTTGAAAATTTCTTTTAACTTTCAACTTTAAACCGCTATAACTTTCGCGGCCCTTGCTCAAATTTATGCACGCGAACAGATTTTTAGTTTCTTATATCTACTGTTTCAAGTGTACAGAGTGTCATTGATGTGCCATGAACAAATTTTTAATTTTTTTTTTTTATCCCAAATATTAAAAATATGACATTCAAAATGTTGTTATTGCTAAACCAATTGCGATATAACCCTCAAATAAATTGCAGCAAATTTTGTATTGTTCGCAAAATGTAAATGTATATTATTAAATAAATTTTAAATTTTTGTGTACTTTTTTATTTTCAAAAATGTATACTTAAGGTAAAACAAAATCTTTGGATTCATATATCTCTTTACATTTAAATAACCCAGCAAAAAATTTCCAAAAAGGTAGGGTCGTTTGTAATCATGCATTTTGGGCAGAACGCATTCCTTACTTGATTACCTACTCGATTCTTTTAACAGGGCGTGAGACTCAAATAATTGATTCTTTATAATTGATTATTTTTTTTATCGAAGAATTTATATTTTAAAGAACTACATACATTTTTTAAGAAAAAAATAATTCCATGGTAAAACTACCCAGGAAAAAATTACACATTCCAAAAAGAATTTGATGCCCACACTTGCTTACATACCAAACTGCAATACCAAACTCATTCCACCGATAGAATGAGCAGAAAATTGTGAGTGGAAGTTGAAATTACTGACGTTATCGTGAGTGAGTGTAAAAAAAAAATTTCGAGGGTGATTGTGCGTCACATTTTTGTTTTTCAATTTTAAATTGTTCTTTTTTTTTTGAAAAATTTATATTTTCGTGGTTTATAGCTCCAAAATTATGACAAACCCATGTTATCATAACAATTCGGTGTTTCACCTTTTGGGGTTTTATTTCCGTATGAGTTTTGATCGTTATATTTGAGTGACCTAGGAGAAGAATCACGTGTGAGTAAAAGTTGAATTTACTTATGGAACTACTTCTTTTTTTAAATGGAAGTACTTCTTATTTTTTCAAGGGAACTATTTATTTGTTTTTTTTTTGTGTAAGTAATTCGTAGTTTTACAATGGAACTATTTCTTTATTGAAAAATGTATGTAGTTCTTAAAAATATAAAGTAAATGGTGCTTTGGTAAAAAAAAATAATCAATTCTACAGAATCAATTATTTTAGTCTCACGCCCTGTTGAAAGAATCGAGTAGGTAATCTAGTAAGGAATGCGTTCTGCCCTAAATGCTTGAATACAAACCCGCTTACCTTTTTGGAAATGTTTTGGTGGGTACTAAGTACTTACACAAAAAAAAATAAATAGTTCCTTAAAAAAAAATAAGAAGTACTTACACAGTTAAAAAAAAGAAGTAGTTTCATATTAAAAATAATAACTATTTATTTTAAGCCATTTGTAACTAGTTACAATTTAAAAGAAGAAGTACTTTTTTTTTTTTTTTAAAAAAGAGAAGCAACACGCAGGAAATTCTTCCTATTAATTAATGTGTTGCTTTCTTTGGAAAGGGGATAGTGGAGAGATGAAAGGTGGTGAAAGATGAAGGGCTTCAAACATGGCAACACTGTAATTGCGCGAGATGATAAGTCTTAGAACAGTTGTTGGTCGCCAACTGTTGGCGAATTTATTGAAGCTTTTTGTTTCATAGCTCTGATTCATTATTTTACTTTGGTGGGGTTAAGTGCTATGGGAACACCGAAGGTGGGCGCAGCGATACATATAAGTGATAGAAAACTCATACATATTATTTTTCTAAATTGATGTTGTCGTCACCGGGAATCGAACCCGGGACCATCTGTGTAACAGTCCAACGAGCTAACCATTACACCACAGCGCCCACTACTACTAATATTGTTTTTGGAATTAATTAGCTTATGTATTTGAGAAATGTTCTTTAAAATTCGGAAACTATTAATTGGAATTTAAAAAATTAGAGTTAAAATCAAGAAACATCATTTAAAATTCAATAACACAGATAATTTTATCGGCCAAAAAAGACACAAAGACAATTTTTTATTAAATATCCTCCTAACATCAAAAAAAAAAAAAAATCTTAATAATAATAAAAGTTTCCTAAATTATATGAAACACGATTTTAAATGAAAATTTTTTATTTAGAGTATAAAAATTTTCATACATAAAAAAGAAATTATTTTGACTATTATATTTGATTTTAAAAAATATTTTACAAAAGTGCTATTAACTGAAAGCGTCAGAGTAGGACACGTGACTGAATTTTGACTCACAGTTACGCGTACTTACGAGGGAAAATCGTTATCAAGCACACTTACTCAGGCTATTTTTCCACTAACTCACGCTCATTTAAGTAAATTCAACTTTTACTCACACTTCATTCTCCTGAGTCACCCAAATATAGCGATCAAACCTCATCCGGAAAAAAATAAAATCTTAAAAAGTGAAACATCGACTTGTTATGATAACATGGGTTTGTCATAATTTTGGAGCTCTTAACCACGAAAATATAAAAAAAAAAAAAAAAATTTAAAAATTAAAAATTGCAATTTAAAACAAAAACAAAAATGTGACTCACGCTCAATCATCCTCGAACATTTTCTTTACACTCAAGCACGAAAACGTCAGTAATTCCAACTTTCACTCACAATTTTCTGCTCACGTGCGCATCCCTAATTTATATCTAACCACACCCAGCAAAAAATAACCGAGATTTGGTAAGCAGTACTACATTTGTATGCTTTCGAAATAGCGCTTAACCGCCTAGCATACAATAAAGCAATTAGGGAACGCATTCTGTTGTGCTTCCCAGAATGCCTTCTTTGAAGCAGTGAATAATGCTTACAATGAAGCAATAAAGTATGCATACCATGAAGCACTAATGTTGTCAATATACGAAAAAGCGCTTCTTAGTGCCTAAGAAGGCATGAATTTATTGCTTCTAAGAGCACATGAAAGAAGCGCTTTAAAAGAAACATACCAAGGGGGAAATCGCGAACAAAAATCATGCCTTCTTTATTTGCTTTGGAAGCGCTTCGTTATCTAATAATGCCTTCCGGAAGCGCTTCTAGGTAAGCACTATTTTTTGCTGGGCAGTTTAAACAAAATTTTGGCAACATGCGATTTCTGTTTTTAGTATTATTCTCCTATAAGTAAAAAATTGTTTGAAAAAATATATAAGATACATTCTTTAAAATTGTATTACTTCTTTTTTCAAAATGAGGAACTACTCCAATGACGTCCTTTTGTTCCGAAAAAAGTATATGATTACTTCTTGAGTACAAAAATTTATACATATAAGTTAATAACATTGTTATTTTCTTTTAAGTAAATAATTACTTTGTTATTGAGTTCATGCTTTCTGGTTTAAATTTAAAGAACTGATTACAATACTACTTGCTTTTTGACTCTATCGTTGGAATGAGTTTGGTATTGCAGTTACTAAATATGGGAAGTGTGGGCATCATACTAAATATGCAAGTGTTGGCATCACCTTCTTTTTGGAATGTGTAATTTTTTTCTGGAAATAAATCCCAAATTTAAGCACAGTTTTTTTGGAAACTAATGAATGTAATGCATATCTGGAAAATTTTTTGAAATTTACAATCAATTGTACTTTTGAAATTCTTTTTTTTTTTTTAATTTTCAAATTGAAGCTGCTATAACTTTCGCGACCCTCGCTCAAATTAATGCAGATGAGCGGATTTATGTTTATTATATCTACTATTTCAAGTTTACAAAAGCGTCATTGATGTGCCGTTGAAAATTAAAAAAAAAATTGTTTAACCCCAAATATTAAAAGATTTGGAAAACTATCCATATATTAAACAATTTATTTGTTTACAAGATTTTTACTTTGCACTAAACACGAGCAATAGAACAACAGCTACAAAAAAGAAGCAAAATGATTATTTAGCCGTTCCTAAACACTTACTCTTTAAATCTATCATACACCATTAATTTAGTTAAACATACAAAAAAAAAACTGTTGTAAACTCAATTTAACTAATTCTAAAAACTAAAACTAAGTTTTTAGGGTTTTTAGGGTTTTTTTTTATTAAATGCATCAATGAAAAATATACTGTCAGTATAAGCCAGGTGCGGTTGCAGCTTTCATTTTGGGTTGTAGGGCGGAGGGGGTGTGGTGTGTTGTGGGTGGTATTTTGTTTTTTTTTAACTTATACTTTTTGTACATGGCAGCTACTTTCATGCACATGCATGTTTGTAGTCGAAAGAACAAAATCTATTTTGAATTTCGGAATCAAAGAATTTGCAACATAATGACATTGATTTGTTGCTGCATATTTCGTTATAAATTTTTTTTTTTTTTTTTTTTTTTTTATTAATTAATAATCATATAATTACAAATTATATACTATTACCCTAACCGAGCACTAGCTACTATGGCCTTCGGCGCGTTGTAGCGAAAACAGACCAGTGCCTCTGGTGGGAATCGAAACCCACGACCCCCGCACTGATAAGCCAGCACGCTACCAACTAGCCTACCGGAGCATATTTTTAATGAGTTTTATTGCATGTTTTTGTATATGTTGCACTTTTTTTTTTTTTTTTGAATTTAAACTATGATTTTATTTTAAAATAAATAAAAAAACAAATTTAAAAACATTAACACAGAACTTTATTAAAATAAGAAACTTCAAATTGGTATCAGACATTTATATTGTATTTTATTTTAAACCATCGCTATCGAGTTAGGAGCAGGATTTTAAAAAATCTACAAATTTTAAGTGCATATTTTCGAGTTTTAGTACATGAAAGGTGCTGGTCTGGTCATGTCTAACCAATACGATATCATCCCTCTGACGACCGAACTTAAACCGCTGAAGTTTTTTTTATGAAACTTTGTAGAGAGTTTGCGATGCTTTTGGCTCTTTACTATCGGAAAAATATAGTACTAAAGCTAAAATATTAATGGAATATCGCTC
>CM037851.1:92294732-92321817 GCA_021234595.1 Delia radicum | reverse complement strand
TTTTTTTGTACATTTTTGTTTAGAGTAGTGGTATTTAAAAGTCGTTTGGTACTAAAATTATTTCACCTTAAAAAATAAATCATTTAAATGTATTTTCATGATTAAATAATTAAAAATGTAAACAATTTTTGTTAAATAATTACTAATAATTAAATAGAAAATTAGGAAAAATTAAGTAGAATATTAGAAAAAATAAACAGCTGTAAAAGACCGCGTGAGTTGCTTGCATAATGCTTTTATATTAAAAAATTAATATATTCGCATGAAGTTTAAATTGTTTATATTATTTATACTTTCACAATTTAGAATTTTTTATTAAATTCGTCTTTAATAGAGTGGACCGAAATGTTATTTCTTTACCGAAATTTCGATTTCTAATAAAACGGAAATATTTCTGTACAGTCTAAAAATATTTATCCACGAAATACTTGTATAAGCCAATCAATCACGAAATACTTTTATAAGCCAATCATATTTTAAATTTATCTCAAATTTTTTTTCACCACAACTTATTTTCATCACAAAAATAGTTTTTCACCTCAAAAATGTTAAAGAAAATTTGTTGACTATTTCATTCATTAAAATTAGTCCAACTTAATTTTTTACATTGATATATTATTAAAAATTATTAATTTAAGCCGTAGCTACAATTTTGCTGAAAAATGAAATGACACATCATCAATGGTTTTTGAGTTATAGCTGAAAAACTCAGCCAACAAACATCAAGATTAGTTAACAAGTAAAAGCATTAAATTTCGTTTTACCAAATTTTTGTTATTATACCCCTCCACCATATATGTTAGAAATGTGCGCCCCGGTAGGCTAATTGGTAGCGTGCTGGTTTATCAGTGCGGGGGTCGTGGGTTCGATTCCCACCAGAGGCACTGGTCTGTTTTCGCTACAACGCGCCGAAGGCCATAGTAGCTAGTGCTCGGTTAGGCTAATAGTATATAATTTGTAATTGTATGATTATTAATTAATAAAATGAAAAAAATAAAAAATATATTAGAATACCCATGTGCGAAAGTTTTATTTTTACCGCTCCCTGCAGATTATCCGGTACATTAGGCATAAAAAGTAATTACCGTCAAAAAATGTTTTTCTCTCAGATGCAAACATGCCAGAATTGACTTTTACCATTAGAAATGTACTAAAGTTAATTCAAATTTTTTTGCGATAAACTCTTAAACTGGCGGTTGTAGATAAAAGTGCTAGATAAGCATTTTTATACAAAATGAAATGACAAACATTTTTCTCTGAAAATTCAAAAAATTATGTGCCCAAAATATAATAAATTGAAATTTGAAATTTGAATTTTGGTAAGTTTGCCAAGGAAGAAACCATATATTAATGGATTATTAAAACTACTTGTAATACCACACAATTTGGCCAAACATAAACAGATATAAGTTTAAAAATTAATATACAGGAGCAGTTTGAAAAAAATCTGAGATACAAATTTGACTTTCACTACTTACAACATCATGACGTATCATTGACAGGTAAAAAAACGCTTATGCGAAAAATGTTTGCCATTTTATTTTGTATAAAAATGCTTATATAGCACTTTTCTCTAAAAAAAAAATACTAGTTTAAGAGTTATAACCCAAAAAAGGTTTGAACTAATTTTAGTCCCTTTTTAGGGGGTAAAAGTCGATTCAGGGCAAACATTTTTGCACGGAAATTATTTGTTATCCCTAATGTACCGGAAGCAGGGAGCGGTAAAAATAAAACTTTTGCACATACCATATACTTTGTGGGTGCTCTAGTGTATATGTTATAAATAAACCAAAGAACGGAAAAGCATT
Organism: Delia radicum; assembly: GCA_021234595.1. NCBI lineage: Eukaryota > Metazoa > Arthropoda > Insecta > Diptera > Anthomyiidae > Delia > Delia radicum. The sequence goes on along the minus strand of CM037851.1, from coordinate 92,320,009 downwards.
TTAGAGGTGAAACACATTTTTGGAGGCCAAAAACAATTGCTTTTGTGAAAAAACAAGTTTGAGGAGAAACCCCATTTTTGTGAAGAAAAAAATAATTGTGGTGAAGAACAATTTTAAGGTGAAAAAAAGTAAGGTTAATTTTCAATATTATTCACATCTAACCATCTGGTGAAAAATGTGATATACTTATACACCAGACGCTACTATGATATTGTACTATATATATTACATTAGGGTGTTCCGAATAAAAGCAAAATTGGATGGGTATTAAATTTTGAAGTGCATCTTCAATTCCCTATCAGCAATTGAAGTTGCCGATCCTAGTGCTTTTTGACAAAAAAAAAGTTCCGATATTTTTTTCGAAATCGGGCCTAAATGTTTCGTAATTTTTAGCTTATTAGTGGAAAAATATTTTTGAATTTTCTGTAGAGTAATTTTGGTCCACCAGAGTTTTTTTTTCACTTTTTGATTAAGTATTATTGTTTTATGTAAAAAATTTAAAAATCATCAAGTATAGAAATTTTACTTCGTCTAAATTAAAAACTCTTCCAGTGAACCAAAATTATTCTACAGAAAATTAAAATTTTTTTTCAGTAATTCAGTAATAAGCCAAAAATTACAAAGCTTTTGAGCAGTATTTCGGAACTGAAGGTTAACTTAAAAAATGTGTTACTTGTTTTCCCCATATTCAGCTCTTTATATGCATTGATTGAGTGGTATAAGTTCAGCCAATTCGAAAAAGTGCCATATTCGTTACACCATAATATACAAACACTTGGTGTGAACAATTTATAGGTACCTTCACATCATCACTTTTCACCAAACTTTCGATTAATGTCTTGGTAAAAACATATGGTGGAGGGTATAAAAATATGAAAAGGTCATAAACAAAAAGTTTGGCCTGAAAACGCCAAACTCTTTAGAGGTTTTACTATGCTGGCATAGTACTTTCACCCTGACTTGTAATTTCTCACCCCCCGAGGCAATGATCCCGAAAATGCTTCGCAGTATATCTAATTTAATTTATTTAATATTTTACTATTACTTTTAATACAACTCATACTAAGAACAAATTTTTGCTGCATACCATAAGACTAATAAAAGGTACCGATTTTTTCTCCGATTCCTTATCTAAATTATTAGCTACACCCAGGAGCACTAGCGACGCCCAGCTCCCTACACCTCCACAGTGGAATATATATCAAAATTTTTTTAAGCTATGATTTTGAACTTTCCAGACCAGTTGCGGACGGCAATATGACCACCAAAAATAGGAAACTTTTTGCATAAAAGTCAAAATATTTCTTTAACACAACTCCCTTCATATAAAAAAAAACTTTCAGAATAGTATATGTTATATGTTCAGAAAGAAAATATTTATTTGGAGGTAAAAGACTGTTGGTGCTTTTTGGGGATTTTTTTTTTTTTAATTTCAACGAATGTAGTTTTTGAGTGGAACATGATATTGCCTTAATTATTTATTTTAAAACAGAAATTTGTCCACGACTTCGTCTAGCTATTGGCAAAAATCTGGAGCTGAGTTGGACCAAATTAGGAATTTCACATTTTCAAATGGGAATATTTGGGGAACTATTAGATATAACTCACATATGTAAGCATGTTTTTTGTTAGTCTCTACTAGTAGATCTCAAATATGTTCTGAAAATCGGATTAGAAGCAAAAAAAAATGAGTGTTTGGAAGGTTAAAAATACAAACTTCAGCTCGATATTACGTCACTTAGGCAGGCATGTTGCAAAATTTCATTGCAATTAAACCACTATGTAAGAAATTGCCGAATAGGTTCCAAAAATGTTGTGATATATCCAACTGTGGCCCCACGACCGACAAACCCGCGGCCTACGCAAGCCGACAACAGCCACATTACACATTGCAGTGTTTACCGCGATAAAGGGATCTTGTTATACAAAGTTTTACCGAAGTCCATTGAAAAATGAAAGTGTATATAAGAAACACCTTAAGCGTTTATACAATTTTTTTTTTTAAATGGGAGTGGTCGATAGAAATATATGGCGACCTTGCGTGGGATATGAAAATTATGTGAAGTAAATTCGAGTGAAATCCTTTAAAAAACAAAAAAAAAATAGAGACCATCCATTGTAAAATATAAAATTTACAACAAAAAGTGGGTGTAAAAGTAGGTGCGGTCAATGAAAAGTATGTGGCGATCTTGCATGGAATTCCAGTGAGAAAATAATGTTTTATCTTAATTAAAATAATGAACTCACATATTTGTAAAAAAAAATTGTGGGCGTATGAGTGGGCGTATGAGTGGGCGTATCCAAAAAACGATATGCTGACGTCGAGTAAGGTATAGAGAACATCTGTAACAAGTTTGAGCGAAGTCCGTCGCTTGAAAAGAAAAATTTCATTATTAAATAACTAATTCATATTTTCATAAAGTGGGCGTAGTCGGTAGAAAAGTATATGGTGACCTTCCTTGGAGTAATAGCATTGGGTGTACCAAATTTCAGGGAAAGCCTTTAAAAAATTTAAATTTGTATAGCAAACAAGCAAACAAACAAACAAAAAGAAAATGAATTTTGTATATTTATAAAGATAACAATTCCTAATTAAATATTTTCTCACCAGTTTTATGGATATTTGTTGTTGAATTCATACAAATTTTTTCAAAAAACGCCAAACAAATAAACGCTTTCCTTTATATCCGTCAAGTATTTATGGCATATGATAAGCATTGAAATATTCATGATATAATTGTAGCAGACACAATGTCTAACAAATTTAGTATTTAAATCATTCAAACGTTAACATTTTATAAATTTATACAAAGAATTTCAAATAAATCCATTTAAGTGTATTTCGTGTCTAAATCTTTCACTTGTTTTAATTCGAACATAATTATATAATACAAGTTGACATACGCAGTCGAAGGAAAAGATTGGTTGGAATTCAATCAAAAGCATTTAGTTTTCTATTATGTCGTTTTATATTTTATAATTTATAATGTTAGGAAAATCATGGGAAATTAATGAGTATAGCAGGAATGGCAAAGATGGTACAATTTTACATTTGTTTAGCATATTTTGACTTTCGTTGGCACCGAGGTGCTACCGCTATTCATTTAGCAAAAAATTGAAAATTTTGTAAATTAAAAATTTTTATATTGAAAACAACCTGCTGTACTTTTAAGCTTTGTAGAAATTTTCTAAACGCACACCCAGAAAAAAGATTGGTTGTAGTTCGGTCAACACCATTAAAATTTATTTGATAGGACTTTATTTCATTAGGAATTACCTATAATCGAATAATAAAGTAAAAATACTGTACTAGCAATTCAAAAGAAAGGAAATGAATTAAAAACAATCATATTTTCCAATTATTAGTATTTCCAATAAACTTTTCAAATAAAATTCGGTTAGTAATTGTGTACTGTGAAAGCAACTATTTATTTAGTGATAACCCGATCAAAAAAATAAAGTTACATCTCAAATACAAAATCAGATCTCATTTGATTAAGATCGATATTTATTCTTATCCAAATTTATCTCAAAATTCGCATAGCCAGTCATATCCGATTAGATCCTTCAAATGTTGCAGGTAATAAGCAATTTCACAAAATTTTATAATGTCATCATACTCAATGCAAGCACGTGTAAAAATTGTTGAATTTTATTGTTTCCGGACCATCAGAGAAAATGATGAAGCACATTGTTATTTAAATAGATATGTTAATAAACAGAACTGTCGACTTTGGGGTACCCAAAATCCAAGAGCAGTGCACCATCGACAATTACATCCTCTCATATGCACGGTTTGGTGTGGAATTTTGGCTGATAGAATTCTCGGTTCAACTTAAGCAGAACATTCGCACATAAATTGCAGAATTTGAGACAGAAACGTTGCGCAACGTAATGCAAAAAGAGCCAATAAATGCCAACACGAAAATGGACGCCATTTAATGGATGTTATTTTTCCTACTTAGCTAAAAAAAAACACTTTTATTTAGTTTGAAAATCTTGTTCGAGCTGAAGAAAGCATCTTTATATAACATTTTTAGTTTTGCAAATTTAAACGTTTTTACTAAAAAAAATTAAAAACTTGATCAAGGTCAAATCTTCTGCTTGTAACAGTGTTGCAAATAAATAAATTTTTTGGGGCGAAAACGAGAACGAAATATAATTTGCGAATATCTCAAAAACCCAGTGATTAATTTTTCTGAAATTTATTTTGCAATTAACTCAAAGTATCACTTACAACATATAGAAACTTCAATTTGGGAATCATAGGGGTACAAAATAAATGGAATTTTTCCGAAAGTATCTTTAAAATATAATATAAAATTTTGTATATTTGACAAATTTCAATTTTTTTGCATCACATTGGAAAATTGATATGCATGTTTAACAAAACGACATGTAGTTACAATGAGTACTCAGATTGTCGTTATCACATCATATGTCCTTTCAAAAGGACATTTAACGTTAAATTTTTAAAAACCTGTACTCATTGAATGATGCCAATATGAGTAACAGTTGAAAGAACATAATCTCTGGTATTTTACAAAATTATTAGTCGTAATATGTCAGAACCAAACATTTTTAAATGTCGTTTAAAAGATTTGATGCTGCAGTATCCCTGATTGCTTTTTCCAATTTTTGTTTTTTTAATAATGAAACATATTCATTAATCGTATGAAATTTGTAATAAATAATATGAAATTGTTCATTATAGTTTATAACAAACTGCATTCATTTAATGAAAAGTTTTAATGGACGAGTTAAAGCGACATTTCTTAGATGGAATGCACAAATTCATTGATTTCATGCAGATAATTCTCTTAGTGTAATAACGAACATCGGCTTTGTAGTCAGTAGCTTTTTGATCAAATACTTTTGATAGTATTTGAACCGAAACTCATTTGTTGTTGCACATGTTTGCATATTTAAAAAAAAATATTTTTTTTCTGCTTTATAGGGTACATTTTTTTAGTATTTTTTGATGTTTTTGCATTTTTTTCTCAACATTTAGTTTCATAGTTTGATTGTAAGTGTACATTTTAAGATTTTTATTTCAAATTTCAAGTGCTTTTTTTTTTTTTTTTGTTGCATATTTCCATTTAAGTGCATATTTTGCATTTTTACTGAAAAAAAAATATTTGTGTTTAACTTATTAAAGGCTCGTCATTGATCAGCTAGAAATTTTTTAACAAAACTTGGCAGATATATAGAACAATACTTTATTCAGTAAGTTTTGTTTTTTTTTTTGCCTTAAAGGGCCTTCTAGTTTAAATATTAGCAACCAAAGTTGAAACTTTGACAGAATCCAGATAATTTTAAAACTTAAATTATTATTCAAAACTATATGAAAAATAAAAAAAAATTTGGTTTTAGTTGACCGATTTTTAACATTTGTTGGAAAAATGTTGCGGTATTTTACCATTTTGTTTTAATTGCCATACGGCAACCCTGACATTATAATTTTTTATAAGTTTAGTAATATGTATTTAATTTTGAATTGTCAGTTTTGAGATCATAATTATAATGTCACTATTAGAAATAGAAAACACTAATTGTTAATGAATCTAAGACAAAGATGAACAAAATCTTGTGAGGATCAGCGCTAGAGGGAGTGACGTTCTTTCGACCTAAGCGACGACGTCATCATCAGCCTCATTATAATCCAACACTGTACTGGGTCGAAAAATGAAAACAGTGTCAATAATGAGTTAATGTTTAACTCAAGTTCCTGTAGGTTCATATAAGCTCCTAACTTAATAGCACTACTTATCAGAACCTACTAGGCGTATGATTGATATTTTTCAATTAAAATTACGTATACGTATCCTCAAAGAGGAAACAAAATAAAGTTTAAGTTACTAAAATAAGTTTTTTTTTTTTTGTTTTGTTTAAATATTTTAAATTAAAAAAATTTATTACTAGAGACAAATTAGAAAAGTAGGGGAATTCGGGGTGAAATAGTAACAAACTTTTTCTAACTCTTTAAAAAATATTTTAAAGATGCGTGTTCAAATATTTTTGGATGATAAAATCTTTGGTTTTTGATTACCGAAAATTAACTTTTTAGCACTATTTGGTTTGGAGTCTGTTGAAACAAGTTTCGTTTTACATATACGCCCATGTACTGTGTTTTTCATATTTTTGACTAAAAATATATTTGAAAAACAGATTCAATTTTCTTTTGACGTTTTCTAATCCCCATAAATGTAGAACAAATCGACCATGTATCCGAAAAACGCCGACATATTTCCGCAAATATTTCTGTCAAAATGATAAATTTTAAAAAACGTGTAAGGAAAAAAGTGTATAAGTTTTACATTTCAAATGGAATTTAAAATGCATAGTCATTATTAAAAATATATGTTTGCGTATGAGCAATATGGTCTTAGCATAAATTATCAATAATTTTTATAATTTGCAAAAGTCCACAGAAAAATAATTTGAGTGTATTGAAGGAAAGCTGATACATTTACTATATATTTTTAAATTTCACGAATATATGGAGCTTAGTTTTCATGCAAACAACTGAAACTAACTAAAATTTAGTAGATTTTACAGTTTTTTTTCTGTTTTTATTTTACTAATATTTAGAAAAAAGATTCCCCAGGTGAAAAAGTTCATATATTGTCATATATGGCCACATATATGGCCACATATATTAGTTCATATGTGAATCCATATAGGTATGTTCGGATCCGAAATTTGAGGGAAATGGATATATATGCTCATATATGGACATATATAAATGTTTATATATTGTCATATATGAATGTTCATATATTGTCATATATTATTACTTTTCCTATATTCTCGTATATAAAAAACCTTTTTTTTGTTTTTTTTTCGAAATTTTTTCAAATTTGAAGTTTTGCTTTACGATTTTTTACAAAAGTTGTGAATGGATCAGCATCATTTAGGCATCCTCGGAAAGGTGTTTTCAATATCTTTCCAAAGAGTAATATGTCCCTAATCATTAACGCATTACGAGTCAGTTTAACATTTGGTATTTTTTTTTAATTTTCCTGCCTTTTTTATTTATTTTAAAATGTATCTGTATAATAGGTATGTTTTGAGGCCAGTAATTTATAAACAAGATATTAAGCTTTCATTTAAGGTATAATACGACTCTGTGAATCTATAAACTTGGTTAAACTTCAACTTGGAGGTTTTTGCGAATTTTAAATAAAAAAAGATGAAAAAATACAAAATTTTAAGATAGCTTGTAATGGGTTAATGAATAGAAACATATTATACCTTTCCGATGGTGCATAAAGCTTTCCGACAACATTCACAACTTTTGGATAAAATTGCAAAACAAAATTCCAACTTTGAACCCTTCCCCCGGAAAAGGGGTGCGTTCGCCAACAAATTTTATCAGTGGTATATTTAGCGTGATAATAGCAGTTGATGGACTTATTTTCATAAATTTTTAACTCAAATTTCAATTCAAAACTCATTCTCTGCAATCGTCTTTATAAAACAATAAAACATTAATTTATATATTTTTGTCAAGAATTCGTAGACAGGCAGAATAAGAGTTAAAAATAAAAAATTTCATCCTCATATATGGTCTTATCTGATCAAAAATTGAAACATATTAACCATATATGGAATAATATATGAATTCATATATGGAGATATATGGCATATATGAACCAATATATGCAATATATTATCATATATTATCATATATGTCATTCATATCCATATATGAACTTTTCATTTCAATGTATTTACCCATATATGCATACATTACATATATTGTCATATATGCCCATATATGGAACCATATGCACATTCCTGAAACCATATATGGCAATATATGATCATTAGGGTGGTCCTTATTTTCCAACTTGCGATTTTTGGGGCTGCCCCCCTCTTAAAATATTTGTTTGGGTACAAAAATTCACCATGTAAAAAATTAGAGTTCTAGCATAACGGGAAGATGTCCCGCATCGCCCTTGAAAATCGGGCCCCTTGGAAAAATGGTCATAATTTAAAAAAAAATCAAATTTTTTTTCTTCAAAATTAAAAAAATATAAAATAATTTTTGTGTTGGGTTTAATCATAACTACTCAGATAAAAAATATTACTTTCCCAGAAAATCGCTAACTTACCCTAACTTTGTGTCAAAGAAATTAATAAATATTTTGGGGGTACCTCAAAGTGACTTTTTTGCATTTTTGAAAATTTTATTCAACAAAAATCAAAAACCTGGTGTTTGCTGTCAAGTATTTTATTAAACACATCTCAAGTATTAAATAAGCCAAGTATTACGGATATCCGTTGGCAAAAATTTTTGTTAGAGCATTTTGATTCTAGCGGATTTCAACGTTTTTTTTAATTTGTATAGACTTTTATTTTTAACAAGATCTTTGTAATATTTCATCAATGTTATTGTGTATGCTATTTTATATAATTGTAATAACTTTATTATAAAGTATAATTTTTCGTGTTCATAGTTAACCTGTGTTTTCATGGGGTCACAATTGACCCTCGTATTTTAAAGAGTCAAAAATCACAAAGATGACAAAATAAATTTTTGTTTATCTTTCTAATTGTAATTTATTTACATTTTAAAATTAATTAAAACTAATTATTAAGTATAAATTCAGATACTTGTATTCATATTAAAATTGATTTTTTTGTACATATTCAGGAGTATTTTCGAAAAACGTATTTTTAATTTAATAGTGTAAATTTTTTTCCCTCAAAATTATTATTATGGAAGAGTTTTAAGTTCTAATTTTTACTTAATTGACCTACTCGAAGACTAGAAACGGTTAACGAATTTTTTTTAGAATAAATATAATTTGAATTATTCCTTTTTTTATTTTATTTATAAATTTTGCAACAAAGCTGCATTTTTCTTACGTGGATCATATTTGACCCCAGGTTAACATGGGTTAACTATCAACAGAAAATATTGTATTTTAAAATAAAGTTATTACAATCATATAAACAGGCATATACAAAAATATTGATAAAATATTATTAAAACCTTGTTTTAAAGTAAAAATGTATAAAAATAAAAAAAAACCTTGAAATCCCCGAGAATCAAAATGCCCTAAAAAAAAATTTGCCAACGGATATCCGTAATACCTGGCTTATTTAATACTTGAAATGTGCTTAATGAAATACTTGACAGCAAACACTAGGTTTTTGATTTTTGTTGAATAAAATTTTCAAAAATGCAAAAAAGTCACTTTGAGGTACCCCCAAAATATTTATTAATTTTTTTGACACAAAGTTAGGGTAAGTTAGCGATTTTCTGGGAAAGTAATATTTTTTATCTGAGTAGTTATGATTAAAACCAACACAAAAATTATTTTATATTTTTTAAGTTTTGAAGAAAAAAAATTTGTAATTTTTTTTTAGTTATGCCCATTTTTCCAAGGGGCCCGATTTTCAAGGGCGATGCGGGACATCTTCCCGTTATGCTACAACTTTAATTTTTTGAATGGTAAATTTTTGTACCCAAACAAATATTTTAAGAGGGGGTACAGTCAAAATCTCGTTTTTATTTTTCGCCCATACAACGAAAGACCACCCTAATGACCATATACAAATATTTTCACCTGGGTCTGCTAATTTTACTGCTTTTTCCTGCAACGTAATTTTTGACTAGTTTTTAGTAACTTTTTCTGCTATTTTTGAAGACTTAGTATTGCTGACTTTTGTTGTTTTTTTTTTTTTTTGAGCAAAAATAAAAGTTATTTTTTGACTTTTATTTTTTCAAGCAAACATTAAGTTATTTTTTACAAAAATGCATTAAAATAGATTTTTTAAAAAAAATTGCTTTCCTCATATAAAGAGCATACAATATTAGGTATACCGATAAAAATTATATTCATGGGAATTTTTAATTGCTACACACTGAAAACAGTTTTGTAGTTGCAATCGAATTTTTGTAGTTCCAAGTACTATCACTATTATTTAAGTTTAATACTACACTCAAAAGAACTTTTCCAAAAAAAAATCTACAGTTACTTAAAAGTTTAATCGGTAAAGTTGTTTCAATGGAATATATAGTTAAAGTACCAAAGAAATATATTTTTTAACGTTCTGTCTGTTATTCAACAAATAAAAAAAATAAACAAAAAAAAGGACTTTCCGTAATAGTTAAAATATTCAGTTAAAATTTTCTTTTTAAAACAAAAAGTTGTTATATTATATTGAGTATTGAAATAAACGAAAACAATCTATTGTTTTTATGGATTTTGTCAATTAATATTCAACAGTTTAAAATAAACTAAAAAATACAATTGTTTTAAACGAAAAGTAAGTAGTCCTGTTTTCAGTTAATTTAATGTGTATATTCAGTAGTATGTACAGAAAAAATATTTTGAGTGTATTGTAACAACCGACATTTATTTACAAATTTCGAATTTTTATTGTAACAATTGAATATTTTATATTTATGGACTATGATATTTTATAAATAGATTCAAATGCATTCAACAAAATTTATTTTATTTATACAAAAACTATATGCCTCGAGAACTGGGCTCGAACCGGCGATCTTCCATTTGTCAGGCAAGTACTTTACATTTAGCCTAAACCCAATTTAAATGTTTCTTTTTAATTTCAACCTTGAATATGTTCTAGTTTCAAATTTAAATATTTGTCTAAAAATAGATTCATATGTACAATAGAAATTCGGTTGCTAATCTCAATATTTAATTAGAGTTGCCAAAACTACAAAAAAATGTATATTACTTTAAAATTATTTTTTTAAAAAAAATTCTTATGCCGCGAACTGGGCTCGAACCGGCTACATACTGTGTGTCAGCAAATTTCTTTACTCCTAGCCTAAACCCAATTTGAAATTGCATTTTCAAATTTCAACCTTGAATGTTTTTTGATTCAAATTTAACTATGTATGTCTAAAAATAGATTTGTATGTACAACATACATTCTATAACTGTAAAAAAATTAATAAATTATTTTAAAATTATTTTATTAAAAAAATTCTTATGCCGCGAACTGGACTTGAACTTGGACTTAAATGAAAAGCGTAAACCCAATTTGAATTTGTATTTTCACATTTCTACCTTGAATGTTTATTTTTTTTTCAAGCTTAAACCCGTACTTTTATTCAAATGAATGAGATTAAAAATAAACAGCTAATTACTTTAAAGCAACAAATTGAGTTTTGGACATCAAAAACTAGCTTTAAACAACAATTATATTCCATAATGATGGATTTAGGTATTTAAATAAATAATGTAAATATTAAGATTATTATAAAATTGTTATATCATAGTCTGTAAGGATTTATGTATCCATAGACTGAATAAATTGAAATTGAAATTGAAATTAAAAATGGATTTGTATCCCAGCAAAAAATAACCTGGATTTGGTAAGCAGTAACTACATTTATATGCTTCCAAAATAGCGCTTCACCGCCTTGCATACTATAAATCAATTAGGGAAGGCATTCTGTAGTGCTTCCCAGAATGCATTCTTTGAAGCAGTTAGTAATGCTTACAATGAAGCAATAAAGTATGCATACCATGAAGTACTTATGTTGGCAACATACAAAAAAGCGCTTCTTAGTACCTAACGCATGAATTTATTGCTTCTAAGAGCACATGAAAGAAGCGCTTTAAAAGAGACATAATAAGTGGGACATCGCGAACAAAAATCATGCCTTCTTTATTTGCTTTGGTAGCGCTTCGTTATCAAATAATGCCTTCCGGAAGCGCTTCTGGGTAAGCACTATTTTTTGCTACTATTAAAAACTTTATATTATTTTAAAATTCGCAACGAAAACTTATATTTTAGATAGAGTGATTGTTTTTTTTTTTTTTTGCAGGCGAAACTAATATTCGATTTTAACTGCATATATTTTATTCACGGGATAAAATCTCCGAAAAGTGGTTGGTTGTTGGTATTAAAGGTAATGTAGAAGATAATATTTTTCAATATTGATTAGGAAAACAAATATTTTGAATGATGTGACTGTGTGTTTTGGTTACTTTTATATATTTTCTGTTTACAATATAGTTTAATTATTCTGATGATGAGTTTTAAGTACTTATAATGATTAAATTTTGTTGGTTACAATGGAATTCCAACCAATGTATTCTCTATGTGTATAAAGTAAAAAAATAAGTTTCTGCATCTGACTTTTACGATAAAAGGAATTATGAGAGGATTTTGGACCTTGTCCTCCCTCTTAAGGTTCATTTTGTCTGATAGTTTTTTTTTGTGTTAATTTTTATTTGATGTTTTTTTATTGTGCTTGTCCCTGGGCTGAAGTGGTGGGTTGGAATCTGACCTGGGGTATATGCCAACGAGAGCTAGCTGGCATCACTACAGCAGTGCCGTTGAGGACACGTTACAGTAAATGTGTGTAAACAAAAAATATAAAATATAAAACCACATTATTTCCATAATTGCAAAAAAACAAAAAAAAAAATTACCAGATTTGGATTCAGCGTACCTATATAGATCTAATAAAGAATATGTTCTTCAAAGACGATATATTTTGTCTTTTGAAATAAAAAAAAAATACTTGACTTAATTATTTTCAGAATTTTAGTTAATTAACACTCAAAACAATTGTTAACATTCTTAATAAATTTAATATTCTTTTATTAAAATAAATATTTCCATATTTAATATGTTAGTAAAGCACCATTAAAAATGATGTTAAATAATTTTTAAAACATAATTCCACATACTTTCTGAGCACTACTAAAAACCCCGCGATAGTAAATACATGTTGATTGTAATTTGTACAAATAACTAATAAAATATTCATTTAACTAACAAAGCTCGCCTGATAGTATGCAATAGAAAATAACGCGAGTCAAATATAATAAAAAATTATGATAAATAAATTAACTTACACCTACACAACAGACGTTTATGTTTGAAATGAAATTCTACTTTTTACTAGTTATTTACAATAGCAAAGATAATGAATAATATTATTTTATTCATTTTTATATGACTTTATAAAATGCTGTATGAAAAATTGATTAAATTATTGGATATTAAGATAAAGAAGTTGGGGAAAATTGATTTGATAAAAAACTAAATACAAGTCTATGAATTACAATTGCATTTTAATGACTGTCATTCATGGATGGTAACGCTATTTTATTTTATTTCGGTAACTGTATTTTAGGGGCAAAGATATTTGATTTATTTTGGTAATTTGGTATTTTGGAAGGTATTTCAGCAGTAACGGTAAAGTAAGTATTTTAGTTATTTCGGTAACGTTGTTTTAATGATAACAGTTTTTCAGTCATTTGGATAACGGTATTTTAAGGTAAACGTAGTTATTCAGGAAATGTCAATGAACACAGATATAACATTATGCCCTAATTCCAATGACTTGCTGGTTTATGATCAAACTTTGAGAAAATATATCTATTTACAGCGACGGTTTTTTTTTTTTTTGATTTTTTATAATCATTTCGGTAACGGTTTTTAGCGATAACGGCCTTATAGTAGTTTTGGTAACGGTATTTTAAAAATAACGATAATTCAATTATTTCAGTAACGGTTTTTTTTTAGCGATAACGGCAATTAAATTATTACGTTGACGGGTTTTTAAGCATCCCAGGAAAAAATTACACATTCCAAAAAGAAGGTGATGCCCACACTTGCTTACATATCTCATTGCCAAATTAATTAACTGCAATACCAAACTCATTACAACGATAGAGTCAAAAAAGCAAGTAGTATTGTAATCAATTCTTTAAATTTAAACCAGAAGGCATGAACTCAATAACAAAGTAATTATTTACTTAAAAGAAAATAACAATGATATTAACTTATATGTATAACTTTCTGTGCTCAATCAGTAATCATATACTTTTTCTTAATAAAAGGATCGTTATTGGAAGTAGTTCCTAATTTTGAAAAAAGAAGTTATACAATTTTAAAGAATTTATCTCATATATTTTTTCAAACAAATTTTTATTTGCAGGAAAATACTACTAAAAACAGAAATTGTATGTTGCCTAAATTTTGTTAAACTGTGGTGAGGTATAAATTAGGGAAGTGGACGTGAGCAGAAAATTGTGAGTGGAAGTTGAAATTACTGACGTTATCGTGAGTGAGTGTAAAAAAAAATTTCATGGGTGATTGTGCGTGAGTCATATTTTTGTTTTTAAATTTTGAATTGTTCTTTTTTTTGAAAAATTTATATTTTCGTGGTTTATAGCTCCAAAATTATGACAAACCCATGTTATCATAACAATTCGATGTTTCACTTTTTAGGATTTTATTTCCGTATGAGTTTAGATCGTTATATTTGTGTGACATAGGAGAATCACGTGTGAGTAAAAGTTAAATTAACTTATGGAACTACTTCTTTTTTTTTTTTAAATATAAGTACTTCTTATTTTTTCTAGGGAACTATTTATTTATTTATTTTTGTGTAAGTACTTCGTAGTTTTACAATGGAACTATTTCTTTATTAAAAAATGTATGTAGTTCTTAAAAATATAAAGTAAATGGTTCTTCGGTAAAAAAAAAATAATCAATTCTAAAGAATCAATTATTTTAGTCTCACGCCCTGTTAAAAGAATCGAGTAGGTAATCTAGTAAGGAATGCGTTCTGCCCAAAATGCTTGATTACAAACCCGCTTACCTTTTTGGAAATTTTTTGCTGGGATATTACGACTTTAGCTTAAGGGTGAAACTATTTTAAGGATACTCAGAAAAAACAAAAAACGGTTTCCAATTAAAAAAATGATTGAATCAATTAATATTTTAATTGATTTTGCACCTATCACTACAATGAAAATATCAATTAAAACTTTTATTGAAAATATAAAAAAAAGAAAAAAAGGTTATAAATAACTTCTACAAAAAAAAAAAAAAATACTATGATACTCACAAAAAAAATTGTGTGAACGATACGTCGGTATGCGTGTTTTTGTTAATGCTGCGTCCGTTTGTATGTTTATGTGAGTGTTTGTTTTGTTTGTAAATATTAAATGCATTTGGTACTTTATACTGAAAATTTTCGATGTTAGCAAACAGTGTATGAAAAAATAATTTGAGTATTATGTCTAAAATAAAATATGTATTTTTATATTTAAAACTCAATTAAAATATTAATTGATTCAATTAAATATTTGTTTAGAAACAAATTTAATTCAAATCAAATCTTTAATTAATCATTCCAGGTTTATAATTTTTTCTGTGTAACGCTATTTCAATTATTTCAGCAGCGGTATTTTACAGATACCGGTATTATAGCGGTATTACCTGCCATCCCTGCTATAACACAGTACAACACAAAAATAAATTACAAGGTCCGACCTATAAATTTTAATAGAAGAGCCAAAAAAAACAGACACGTGTTTGATTTTGGTGTATTCAGGGACTTATAGTAAAATTTCACCCCTTAAATCCAATTACCTTGAGGAGTTAGAGGGTTAACATATTTTACAAAAATGTTTGATTTTGGTGTATTCAGGGACTTATAGTAAAATTTTAACATTTAAAACCCCTTAAATCCCTGTTTTAATGGTGTTTTTTGCTCTGTTTTAGAAGAAGGACAAAAAAGACCCTTACTTTGAGGAGTTAGAGGGTTAACATATTCTGCAAAAATGCTCTCCGTAACATTTTACATAAATTTTCTGAACACACCGTATACTTGAAACGTAAGCTTTACTCGATTTTCTATGCCAATTGACAATACAAAATTTGCATTTGGGGGAAACTTTACCTCCCACTAAAATGAAACCCAGATATAAACTTTCAAAACGCCGATACACGTGTCTTTTTTTTTGTCTCTTCTATCAAAATTTATAGGTCGAACCTTGTAATTTTGGAAAAAATTTGATTTTGTTGAACAGTGTAATTAGGACAATATTAAATACACTAGATAAGAAAAACAAACAGCAACATAGACTAATATAATATTATTATTTTCATTTATCTGCTTACGTATTTTTCTGTATTTAATTCCCGTAATTTAAAATAAATTATGCCATCATTTGGTGGTTTTGTTTTTGTCGGTTACCAAATTGGCAAATTTTCAGTTGGTAAATAATTAATTTTCTACTTTTTCACTTTTGTTTGATTACTTTTTTTTACCATTCAGTTAAATAAAATTTAGAAAAAAATACGTTTAAACTCCAACACGTCTAACAGTTAACTGAATTTATGAAGTTTTCCTGTGGTTGTCACATACATTGTGGTTAATTGTTAAAATTTGTGTTTGTATTATTTTTTACACACATACGCATTTAAAAAAAAGCAACATGAACGTATAGTAGGAAGAAATTTATATTCACTTTATACCAATCCGTGGCTGCTTAAGTTGTCTATATGCAAGCATCAGGTGGAAATAAAAAAAAGTATTGCCAGTCACCCCTTATAATTAGAGATTACTTAAAACCAATTTCTGAAACATAAACTGTTTTTTTTTTTTTAATTTTTAGGCCCAGTTTCTAGGATGTAAAGTATCTTTAAATTCAGATTCACGAAGTTTTTAAATATACTACTGCTGCTGAAATGCGGTTTATTTTCTTTAATTATGATTAAGACTAAAATTTTAAACAAGATGAAGTGGTTCCGAAAATTGTTTGGATATGGTAGACGATATTCGTTACCGGTTGCACTAAACCAAGTGTAGCTGTTATGCCAAAAACTCGGCCTCAGAATATTATGTAGTGAGACCACTGCAAATGTAGTTAAAAACAAATGAAATTTCACTTGAAATAAGGAAAATTCAAGTTACATTCAACTAGCATTGCCATTTATTTTTTACTGTTGATAAAATGAAACACAAATGTAGTCAAAATAAACCACAAATGTAGTAAAAAATTAACTAATTTTTATTGATTTTACATTTTGAAACAAAAAGTAATGAGATGTGGTTTGTTTTTGTTTTTTTTTTAATGAACTACAAATGTAGTTAAAACTGAAATTTCTTCTACAAATGACTGCTTTTTCACTTAAAAATAATTATACTAACTACAAATATTTACAGCAGAAGATCCCTGAGTATAGTACTGCTCTTAAGATTTTTTCCAACACTTTTTTGCTATACAAAAAAAAATTATCATTTTCAACTGCAGATTGTGCCAAAGCTATGATCGCTAAGGATACAATTTAAATTATCTTGAATTCTCTGAATTGTAGTATTGATTATAGTTTACACCTTATAGGCCTTAAAATATTATCCTTTTTTTGGCAGCAAAAACATAAAAATGGAGAAAATTTAATTTTGATGGTTTCTTTTTGGTTCAAAAAGGTATTTTTTTAACAAATTTATCAAAGGAAGTAGGTACATCGAGGAAGCAAAAAAAAAAAGGTGTGATATTCGTGGTGCATGGTGTTTCATTAAAAAATTATAATTAAATGCAGAAGTAGTTTTCAGCGACGTAAATTGTAAGGAAACATTTTAACGACAAAATTTTACGTTTTAAATCTTGTTTTAGCCAAAGATTGTAATACAAATTTTCAGGTATATGACGAACTTCAAAATGTTTGACACTTTGTGGTTTTAATATTTTCCAAAATTTTTATTGTATAACATGAATATCCTTTTGTGTTTATGTTAGCAGATGTTTAACCCTTTCACCACCGAACTTAAACTGCTTTAAAATTTCCAATTCTTTTTGCGGATTCGGGTTTATCGACCCAACATTTCTAAAGGAAACAAATAAATGTTAATGGCTTCGACCGAACTGCAACCAATACTTTTTCAGGTTGTAAAGATGTATTTATATATACACCTTATGAAGAATTCTTCAATTTTGTCACATGACAGTGGTGCACACCACCACTAAACCAGTCACTATAGAGCAATTCCATATGACATGTGACAAAATTGAAGAATTCTTCATAAGGGACCTCATTGAAAGTTGTTTTAAAAAAAAACTACTAAATTATGAGGAATCCAAAAAAAATAAAATTAGCCGGAAAATTTAGGAGCTTCTGTGGAAAATCGGAAAATTTAATTTTCATGGGAAAATTTAATTTTCATGGGAAAAAAAGTAAATTTCTGAGAAAAATTAGGAAAATTTTATTTTTCAATTAAAGCCTGATTCAATACCTTTCCAACGAGCTATCAGTCGTTGCGATCGCTTTAGTAGTTTTTTTTAAAACAACTTTCAATGAGGTCCCTTATGAAGAATTCTTCAATTTTGTCACATGACAGTGGTGCACACCACCACTAAACCAGTCACTATAAAAAAAAAAAAAAATATGTAGGTACATTATTTTTTGCTGGGCAATCGATTGAGACTATTTATTTTAAAATCGGAGAGGGGTCGTCCAAAAGGTTATCGCTTTCATATGGAATTGCTCTATATTTAAAATTTTGGGTGAAGTTATAATTTGGAATGGTTTAATTATATTTATAAAATTAAGATAGTTGCGCAGCCGGCGAAAAATTTATTTTTAAACAAAAATAGAACGCGCAACTTGGATTTAAAAATAAATTTTTCATAAAGAAAATCTGTTTTTACTCAGTCTGTCCAGTTGCGTCAAAGGTCTGCTTCCTTTGAAATAAACACACGAGTCTTTTGAACTTAAACAATAGAAATATAATAGTGGTACGCACCGAAACAACCTTAAATCTACAGATCTTAAAATATGATTAATACTATGATTTTAAATTGTCTTAGTAGCAAATTCTACGATTTCGAGAAAAATACGGAAGATCTCGAATGTGAAAAGGAATACAATAGATATCGAGACGAATGCGTTAGATCTTGGATATCGGCAACATATAAATAATCTAAGAAAATAAAGAGTCAGATGAATTCGGGAGATCTCGGCTACGGCTATAAGGAAAATAAAAAGCGAGTCAAATACGAAATATCTCGGCTATTGATCTAAGGAAAATAATTAGCGAGACGAATAAGAGCGATCTCCGCTGCTACTTTAAATAATGAGACGAATTTGGAAGGTATCGGTTATTATCGGTATACTGCGATCTAAAAACTGATATACACTACAGCATGTGTCGGAAACAGGAATCCGGTTATGTCTTGTTGCTAGGCTTCGGAAACCAACGCGCAGTATAGCAAGAATAGTAACCCGATTCTTGCATGCTTGGGTATGCCAACTTTTACACTAAATATAAGCAATAAATTTTATTAACCCAAAGAGAATTATTAGCAAAAACAAAACTATTGTTTATAGGCCCTAGTATTTGTATGTATTGGGTAGGTAAATAAGTACATTCTTAATAAGTATAAAAGTTGGGATACAATAATATTATTTGTAACAGCACGTCAACAAATTATTTTTCAATTTATATAAATAGCAAATCGACATCTCTAAATTAGGTGTTTTAAAAAAATCTTTAAAATTGAAAAAGCCCCTTTCAAAATGTTTTATAAAATTTTTGGGTCATTTTAGATTACAAGCAAAAGTGGCTTAGTAATATACAGGGCGGCGACTTTCATACATGTAAAAATTTCAAATATGCGCTTAAAATCTGGAGTAAGAAACTCAAAATATGCACTTATTGAAATATGCACAAAAAAAATATATGCACTAAAAATACAAAAATATGCACTAAATATCCAAAAAGTATACACTTTTCATTTACTGATTTTTAAAACTCCTGTTCATAACGCGGAAGCGATGGTTTAAAATAATATACAATACAAATGTCAAGCAACGAGCGTCTCTTGATGGGTTCTCAGTAAGATACTGAAACTCGAATATGGATGGATGGCTGCATAAACTAGTAGTTAGACCCCAAAAAGTGGCTTAACGTAATAAGTGCTAACCTAATGTATATCCTTTAAATACTTACAGTGTACTTACTTCTCATATCCAGATTATAACCGCAAAAAGTATGCTTAATATTGTTTTAGTAAAAACAATTTTATGTGAAAGTGTTTACCTCTATGTGTTAACCTATATAAAGCATTCCAGACCAACTGCACATTTTTTAATATTCCATTTTTTATTATACCTCCCGAAAACAATGGTCTTACAATTAGTGACTAATAAATAACCTAAAACAATATTTAACATATTTATGGTTTTATTATTAGAATACTATCCATCTTAAATTTTTTAAATTTTCTTGTTGTATAATGAATCATATGAAACATGTAATAATATTTATTATACGCCGTGTGGTTCTAACAAGCAAATTTTAGATTATTTGAGATGGATTGTGGTCAACGAATATTTTCTCCAAAACGTGTACGAATTACACGATAAAACTTTCTATATCGATACAAAAGATTTAAACGTTTTTACACTTAAAATAGTTTGATGTCTAAATTAACTGAAAATGTAATTTAGCAGAAATGATAAATCATTTAAAATCCTGCCTACTTTCTTTTCATTTAAATCAAATGTTTCTTGTTGTTTATTTTTAAATATTGTGTAAATAACTAACAAATCCGTAAGAACAAATAAATAGTAAGTAAAATAATAATATAAATAATAGTAAAATAATTAAAGCTCTGCCTATTATGGAGGCTCTAGCTTTTCTAAAACTTCTGGTTCTAATGAGATCTTTAGCCAGATCGAAATACTAGTATCAACCTAGCTAATATGTTTGATTTGGTTTATTTTTGTAAATATACGGAGGTTGAAAGATCGTTATAATTTGAAAATAGCACAAAAAACTAATAAAACTGTAAAAATGTGTATATTTTCTTTTGATTTTCGCTCATAGTGGAAAAATTGTCAAAAATATCCCAACTTCAAGAGGCCATAAAGAAGAAATTCGAACTAACTTTTCCAAGCCCTTTGGCGATTTTGTTTATTCAATATTATGCTTTAATTTCCTATTGGAACCATTGAGGCTGATTTTTGTTGTTGCACAGTGTTATTAAAAACAATGCACTTCAAATTAATAGTTAATATTCAAACTCGCCTACTTCGGTTTCTTTTACAAAAATTATAAAACTTGTTTCAATTTTAATTCGTATAAAATAGTAAAGGGTGCTTTTTGTAATAGCTATCGGATTTGATTTAAAAAAAAAAAAACACATACAATTTAGAGAAATGTATGAAATCTTTATTTGAGTCGATAGAACGATCTATATAATTCAATGTTTAAAGATGATTTCCTGTAAATGTTGACCGCTGCTACGCCTCAAATGGTTCATATTCTGGGTCCAATTTTGGCATAATCTCTCCAACATATCGGCCGGTATCTCACGAATAAATTCTGCAATATAGGCTTCGAGTAAGTAAATCGTTGCGGGCTTGTCCCTAAAGACATGAGCCTTAACATAGCCCCACCAAAAGTAGTCTAAAGCCGTTTTATCCCGCGACCTAGGCGGCCAATTGGCCGGCGCCAGACGTGAAATAAACTGTTCACCGAACTATACTCTCAATTTGGCTATTCTTTCGCATGCTTTGGCTCGGTCTTGTTGAAACCACATGTCACCCAAGTCCAGCTCTTACATTTGGGCAAAAAAAAAAATTGTAATCATCGCTAGGTAGCACTTGTCATTCACAGTAATGTTCCTGCTTTCGTAGTCTTTGAAAAAGTACGGTCCAATGATGCCACCGGACCATAGTGCTACGTTATTTTCCTCTGTCCACACTCTACGTATGCGTGTTGGTGGTTTAATGTCCAATAATATAAATTTGGAGCGAGGTTCAGTTACAAGATTCCAAATAGCAGCCTCAGAAGGCCGCCCAAAGTGACCATAAATTAGAAGAAGAAGTGCACGATGCACTTTATTAACCGAGCATGCATTTTGATAATAAAATTCAATAATCTGCAATCGTTTTTCGTTTGTAAGTCAATTCATGGCTAAATTATAGACCAAACTGAACATGTTTAACAGTATTATGTTACACAAAAACAGCTGAGCTGCCAGAAACAGTGTTGCCAAAAAGAAAGTTGCTAAAAAATTACCCTTTACCGCCAATATTGTAAGTATGTCATTGATACGATATATTTTTTCCTGTTGCTGGCCATTTGGTTTGGAATGCCTCTAATATGTATATGTGTTAATTTTGTATTATATTTCATTAAAAAGTCGTGTTTCTTATGCCTCTTTTTGTTTATAAGTTTAACGTTTTTTTTATCTTTTTTTACACACAGAGAACAGATTCGTTGTGTTAACCGAATTCGTCGCCAACCGAATTTAGGTAGTTACACGAACTATCACATTACTCGGTTACAGCTACCGACATTTGTAGTTACGGCTGCCATATAATTCATTTCGTATTAAATATAAAACTGTTTCAAATTTTTTAAATATAAAATTATAAGAACATGACAAAAAGTTAACTAAAATAGTAACTCTTATTTTTAAAAAATTGTAAGTAAGAGATAAGAATATATATTACCAATCTGTGATGAAAACATCTCTGACGATATATTTTAATGACGCAAATCCTTGTTTCTCATAGATAGTCTTCTGGAGATAGTTTTTAAAGGAGTATATTAATATATCACAGATTCCTTCGAATATCTTATGGTACGATGCTTAATTCCATATGCGTTCTCTGTTGAGATTTCTTCAAATAAATAAAAAAGACAAATTACTTTTGTTAGAAAGTTTTAATTTTACTTATTTTTATAATTGTACTTACCTAAACCATAACTTTTCTTACTTTTTCTTGATTTTCTTCAGCATTTTCCCTTATTCAATTAAGAGTTTATATTTATTTTTGTTTTTTATTTTCTATATAAACAAAATATATATTTTTATTTTATTGGCATTTTATTAATCAGTGTACATGAAAATTATTTAAGTACCAATTTTAAAAATTTATTTTTAGACAAATTAATTTTTTATATTTTCAACCGCTTTCCAACCAACTTATGTTCTGTGTGTATCATTCCTGTATGTTGAAAGGTATTTCGTTTTTTTTTTGTATGTAAGTACTACTCATGTTTCCAACAATTCATTTACTTTTTTGTTTAACTTGTCAGAAATATTTTACTGGTTTGCTTTTTTGGAGATACACTCAAAAAAAAAAAAAATTTTTTAAAGTCAGCAAAAAATGTTGCTGAGTAAGCAAAATTTTAGTCAGGAGGGGGCTTGCAAAAAAATTGCTAATGTCAGCAAAATCTTTTGCTGATTTTTAGCAACAAAATTAGTAGATTCAGCAAAAGTTTTGCTAACACTTAGTGGATTAGAAAGAAAAATGCCTTGCTAAAAATTAATAAATTTTTTGCTGAATTTTAGTAGACTGAAAAAAACGCAAAAAATTTGTAGAAAATTTTTAATTAAGTTAATTTATTTGCTGAAAATCATAAAACATATTTTTGTGATTCTTTTAAAAATAAATTACAATAATTACGAAATATAAAAATTTTCATTTTCCCTCTTTGACGACATGAATTAATTTAATATCTGAAAATATATAGAAATAAATATATGTATGTCACATATATTTATTTCTATATAAATGATGCTATCTTTTAAAGGACGCAACTGCCGAAGATAATTATAGAAACGAAACGAAAAAATAAACAGAAACAAACGAAACGAAAAAACAACTCTTTTTTGCAATAAGAAAAAGGAACCATAAAAATCTACCTAAGGTGTGTGTCTTTGTCTTTCGCTTTACTTTGTCTACATGTCTGTATACGTTTGTTTGTAATTTGACCACACTAGATTATTAATCTATAAACATTTAGTTTAGAAATACATATTAAATTTAAATATTTTATTTTGTCTTTTATTTAATTAATAGACAATTATTTTCACAACACGGTGACAACGCAAAATTTAAGTTGTTTTAATCCTCAATTTTGTTTTATGTATGAAAAACAGATACAAAAATCTTTAATGGTTGATTTTTTATATGTTTTATTAGAGTTGTACTTTTTAGTATCATTTTCCTCTTCTCTACTACATCTTGACATGCCGCGACATCTACTTCATTCTGCGTATATCTTTCAATCTGGTTGTCGTCGACACTATTAATGTGCTTATCGGCACAATTTTTTTTAGCAAAATTAATTAGTAAAACATTAGTATAATATTAGTAAAGCATAATTATAAAACAGTTAAGTGCTGAATAAGTATAACAAAAATTTTAGCTGAAAACACGATTTTAACAAAAAATTTGCTAAAAAATACTATACCTGATTTACAAGACGTTTTACTAACTTATTTTTTTGAGTGTATATAAAGTAAATATTTGTTATTCTGTTTTTTAGTCTTAGTTAAATTTAAAGAATTTCAAGCATAAATAGCAAAATAAAAAGCATTTTGAAATTTGTTCACAAAACATTCCTTAGACCATACTGAACCCAAAAAAAAATATTTTCGATTTGAAATTTGTATTGAATTTGAAAGTCAAAAACTTAAAAATGACGTACACGCAGAGAAAAAATATGGTTGCAATATAATTGCGGCCACAAAACTATGTTTCCTACAGTAATAAATGGTTGTTTCAATTAAACTACTATTGTATCAATCATATTTCACCAATAATATTGTTGCTTTTATCATTTTCTAGTAAAAATTTAACTTGTTTTCAGTTATCATATTATTGTATTGTCCACAATCATACTATAGTATTTGTTATCATATTCCTCTATCTAACTGCAGCCATATTAGAGTAGCGCCAAATACAAGATGATCAGTAGGTTTTTTTTATGGGCGTCTTCGCTGTTTTAGTTTCGTTCTTGTTTGAGATGTTCTGAAAAGAAGTTGTGAGAAACAGTCAGACCCAAACAAATTAAATAATATTAAACAAAAAGACATTAAAAATGGACAAACAAGGTGGTAATTGTAATGGTGATTTGTTTTGTGAAAGAAGCAATAAATTGTAGTCTCAGCTCGGTCTGCCCTGGACGTCTAGGCAAAAGTTAAATTGTCGCGCACCCCTTAAATAAAGTTATTGTTTATTATTAAAAAATGCTATAAAAGTGCTTTATTTTCTAATTGTTTGTAATTACGCAAAAAAAATATTGTTAAAGAAAAAAATGTGAAAGAAAAATCTAAAAAAATTCACGTGCTTTTAAGTATGTAGTACGAAATAATCATAATATGTTTGCAATAATCATAACATGGTAATAAATGATGACGAAATTCGTGTCCATGATCATAATATGATAACTAGGACTATAATAATGTTATAATGCAATTATTATGAGTGCTGCAAACATGGTTTCATCATTATAAATGTATTGTGAAATTATATTCTTAACAATATATATATCACATGTATAGCTTGTATAGCTGAAACAATATTTCACAAAGATTATTCTTCAGCGCAGACAATTTGATTATTTAAATTATTTTAAAACTTAGCTTATTTAAATGTGTGAATTATTAAATAAATATGGTATTAAAAAACACGCATATATTTTTAATCCAGCTTCAACAGAATGCTGATAAATA
>CM037851.1:92119346-92294632 GCA_021234595.1 Delia radicum | reverse complement strand
TTTGACACTAGATTCTTATTAGGGGTCCTTAAGTTAGATAGAAAAATGTTGACATATATGAGTCCACCCTTCTTAACCACCAAAAAATGGAACCCAAAATCAAATCTTTTAAAACTTCTCATCCTATTTTTTTAGCTAAAACAAAAATAACCAAAAACAAACCAAATAACCGAATAACAAAAAATGCTTTTATTTGTTATGTTCTAGTCATTAGATGTAGACATGTGTCAATTTCGATATTCTGTCTTTGCTAGTTTAGGAAATACACCAACGTCTCTTTTTCGGAGAAAAATGGTATAACAAAATAGGACTTTTTAACAAATATATTGACTTTATTTGCGTGATAATATAGTTTATGAATATAATCATTTTCCCAATGAATATATTTACACAAAAAATATAAAGTTTTATTGGATTATAAAATTTTTAATATTTTTTAAAAATGTGTACATTAGGGTGGTCCTTATTTTTCAACTTGCGATTTTTGGGGCTGCCCCCTCCTAAAATATTTGTTTGGGTACAAAAATTCACCATACAAAAAATTAGAGTTCTAGCATAACGGGAAGATGTCCCGCATCGCCCTTGAAAATCGTGCCCGTTGGAAAATGGTCATAATTTAAAAAAAAATTAAAATTTTTTTCTTCAAAATTAAAAAAATATAAAATAATTTTTGTGTTGGGTTTAATCATAACTACTCAGATAAAAAATATTACTTTCCCAGAAATCGCTAACTTACCCTAACTTTGTGTCAAAAAATTAATAAATATTTTGGGGGTACTTCAAAGTGACTTTTTTGCATTTTTGAAAAATTTTATTCAACAAAAATCAAAAACCTGGTGTTTGCTGTCAAGTATTTTATTAAACACATCTCAAGTATTAAATAAGCCAAGTATTACGGATATCCGTTGGCAAAAATTTTGTTAAAGCATTTTAATTCTAGCGGATTTCAACGTTTTTTTTAAATTTGTATAGACTTTTTTTTTAAAAAAAAGATTTTTGTAATATTTCATCAATGTTATTGTGTATGCTATTTTATATAATTGTAATAACTTTATTATAAAGTATAATTTTTCGTGTTCATAGTTAACCTGTGTTTTCATGGGGTCACAATTGACCCTCGTATTTTAAAGAGTCAAAAATCACAAAGATGACAAAATAAATTTTTTTTTATGTTTTTAATTGTAATTTATTTACATTTTAAAATTAATTAAAATTAATTATTTAGTATAAATTCAGATACTTGTATTCATATTAAAATTGATTTTTTTGTACATATTCAGGAGTATTTTTAAAAAAAGGTATTTTTAATTTAATAGTGTAAATTTTTTTCACTCAAAATTATTATTGTGGAAAAGTTTTAAGTTGTAATTTTTTACTAAATTGACCTACTCGAAGACTAGGAACGGTTAGCGAAAATTTTTTAGAATAAATATAATTTCAATTATTCCTTTTTTTATTTTATTTATAAATGTTGCCACAAAGCTGCATTTTTCTTACGTGGGTCATATTTGACCCCAGGGTTACATGGGTTAACTATCAACAGAAAATATAGTATTTTAAAATAAATTATTACAATCATATAAAAGGTATATACAAAAATATTGATGAAATATTATTAAAACCTTGTTTTAAAGTAAAAATGTATAAAAATAAAAAAAAAACCTTGAAATCCCCGAGAATCAAAATGACATAAAAAAAAATTTGCCAACGGATATCCATAATACCTGGCTTATTTAATACTTGAAATGTGCTTAATGAAATACTTGACAGCAAACACTAGGTTTTTGATTTTTGTTGAATAAAATTTTCAAAAATGCAAAAAGTCACTTTGAGGTACCCCCAAAATATTAATTAATTTTTTTGACACAAAGTTAGGGTAAGTTAGCGATTTTCTGGGAAAGTAATATTTTTTATCTGAGTAGTTATGATTAAACCCAACACAAAAATTATTTTATATTTTTTAATTTTGAAGGAAAAAAAAATTTGTAATTTTTTTTTAAATTATGCCCATTTTACCAAGGGGCCCGATTTTCAAGGGCGATGCGGGACATCTTCCCGTTATGCTAGAACTCTAATTTTTGCATGGTGAATTTTTGTACCCAAACAATATTTTAAGAGGGGGTACAGTCAAAATCTCGTTTTTATTTTTCGCCCATACAACGAAAGACCACCCTAGTGTACATTGTAGTGTACAAGGGTAGTAAAAGGGTTAACTATGTTCTACAAGTTTTTAAACGGCGTTAAAAAATAACTCAAACTTAATTTCCTCATTTTGTGTATGCCTCTTTAATCGACTCCCTCGACTAGTGTCTTTGTTTTTCTGTCAACTTTATGCATTCTTTATGTGTCATTGTAACATAAGATATTTTATCTTCATTACATTTTCTCTTTTTTTTTTTTGTTACAACCAAACGTATTTGTCATTTTGAGCTAAATATTTTTTTCATGCATTTTTTTATTATTAGTAAGGCTTTGCCCTATTTTTTTTTTAAAAATATTTAAATGGTATTGTAATGGATTTTTCTTGCCTTTAGTTTAAAATAGAGAAATTTCATTTTTTTTTAACATGTACAATATTTTCTAAAACATCCCAGTGTAGAAAAGCATTACCATATATGTTGATATACAAGTACATATTTGGTAATGGAGAGTACTTAATGTCATTACAAATCTCAATACTTTTATATGGGCATGTAGCGCAAAATAATGACACATCATTACTAAACACCTTATTAAAAATAAAATCAAAAAATATACCTACACTTAGAATACTTTTCAGGTAAAACCCACTGCAAATGTAGTTAAAAACAAATGAAATTTCATTTAAAGAAATGACGACTTACATTTCAGTAAATTCAACTAACATTGTCAACTGTTTTTTAATGTTCAAAAATTATTCACTCATAATAATCCATGCATATAATTACGAATTATTGTCAAAACTACAAAAACTTTCGTAAAATGTACAAATTTTCGTATATTTTACAAAAAATTTGGTTATTTCGACATTTTTTTCTTAATTTTACGCATGGATTATTATCAGCGTAACAATTGTAGTAAAAATCAACCACATGTTAGTAAAATATAAACAAACATTTATTTTTTTTTTATTTTTTTAAATAACAAAACACTACTGTAAAAAATGAATGTAAAATCATAAAACAGTCATTTTATGTGGTTTATTTTTTTAAATGTACTACAAGGTTAGTAAAAAATTTAATTTGTTCTACAAATGACTGACATTTACATTAAAAATAAAGAAACTGTATTACAACCCAAACAACTACATATTTTTAAAGCAAAAGTTCCCTGAGTGTATTTGCCCACTAATATGGAAAAAAATAATGAGTCTAAAAATAATTTTTCAAAAGAACTTAAATTAATAAAAAATATTTTTTTATTGAAGAAATATTTTGTAATAAAATGTGCCCACACGGGATTCGAACATATGACTCCAGGTTGTCAGTCAAGCTATCTCGACAAGTTTTGTTTTTTTTTTTTTGAATAATTTTCATTTTCGTTTTTTTTTATTAATTATAATCATATAATTACAAATTATATACTATTACTCTAATCGAGCACCAGCTACTATGGCTTTCAGCTCGTTGTAACGAAAACAGACCAGTGACTCTAGTGGGAATCGAACCCACGACCCCCGCACTGATAAGCCAGCACGCTACCAACTAGCCTACCGGGCGCACATCTCGACAAGTTATATTGATAGATAATGACTTGCTTGCACAAAATGTCATTATGTATTTACTAGAGTTGAAAAAAAATAATAATTCTAAGAAACGATTTTGTAAAATTTTTGAGATCATTACTTTATAATTAAAATTGTATAAATTTTCTTTCCTTTAGCGAATTCAAATTACACACTGTTTGAATGTTTGTAAGACACTGAGCTTGTTTATTGAAAAGTAAGTACTTATAAACTAATTATAATAATCTTAAATCTAATCTAGAACTAATAGCTACCTACTGGCCGCACACATGCGTATCAGTTCTTAGAGCAATAAAAGACTTTCTTTTTTATCTATGTTTTATTACCATCCTAAACTAATAAATGGATGATAATAAAATCTACGCACATAAACTGCCTGTAGGAGATTGTCTTATCTTTAATATGTGTTTCTTTGTAACAAGGGATGGCCAAATACTAATGAGTATTATGGAAAATTCCCACATTTGGTTTCAAATGTGTTATCATAAACTAATAATTTCATAAACATGCTATTAGGAATTTCCAGTATCCCTTATTCTAAAAACACATATTAAAAACCACATGTTCATATTTGAACAAAAATAATGATTCAAATAAGTACTTATGGGTATTGCAAAATTTTTTGTATTAAAAGAATGGGAAAATTAACTAATTATTAGTAAGTCCTTATTATTTGTGTTAAAGTAATGCAGAAATTAAGCTGGTGTCATTAGTGGTAGTGAGAAAAATAATGACATGTTATTACAGTTTCTACACTGGGACACTGTATTTTTGGTAAATGTTTGCTTTAGTTTCGCTTAGAGTATAATAATTTGTATTCAATGTCATACTTGACGTATGAGTAACATTTAATTTATTATATAAAAATCTGCAATACTCATACGTACAGGGTGTTTTAATGCTTGTTTCAAATAAAATTTGTTTATGGTAAAGTTTTTATATGTACAAGATTTTTTTAAGGTTAAACTGATTATTTGAGGTGATTTTAAAATTTCATCCGTAAATTCAGGCTATAATGACTAAAAAAAGTTGGATGTAATAATTATTCTTTTAAATTCAACGAAATACCAGCTTTTACTCTTTCTTGCTGCTAAGCTGTTTTAGAAAATAAACTATTTATTAACAAAAATGTAGTAGAATTAATTTTGTACCAAAAAAAATGCAATTCTTTTAATTAAAAATTTTAAATATATGTATATTGGAAAGAAAGTGTCCCCATATAATATAAAGGGTCCGCCAAATAACTTTTTTTTTTTTGAAAATGTTATAAAATAACTACTGAATATTTTCTCAAATTTCTTTTTTTATTTGAAAGTACAATACGTCCGGTTAATAATGGAAATTATTTCATTCAAATGGCTGCCTCGGCTGGCCATGCAGTAGCCTACACGATCGGTCCAATTTTAAAGCACATTATCGATTGTGTGCAGCTGTATTTCACCAATGGCTTTACGAATATTGTCCTTTAAAGCGTCAATTGTCTCTGGCTTGTTGGCGTAACACTTATCTTTGACGGCACCCCACAATAATAGTCCAACGGTGTCAAATCCCAGCTCCGAGGTGGCCAAACGACATCAGCTCTGCGGCTGATAATGCGATCTTCAAAACAGGGCGCAAGACATCGAGTGTAGCTTCGGCTGTGTGGCACGTAGCCCGTCCTGTTGAAACCAAATGTTGCCAATATCCTCCTTTTCAATGTATGCGTGCGGGTTTTCTGTGCCCCAAATGCGACAATTTTGCTTGTTTACTACCCGCCATGATCAAAATAAGCTTCATCTGAAAAGATGATTTTTTTGGCAAAATCGGCATCTTCTGTAAGTCTATCGCAGGCCCACTTAGCGAAGCGAAAATGCATTGGATTCGTTCAGCGGAAGGATAAGCTAATTATCTGTCAAATCAGACATGAGCTAAGTGTTACCATTCACGAAATAAGCACTAGTTGAAAAAAAAAAAGTTAGATGGCGGACCCTTTATATGGGGACACTTTGAGATAAATATTTTACGTTTTTTTGTATAACATGAATAAGGTTTTATGTGTATGTTAACCTATGTTTAATCATGCTAAATTCATTCGCGGTAATCATTTATTTTTAACGGATCAACAATTATGGTGTTTAACAATTTTTGTTTAAGCTGCATTTACATTACCACAGAATCTAGTTTAAACTAGATTTCGATATCTTGTTCGTGTAGCACCGATGGTAAATGCATCTTTAATTAAATTATCATATTTCAAAATATATGTTCACAACAACCGCCAAAAAATATAAAATACTCTTAAAAATAGTTTTGTCTTATATATGAACTTAAACAGAAAACCGCGATTATTTTGGAAAACACGAATCTTTTGACGGTTCAATGATTAGTTAGGTTTAGGGTTACATATATGCAGGAAGTCATTAATTTATTCTTAAATTCGCAAAATTAAAATTATATATGCCCGAGGAAAAAATGTATATATGGTCTTATGTATTTTCATCTTACAGTATATTATAATATATGATCGTATCTGTGTCATTCAATGTCCATATATTATTATATGTTTCTTATGTTGTAAATATATATTGATATTATATATTGACCTCTATAAAATTAGATATTAGAAATAAGATAAGATTAGATATGATAGATCTATTGTCATATATAATAATACTTTCTCATATATAACACAATATGTGAAATATGTATCCCAAATATTAAAATATGACATTTAAACCTTTATAATTCCCGAACAAATTAAGATACTCGTATGACCTTCAAAGGAATTGCAGAAAATTATGTATTGTTCACAGAACATGATGTATATTTAAAAAAAAATAATTTTGAATTTATGTGTACCATCAAAATTTTGCATACATATATCTTTTTATACTTAAGGGATCAATCAAAAAATGTAAACCCAGTTTTTAGACACTTATGAGTTAATATATATCAGCAACCCACTTTTAAAATTACTAACAATTGTAATTTTGATATTTTTTTTTTTTAATTTTCAACTTTAAAAACTGCTATAATGTTCTTATATCTAGTACTTTAAGTGTACAAAGCGTCATTGATATACATCAACAATTTACTATTTTTTTTTTTAACCCGAAAACATAAACAATTTTGAATAATGTCTTAAAGCTAACAGTTCTTAAGGCATCCATCCATATTAAGTAATTTAAATATAATGGAAAAGTTCTAATATTTTTTGATCTTTATAATATAATTGTTTTAATTAATAATTATTTTTAAAACACATTACATCATTGTTTGTTAAGTCATCAGTTTAAAACGACCTTTAACGGATGTCAGCTATAATCCCATAGGATTGAAGTCATTATTTACTTTTAGTTTTATTTTTTCAAGTCTATAAACAAAACAAACAATTATTTATTTTTCAATTTATTTTGTACATAAAATTAAATTTCCATACCCGGCTGAAAAAGTTCATATATGATCGTAATATATTTTTTCATACATATTCGTACATGCTAGAAAAATTACCTGCACTTCCATATGTGGACAAATCTCGTCATACATGTTTCATTAGGGCGGGTCGATTTATTTTTCGACAATTTCCCCTATGATTTCCGTATTCTATGGGTTATTCCATGAAAATTTGCCGAAGGAACCATACCTCTAGTCGTTAAAATCGAGTCCCCTACTTTTTGTTGGTAGATTCTTTTCCCAAATTGACGTTCGTATGAAATATTACCTATACGTTCACATCCATAACTCAAAAACTAATCGATCGGGTTAGTATGCGCGTTGGAAAGGGTGAGCTCATTTGATCAATTTACAAAAAAAAATATCCAACATTGGTAAAACGGTTCAAAGTTACGGGCATTTTTGTCCAAATTTTGGAGAATTTTTCCAATTTTTTTCATGATTTTGTCCAAGAATATTACTTTCATGGCCATTTTTTTGGCTCAATTTTTTGACTTACGAAGCTTACGAACCTTACGTTACGACTGGACTGATTTCCACTACCGGAAAGTTGAGCTCAAAAATTGCTGATTGTGAAAATCTTCCGGTAAGTAATTTTTATAGCTGATTCTTTACCATTTTTCATTCTATTTTTTAGGCTTTTATGTTTTCTTTTCAGGTGGTAACCGATTTTGAGGAAATCGCTTTGGAAAATATGCCTCCTGGTGATTTAAAAATCCAGAAGAATTATCTACTGATTCGAGGTACTTGATGTTAATGGCCAATGCAATTTCTAATGGTGTGGTTCCTGCGGACTTGTCTCACATAAAACCAGGGCCGATTGAAACATTCTCGTTGGCTGACCAAAGCCAATAGATTATTACGGTTTTATGTGACAACTAATAATCCAACTGAAAATTTAAAAATTCTGGCTAACTATATAATAAAAGTATACACGCCAATGTATTTCCATGTTAAGTATTATAGCTCTGCCGCATACGGTAGTACATTACTTTTTAAATTTATACTTGGACAAGATTTTTACCAACGAATTTAACTTGGAGTTGTAAATACAGTAATTCAAGATAATCCATATTTTGCACACTCAGAAAATATCTTGCTATCTATGTGTTTGATGATAGAATGGAAAAACGAAACATTGCTATAAAGAAGATTTTACATTACCGAAGAGATATTGTCGACCCAACGGAACTTAGAGTTTATAAAAAATCTCTTATAAACTTAATTGTACGGAATATACAAATATGATTGATTTAAAATGACGATAACCATTTTATTCGAACCACCGTTTACGCAAAGTTATACGTATGAACATTTGGAGGGATATTTAAATTACGAAGTGCCACCGTTCGATGATCCACAAATTCCTTTACACATTCAAGGAACGGAAAGACATGTCCAATTGCTGGCTGCCACTGCTAAACGAGTTGCAGGAAAGAATGTAGAAGGCGCTATGGCGACGACATTAGAAAGCCGTACGAAAACACCCAGACTTGAAAGCAAACAAGACTTTCAGAAAAAATAATGTTTTTTTTTCACATTTGTCTTTTACTACACTCAAATTGAATATTTTTTTTTTTGATAATAGGTTGATAGATACTTTATTATCTTTTAATTTGAATTTTTGTAGAAAAAAAATAAAAAGGGAAAAAAAAAAATCAAAAAGTTGGTTTTATGTGTTATTTTGTT
Organism: Delia radicum; assembly: GCA_021234595.1. Taxonomy (NCBI): domain Eukaryota; kingdom Metazoa; phylum Arthropoda; class Insecta; order Diptera; family Anthomyiidae; genus Delia; species Delia radicum. The sequence goes on along the minus strand of CM037851.1, from coordinate 92,285,787 downwards.
TTAGCAATATCGCATGAATTAATCAACCGAATTCGATAAATTTGGGCTTAAACTCTTCGTTTTGAATTGTAAATTGAATTAGATAATGGATTTGAGCCAAAAAATGGCCATGAAAGTAATATTCTTGGACAAAATCATAAAAAAATGGAAAAATGCTCCAAAATTTGGACAAAAAATGCCCGTAACTTTTGAACCGTTGGACCAATGTTGGAGATTTTTTTTTGTAAATTGATCAAAATGAGCTCACCTTCCAACGCGCCTACTGGCAATGAAAGTTTTTGAGTTATGGATGTGAACGTGTAGGTAATATTTCATACGAACGGTCAATTTGGGAAAAAATCTACCAACAAAAAGTAGGGGACTCGATTTTAAACGATAGAGGTATGGTTCCCTTCGACAAATTTTCATGGAATAACCCATAGAATACGAAAATCATAGGGAAATTGGTGAATTTTTTCACTCCCTACAAATCGACCCGCCCTAATGCTCATAGTTTTGCAAAAATATTGTCCCTTTTCGATATCTCTCTTAGTTCTCGAGATACTAGCCATTTTATAAAATGGTGTTTTTATTAAATGACCAATATCTCCGAAATTAAACGAGATAGGGGAAAACGGACAAAATCTTTGCTCCTTAGGAGTACTAACACACTACTAATAGGTCCGGACAAAGTCCCGAGGATTGTATTTTTTTTACAAAACAGCCACAAGGTGATTTTTTTTTTAATATAAATTTAAATACTTCGATAAAAACAAAGATCGTTGACAGTTCAATACAACTTCGTTACCTGTAATTAATGTTCCAATTCCACTCATTCTTCATGTTTTGTTTTTTAATTCCACTTATTCTCCGTTCCATTATATTTCGTTAACAATATGAAGCACACCAATTCCATAATGCTTCGAACTAAAAACAAAATTCTTTAAGAAAAATATGTATTTTTAGTTTCCAACCAAGGATTTTTTTGTAAACAATTTTTTTTTTTGCCATTGTGCTTAGTTTTTTATGCATTAGTGTGATTTCATTATCATTATCATTAAATGGTAATGAAATTTTTTTCATAAGTATCAACTAATGGTAATGAAATTTCAATGGTAATGAAAACTTCCCATGTATGACATATATTTTTTTGTAATTATTTTTTTTTAGAAAATTTGTATTTTGAAAAATAGTTTTATTAAAAAATCAATATATGTAATTTAAAAGGCATAATAGCGATAAAAAAAAGTTCTTCCAAATGCAAAACATGTCTTTTATGTATTTATATCAGTGAAAACATTATGGTTATTATAGCATCAGAACGAAATATTTGCCGATAATACTCCATTTTAAATAACTTTAAAATAAAGTATAATACGACCACATTAAATTAAAACTTTGTGAATAATTTTAATATTATAAGTTTTTCAAACAGGACTTTGCAAATAAAAACACGAATTGCTCAAAAATTTTAATTTTTTCTCTTACAATTGAAAAAATTTTGAATTTTCTAAATAGTGAGAATTAATTATGATCTTGTATGATCTTTAAATGAAAATGCGATCTTATAGTTCAACAATTTATACTAGTTTTTCGTTTTGAGTATTTCGTATTTTTATCTTTGACGTACACTCATAAAAAAAAGTTTGTAAAGTCAGCAAAAAATTTTGCTGAGTCAGCAAAATTTAGTCAGGAGGATGCTAGCAAAAAAGTTGCTAATGTCAGCAAAATCTTTTGCTGAAAATCAGCGAGCTGATTTTAGCAACAAAATTTGTAGATTCAGCAAAAGTTTTGCTAACACTTAGTAGATTAGAAATAAAAAAGCGTTGGTAAAAATTAATAAATTTTTTGCTGAATTTTAGTAGACTGAAAAAAACGCAAAAAATTTGAAGAAAAATTGTAATTTAGTTAATTTATTTGCTGAAAATCATAAAACATATTTTTGTGATTCTTTTAAAAATAATTTACTATAATAACGAAATATAACAATTTTAATTTTCCCACATTGACGACATGAATTAATTTAATATCTGAAAATATATACAAATAAATATATATAACATAACAAAATTTCTTTCAACTACTTACATCAATGGTTGTCTTAATGATGCTATGACGAAACTGCTGAAGATAATTCTAGAAACGAAACGAAAAAAATAAACAAAACAAACGAAACGAAAAAACAACCCTTTTTGCAATAAGAAAAAGAAACCATACAAATCTACCTAAGATGTGTGTTTTTGTCTTTCTCTTTACTCTGTCTACATGTCTGTATATGTTTTTTCATGGTTGATTTTTTACTTGTCTTGTTAGAGTTGTACTTTTTAATATCATTTTCCTCTTCTCTACTACATCTTGACATGCCGCGACATCTGCTTATCAGCACAATTTTTTTAACAAAATTAATTAGTAAAACATTAGTATATTAGTAAAGCATTAGTATAAAACAGTTAAGTGCTGAATAAGTATAACAAAAATTTTAGCTGAAAACACGATTTTAGCAAAAATATTTGCTAAAAAATAGTATACCTGATTTACAAGACGTTTTACTAACTTTTCTACTAACTTATTTTTTTGAGTGTAGTGTTTCAAAAAATATTTAATCTTAAATTGGTCCGCAATGTTTTAATGTAAGTAACAATAATTACTAAAACGCATTTGTTATTTTTGTATGGACTTGTTTATCAAAAAATGACAATTTTAAAAAATTGCTAAAAAACCAATTCTGGGGCCACATTCCCGCCAACGTGAGCGCTCGAAAATGTTTAGAATTCGCTCTAGCAGAGTTTAAATAAAAGAACACGAATAAATATTGTTACGAGTATTACTTATATTTGCAATTATGGCACTAAAGTGCAACAACCCTAATCGATTTAATATATTTTAAAAGTTTTAAATAAAATAATTTCGATCGAAAAAACTCGGGCAAGAATGCGGTGATCTGTCCCCTGAACTTAATGAAATTTTAATATAAAATTTAAATGCGTTATATTGTCGTAATGAAGACAAAAGTAATAAAAACTCAACATATTTTGCTGACAAGAAGAGTAATGTAAATATTAGGGATTCTCTACTGATGCACTTAATTTAAATTTTATTTAGGCATGGGCTACTAAATAAAAATATGAAACGGGGTCCTTATGAATTCGAATAAGAATTCGAGTTGTTTACTATAGATTTTTAAAATGAGTTAATAAAACTATTTGGATATTCCTGTAATTTTAATCAAATATTAATAAAAATTTATATTTTTACTATTTAAATTTTGTAAAAAAAAAGGTAGGTTTATATATTCATCCTTATATTAGACTTCGGTATATAGTGGACAAATATAGTCCTTTTTTCATTTAAGGAATTTCATATACTTCGAAATTTTCCCATATATGGCCATCTTTTGCAAATATAAAATAACATATACTTCCATATATGAGCACCTTTTGCAAATATGCAATCACATATACCTCCATATATGACCATTAGAGCGATTCAAGTTGTATGGAAGCGAAATTCGTGCAAGGTGTACCCCCCTCAAAATGAACATTGGTATTTTTTATGATGACATCTAAACATTTCGGCTCTAGCTTTGACCTCTCGTGAGCTGGACCATTTTTGCATGTTTTTTTAATTTAAGAATCTGTTTCCGTACCAACCATATACAATATGGGTATCATAAGAAAGGTTTTTTTTAAGGCGCGTCCACTATATATACAATTTGTCGAAGGACGATCATCCATGTCCTTTTTTTAAGGATAGTCTGTAAAAAAAAAGGTTTTTGAATTTTTTGTTCGGGGTTGTTTGTAATAGAAATGCCAAATTAACATATTTAATCTTTAGTCGATTTAATTAAATACGGGTCTCAGCTTTTTTTTTTAATTCGTGCTAGTTCGCGTTTTGACAAAAATGCAATGGGTAACTCTTCGTTTTAAAAAGGACAATATGGGTATCAAATTTTTTCTTTTGCCAGGTACATCATCTTTGTATGTAAATAATTTAGATTTTTGCAAATTAGATGCATTTTAAACGGTGCTCTGGAATATATATAAATGCAATTTTGTGGTACCTCTAATATGATAGCGGATTTAGTTTCTAGATCATGTATGGATGAAAATAGGACTAAAGAAAGAAAAAAAAAATGATCCACGACTTTTTGGCGGCATATTCTTTTCTAATTTGCGAAAAAAATATGCCGCCAAAAAGTCCTTAAAAAAACCTTTCTTATGATACCCATATTGTATATGTTGGTAAGGAAACAGATTCTCAAATTAACAAAACATGCAAAAATAGACCCATTTGCAAAATGGTCCAGCTCTCGAGAGGTTAAATCTGGAGCCGAAATATTTTAAATGTCATCTTAAAAAAGTCCAAGGTTAATTTTTAGGAGGGTACATCGAGCACTTTTTTTGGTGAGTCGCTCTAATGACCATATATGAGTCCGTTTTGAATATATGTAATCGCATATACTTCCATATATGCCCATATATAAAACATATATTTCCCTATTTGCACATATACAAAAAAAAATATATGTCTATATATGAACATATTTGTACATATATGGACTTTTTAACCGCCCAGCTGAAAAAGATCATATATTATTATATATGGCCCATGTATGAATATATATGAATATATATGGATCCATACATGGAAATGCATGGAAGCATATATGGAAATGTTTGTTATATATGGAAGCATATATTGAACCATATATGAACAATTGTTGCATATATGTTTTCATATATGGAACCATATATGTAAATGTTTACCATATATGGAGCCATATATGAAAGTGTTTTCCATATATGGTTACATATACGAAAACATATATGAATATATTATCCATATATACTACCATATATGGAAGCATATATGCATCATTTTCCCATATGTGTGGTTTAATTTATAAATAAATTTATAAATTAAACTATAGTTAAAAGATTTTTGGATGAATCTTCTGTTCTATATTATCTTGATGTATACAAATATATTGACAAATAAAACAAGTATTACAATTTGGTATTATCTTTCATTATCTTTGATAGATCTATCAACACATTCCTGAAAGGGTCAAATAATAAATTTGAAAACAAAAAACTTTATAGATTATTTGTTAGGACAATATCCTAATAAAGAAATATAGAGTATGGCCTCGAACTTGAATAATTTTCATTTTCAATGTATATAAAATATACATTTTTTATGTATATATGATAATATATATTTAAGCAATAATTTTGTTAATAAAAATTGAATTTTCAAACTAACAATTGTTTTTATTTTATGAAAATATACGTAAGTAGGAAAATATATGAACATATATGGGTAGGATATATATGGACAAATGTATGGACATATATATCCATATATGTCCATATATCCTCAATTTTCGGATCCGAACCATATATGGAACTCCATATATGTATATATGGGTCATATATGAACTTTTTCACCTGGGCGGGTAACAATTTGAAAACAAACACATGAATACAAGGCAACCACCACCGACATAACTTCTAAGACATGAACTTGAAAAAGACGAGCGTTGAAGCACTTTACTTTGTTACCTTTAGTTTTATATATAGGAAAAACAATTAAATAATTTTTCCGAAAAATTTCTCCTTTAACAAATTTGTTTAACCTCTTGTAGTGGGTTACAGTTACAAACCAGCAAAAAATTTCCAAAAAGGTAAGCGGGTTTGTAATCAACCATTTTGGGCAGAACGCATTCCTTACTAGATTACCTACTCGATTCTTTTAACAGGGCGTGAGACTAAAATAATTGATTCTTTAGAATTGATTATTTTTTTTACCGAAGAACCATTTACTTTATATTTTTAAGAACTACACACATTTTTTAATAAAGAAATAGTTCCATTGTAAAACTACAAAGTACTTACACAAAAAGATTAAATACATAGTTCCCTAGAAAAAATAAGAAGTACTTACATTAAAAAAAAGGAAGTAGTTCCATAAGTAAATTCAACTTTTACTCACACGTGATTCTCCTAGGTCACTCAAATATAACGATCAAAACTCATACGGAAATAAAATCCTGAAAAGTGAAACAGCGAATTGTTATGATAACATGGGTTTGTCATAATTTTGGAGCTATAAACCACGAAAATATAGATTTTTCAAAAAAAGAACAATTCAAAATTGAAAAACAAAAATATGACTCACGCACAATCACCCTCGAAATTTTTTTTTACACTCACGATAACTTCAGTAATTTCAACTTCCACTCACAATTTTCTGCTCACGTTCCCTTCCCTAATTTATACATAACCACAGTTTAACAAAATTTAGGCAACATGCAATTTCTGTTTTTAGTATTATTTTCCTGCAAGTAAAAATTTGTTTGAATAAATATATGAGATAAATTCTTTAAATTTGTATAACTTCTTTTTTCAAAATTAGGAACTACTTCCAATAACGTCCTTTTATTAAGAAAAAGTATATGATTACTGCTTGAGCACAGAAAGTTATACATATAAGTTAATAACATTGTTATTTTATTTTAAGTAAATAATTACTTTGTTATTGAGTTCATGCTTTCTGGTTTAAATTTAAAGAATTGATTACAATACTACTTGCTTTTTTGACTCTATCGTTGGAATGAGTTTGGTATTGCAGTTACTAAATTTGGCAATGAGATATGTAAGCAAGTGTGGGCATCACCTTCTTTTTGGAATGTGTAATTTTTTCCTGGGAAGTTACAGATTTTTACACTCTGGGGTTCATCAAATTAATGATATTGTCTCATAAATTATTCTTAATATTTATGAAGTTTTAATAAATATGATAAAATCGGGTAATCAATTTTCTGTGGTTGGTTGGTATAAAGGGTGTTTTTTATACAGGTATAAAACTTTAAGTTGGCAACACTTTTTTAACTGGCGGCCATTTTGTCAGCTGTCATGTGATTTATGTTTAGTTTGGTTTGGCATTTCAACATGAATAGACTGACGCCTGAACAATGCTTTCAAATTCTGCAAATTTATTTTGAAAATCATGGTTCTGTTCGAAATACGTATCGTGCACTACGTCCATTTTACGGTCAACATAATCGTACATCAGAGCAATTAATTAGATTAACTATGGAACGTTTTCGCACCACACGTTTACTCTAAATGATAATGCATCCACAGAGACGTCGTACAGTGCGTACAGAAGAAGTCATTGCTGCTGTAGAGCGTAGCATAAAGGAAGACCCTAATCAGTCTATCCGCCAATGGTGACCGCTATAGAGCCATTACTTTTTGTTCATCAATTGAACACCCTTAATGTGCAGGAGCTATGGTTTCAACAAGACGGCGCTACATGCCATACAGCTCGTATCACAATTGATTTATTGAATTAAACGTTTGGTAACAGCATAGTTTTACGTTTCGGACCCGTAAATTTGCCTCCAAGATCGTGCGATTTCACGCCGCTGGACTATTTTCTGTGGGTATATGTGAAGTCGCTATTCTACGCCGATATGCCCGAAACGATTGACCCCTTGGAGGAAAACATATACGGCCACAAATGTTGAAAAAAAGTCATCGAAGGTTAGAATACGTCCGATTAGACTTCAGATTAAACTACGTCCCAAGCCAGTCGTGGCGGTCATATGCCAGAAGTCATATTTAAATTATAATGCCATAAGATTATGTTTCGGATAAATTAAATTTCATGTCAATTTAAAAAATTCATCTTTGTTTTATTCCATTTCAAAGTTCTATACCTCTATAAAAAACACCATTTGTATACCTGATAAAAGCCTTGAGTTTCTTGTGGGTGGTGGATTAGAATGAGGCTGCAGATGACCTAGTCGCTTAGATCGAAAGTGCGGCACTCCGTCTAGCGCTGATCCTCACAAGATTTTTTATTCATCTTCTCTTAAAAATTTTTTTATAATTTTTGTACAAAATTTTTTAGTTTTTTTTTTAGTTTACTTATTTATATTTAGCAATATGACAAAATCGACTTTTAACGAAAAAAAATAACTTTTTTATTGTTGAAAATGGTTTTTTAGGGCTTCATCAGCAACTTTTGTTCTGCGACTTTTTCATAATTCCGTTATTTACAAAATTACCGTTATATTTAAGTTATTGAAGAAAATCAAAATGTTGACCTTTAAATTTCCAAAATTCGACCAAATGATGTTTGGCAACTTTGTACAAAATCCTTTGGTAAGTATTTTTGCTGAACATATGAACTGATAATATTTGCAAATACAGGGTGTTATGATGCATTTTTCAATAAAAATAAATTTTTGCGCCATCTAGCGGCAATAATTTAACTAACTAACTATTACAATTAGAATAAACAATTAGAAAGGTAATTTGCATACCTTTCCAACAAAAAAAAATTGAAAATCGGTTGAAAAATAACCGAATGAAAAAGAAACGAGCTATAAGATAATGAAATAGTTTCAAATTTATATTAAAATATGTATGTAACTTAAATGTATCATTAAAGTTTGTACGTACTTACATGAAGGTTTGTACGTACTACAATGAATTTGCCGAAAATGGCCTTAAATGTTTTTTATACGGCACAAATTGGGCTGAATATTATGATTCCTACTTCAAAAGTTATATGTGAATGAAGGTGAAAAGAACGTTTTTTTTTTTTAATTTTTTCGCTTTTTTTTAGATTTTACAAATTTTCTTATAAACGAAAAATGCGATCGTCACGCACCACAGCAGAATTTTAGATTTTGAAGTCATTAACAACTGTATTGAATGGCAAGACATAATATTCAGCCCAATTTGTGCCGCTTTAAATGTTAGCAGTAGTATTTTCTTACTTCCAAGTTTTGTTGTTGCCATTTTTTTTCTCAGTGTATTATTGCAACAATATCCGAAAATGATAGATTACTACCCAAACTAACTATCCAACAAATAAAAACATTGATTTTTTAGCTGTTAACATAAATAAAGCGTTAAATTCATAAAACGCTAAAAAATCCAAGTTTTAAAGGCCACCCCAAATTTCCGTTTTAGGACAACTGAGGGACACTCTAATTAGCAATTAAGGTAGCTGACTCTACCGCCAAAGCATTAAAAATCATTCGGCATGCATAGCTTGAAAATGAAAAAGTACATTTTTTTGGCATATTGCTACTTATGTTCAGCAATATTTGTATTAAATTTTAGCAAGGATTTTTAAGTGTTAGCAAAACTTTTGCTGAATCTACTAATTTTGTTGCTTAAAATCAGGTCGCCAATTTTCAGCAAAAGATTTTGCTGACATTAGCAATTATTTTGCAAACACCCGTTAGACATCGTTAGATATCTTATATTAGATAAAAGTGTTAAGAATTTAATCTAATACACATTTTTTAAACGAATGATAAATGTCAAAGCAAAGTGATAGAAATATGGATTAATTCTTGTTGGCATGAATATAATTATTAAGCTAAAACGAATGGGACTAAACCTGTTGCAATTGATTATAACATTTGTTAAAATGTTAACAGAAAATATGAAGCGTTCAAAGATAACAGCCGCCCTACAGGAAAAGCATATCAATGTCAAACGTATTGTATTTTTTTGTCCTGTATGGCGGGACTAAAATGTGCAACAACGTTTAAAATATGCCCAAAAAGTGGGCAAAGTAAAATACTGACTAAGCGTTTATTTTTAGTATATTATTTATAATCATTTAACTTTATGTGGCAAATGCAAGAAATTTTACTATACACTAATAAAAGAAAAAGTAAAACTTGTTGCTAAAACTACTAAAAATTAGTTCAAATTAATGTTGGAGGAATAACTGCTAAAATTAGCATTTTTTTGCTAAATATAAATAAGATAGAATAGCAAAAATTGATCTGTTGAATCTACAAAATTTTAGTTATATTTCAGTTATTTGGAAGTAACAAATGAATCTGCTAAAATCTTTAGCTAAATATTAGTAGTCAAAAAACATTACAAAATATATTTAAAGTTTATTATGGATTTTATTTTTTAGGCGTAAAAAAATCTGCCCCTCTGAAGGTTTAGCAGTCTGCAATGTTTAATGCTATAAACACATAGACGACTGCAGCTACACGACTACAGCCTGTCAAAAATAAAATAATACAAATTTGTGCGTAGTATTAATGAATTCCTTCATTAATCCAATGAATTTTTTCATAAAAAAGTCCACAAAGAAACGTTTCATTGAGTGAATGAAAGGTGTTTCATGAAATCAATTTTAATGAATGGTTTCATTGACCCAATGAAAATTTCATTAAGTATATGAAATTTTTTCATTAATCCTAGCCTTATCGTTATGTGTTTAATGAATAAAATTCATAGTTTGTATGAAATATTTTCGTTGATATTTAATAATTTTTATGACTACTTTAGCATAGCATTAATTTGGTGGTTATTGAGAAATTATCATTCGTTGATATTATTTATAAGGTCTGGTCTGGTCCAATTTTAATTTATTAAAGATGACATATTTTCTTATATGTCGGTACAAAATATATAATTTTTTATCGATCTGACTTGGAATTCTGTAGAACGATCGACGATTATAGTCCACTTTTTGTAGTTAAATTACGACCATATTAGATAAAAATGTTAAATATTGTTAACAATGTTGTTAAAAAATAAAAATTTATTATCGTTTAGCATAACGTTTTGTGTAATATCGTCAAAACAATAACAATTTAGGTCTCGTTTTGAACAAAACTATGTGGTTTTTCTTAGAGAATCTGATCACTGGAATTTAGTGACCAACTATTCAAATTCGTCAAAAACTGTTAGATCTAGGCAAATTTAATGTATTTTTATCAAAGTTTTGTTTAATTCTGTTTAAAAGAAATTTTTCAGTTTTTTTTATTTCAAAATGATAGTACAGAAAAAAAATTTGTTTTCTCTTATTACAAGTCAAAATTTTTATTGAAAAAAATTTGAAAATTTTTCATTGATTTAATGAATTTTTTTATGAAGTTAATAAAAAATCATAAAAAATACCAATATAAATGAATTTTCATTTAGTTATAGAAAATTATTCATTAAACCAATGAATCAATTTTAATGAAATCGTTTCATTAATATTATGAAGGAAAATTCTATCAGTGTAGCAACATTTTGTTGATATTACAGTTCTTTGTCTACAAATATTAAGCAAACGTTTTTACTGATTTTAATAGAGGAAATTGCTATTTATAATTAAATCAAGCAGTTTTATTTTTGTTATTTCTATCTTACTGATATTTAGCAAAAAAAAAAGTTTGCTACTTTTATAAGTTTTTTTTTCTGAGCCATAATTTTTAACAAATTTAAAGTAACTTTTCTGCTACTTTAAAAGGTTTATATATATTATCATCATCATCATCATACGAGTATATCATCATTAAACTTTTTTATGGTGAATTTGAAAAAACCAATTTAAAAAAATCTTAATTTTTAATGTAATAGAAAAATCAATTTAGCTATTGAACGTGTAGTCTTATTTTAAAAACGAATATCTCATTTCGATACTTATTTTGTATATTCTTAGATATGTGAATATATATGCTTTAAAACAGGATAAAAATTGAAGAAGAACTCAAAGAATACAAAATACGATGTAAACGATATAACGATTTGAACAAAATGTAGTTTCATAAATTTAAAAAAAAAATCAACTTTAAGCCGCGATAAAATGCGAACTGCAGCGAATATGGTATTGTCCAAAATTACGATTTTAAAAAAAGTGGCCCAGCCCAAAGACTTTTAACAATTCTCCAAAAATGTGAAAAATCAAAAAAAAAAAAAAAAAAATACAGAAGATTTTAAAGTCAATGCTTTTTCGATTTTTTTTTTATTTTTATTCTGAATTTTTTTTTTGTAACCAGGGGAAACTTATAAAAATATATGCACACTGGTGTTACAACTTTTTTTTGCTAAATTTTTACCTATCAGCACGTAATGGTCAATAACGTATTAATAATAGAAATCGCTTTTTCATGCCATTTTGAAACAAAAACCTCCCGCATAAAGTACAATTCCTTAAAATGGATTTTTTTTTAAATTTTTAACATTAAGGTTGTACTAGCTGAGCAATAATACTGCGCAACATATTTTAAATAACTTTTAACTTATTGTGTTCATTATTTTGCGAATTTTGATGTCTATATCGCGAAACAACGCTCTAATCTGTTTAGCTAATATATGCGAAACACGTCAAATTTGAAAGCGTGTGTGTCCTTTAAGGTGGATATGCATCGTTATTGTCTAATTACGCTAAAATTTTAGTTAAATATTAATTTTTAGCTTAATAATACGTCAAATATGTGTTTTGCTTCAACGTTATTAATCCTTTCAGACCTTAGCCACTTGCAAAAGTTTACAACTTTATAATTTGTAGGAAATTACTTTCCTTTATCCAAAATATTTTCTTGAAATTATCTAAAAAATAAGTTATTTGAATAAGTTTATGAAAATATGTTTAAAGTTTAGGAAATTTAGACTTATTTAAAAACAGCGGTAAAATACTCGTGAAAAGTGCTTTGCCAGTACTTAATTAACAAAATTTACAACCGTAAAAATTATAAAAGCATTGGTACAGCCCTAGCTTAGAGCGCTCTACCAACGTTTGTTTAAAGTGCTGTGCCAGTGCTTGATTTACAAAATTTATAAATAAAAAAGCACTGGCACAGCACTGGCTTAGAACGCTTTCCCAACATTGTCAAAAAGTGCATTGCCAGTACTTATTTACAAAATTTACAACCGTTAACATAATAAAAACAGTGGCACAGCACTTATTCACAACGCTTTCCCAACGCTGGTCAAAAGTACTTTGCCAGTGCTCGATTTACTAAATTTACAACCGTTTATAAAAACGAAATTTAATGCATGTACTTGTTTTCAAATAAGTTACAGCGTTTAATAAAAATAACAAATGAATAGTATTTTTTAAATTTATTTTACGTATTTTAAAACTTATTTTTTTTTTGCATTTATAGTAATTAAATGTGCTAAAGTCCCAAAACTTATTTAACAAATTGTGAAAAAAAATCTGATGTAGGCGTGTCCCTATCCGGATTTCATTCCTGCCCAAGGAAATCTTCAGGGGACTTTGTTATTACAGTTTCTAGAGATATTTGTTATGTTAAATCTCAAACTCAATGAGAATTTCTTGTCCTCGTCTAGGAGCGAGATTCAAAATTTAAAATATCAAAGAAAAAACAAAAACAACAACAAAATATTGTCACAATTGGCTTTGTCATCTTCCAAATACTACTCTGTTTTTTTGACAGACCTAGCAATGTAGTGACGTTTATTCAAGTAAATCAACAATAGAAAATCATGTTTTCTATTAGTATCAGTTACATTTAAATTTGCACAAGCACCTGCATATTTGTTATTTAAATTTATTTTCATTTATTTTAATTTATTTTCATGTGCGAAAGTCCCAAAACTTATTTAACAAATTGTGAAAAACAATCTAATGTAGGCGTGTCCCTATCCGGATTTCATTCCTGCCCAAGGAAATCTTCAGGGGACTTTGTTATTGGAATTTCTAGAGATATTTGTTATGTTAAATCACAAACTCAATGAGAATTTCTTGTCCTCGTCTAGGAGCGAGATTCAAAATTTAAAATATCAAAGAAAAAACAAAAACAACAACAAAATATTGTCACAATTGGCTTTGTCATCTTCCAAATACTACTTTTTTTTCTTTTCTTTTTTTCAAATCTTAAATGATTTTAAAATTAACTAACCATTAGCATATGATATTCAAATCAAATTCATACACTTAAAAAAGTCAGTAAAGTCAGCACAATTTTTGCTCAAAGGATCCTTGTAGAAAAATTGCTAATTTAGCGTATTTAAAAACTTTTTTAATCTATACCTTTATAAAATTTAAAATTACATGATTGGAAAAATTCAAAACTAAATTGCAATTTATTCGAACTTAAGAAAATTAAGGTCTCCTATTATAGTCAGCACAAAGTATAGTTTTTGTACTAAAATTTTACTTAATACATTATTTACAAATTTCTTTCTTTAGTAAAATTGTAGTAAAAAAGTCGTACTTGGAGCTAACTTATCACAAAAATAATTTGGTAAAAAAAAATATTCAGTAATTTTGTAATTAACTTAACTGAAACCTATTGTTATTTCTGTTTAAATTACCAAAATTATTCAATAAGAAATAATACAAGTCTTTACTTAAGTGAATTACAAAGTAGGACTATGCAGTTCAAAAATAAATCTCGTTTTCATATATAATATTCTTAATTTAACTTAAAATTTTAATTTCAAACGGGTAATCAATTTGAGTTATAAATTTGCTAATTTCAAATATATAAAATCAAATTTTTTTTTGGAAATTTCACAATTTTTAATTTAAAAATTTGAATTTACCCAATTTTTAAAGAAAATCGTTTTTTTTTTAATTTCAATTTTCTCTATGAAAAATTACAAGTTCACAGTCGGAATACAAATGATTTTTGTAATTGCATTTTATTTTAATTTAGATTGCAGATATTTAATTTGTATGTTTATTTTTTTACATAATTTTTTTTTTTTTTTTTTTTTTTATTAATTAATAATCATATAATTACAAATTATATACTATTACCCTAACCGAGCACTAGCTACTATGGACTTCGGCGCGTTGTAGCGAAAACAGACCAGTGCCTCTGGTGGGAATCGAACCCACGACCCCCCGCACAGATAAGCCAGCACGCTACCAACTAGCCTACCGGGGCGCACATACATACATAATTTTATTATTTTAGATAATAAAACCAAAATTTTTTAAAAAAAATTATAATAAGTACACTGTTTTTTTTTATTAATTTATTATTTACTTCATTAGTTGTTTCACCAATGCTTTGCCAACGTTTTAAAATTATGATTTTGGTACTGGCGAGTACTCATTGCCAGTGCTTTGCCAACGTTTTAAAAAAGAAACGGCCAAGCCTTGCCCGGTGTTATCATTTTGGGATTGGCAAAGCACTTATTTTATCATTAAAAAAGCACTTTATTTGTTGTTCTACCAATGCTTTGCCAACGTTTGGTACTGGCGAAGCACTCATTGCCAGGGCTTTGCCAACGTTTTAAAAAGGAATGGCCAAGCCCTGCCCGTTGTTATCATTTTGGGTTTGGCAAAGCGCTTAAATCTTCAGATATCCAACGCACTGCCAACGTTCATACCACCGTTGAAAGCACTTGGCCAATGCTTTGCCGTTCGTATTTTTCTGGCTGGGTAGTTTAGCTGCTTAATTTTAAAATGTCGCATTTCAAGGAGCGCCGATCGAAATTTCTTTACATTTAGTTAAAAAAAAAATTGTGAAAATTTGAGTCAAAATGGACCAGCTTGACACTTTAATGGATTTTGAGATATCGTAATACATATCGTAAAAAATACTGAAAACTATGTTACCAGATGCTTGCGAAGCAAACCATATTAAAATAAAAATATTGCACTGTAAGTAAAGTATCAACTTTTGAAATGACACTCTACAGCACACGTAATGTTGGGTCGTAAAATCAAGTGGTATCTCCGTTTTAAAAGATTATGTTAAAATATACAGAAAAATTATTGTCTATTAAAATGTTGTTTGATTTCAAACTGTATTAACTGTTTAATTGAAAATGAATTTGGTACAAACAAAATTTTCAGTTTTTATAACGTGTAATAACGACATAGAAAAAATGTAAAAATTTTAAAAAATCTCCAAAGTTAGTAAAATTTATTTAAAAAAATGTCGCGTTTTTATTTAATGTTGGCGATTTTTTTCAATTTTGTTTTAATTTTAGAGATTTTTTCGAATTCTGGCGTTTTTTTTAGTTTTGGCAGTTTTTTTTTTTTAATGTTTGCAACTTTAAGGTTTGCTTTTTTATTGCTTGGCAATTTTTTTTTCAAACTTGGCGGTTTTTCAAATGTTTTCGATTTTTTTAAATTTTGTCGATTTTTTAACGATTTTGGTGATTTTGTAATTTTGGCGGTTTGTTTTTAATTTAAGCTATTTTTCCTCAATTTTTGGTGATCTTTTTTAAATTTTAATTAATCTACGAAAATTCGTTTGAAATAAAAAACAATATTCAATTAAATTTTGAATTGAAAATAATATTAAATAAAAAGTTACAAATTATTTTAATTGTTACTAGCGGTATTCACTCTTGATAGCATTTATGCAAGGGTTGCATTAATACTATGATTTTATGCTACAAAGCGTGAGCGTCTTTTTTTTGTGTGTATTGTATGTTTACAACCCAAGCATTTCAATGTTGACAAAACAGCTAATTTCTAACGAAAATGTATTTTCTAGCGATTTTTAAGTAGACTTTAGCGATTTTTTCAAATAAAAAAGGTTGGCATTATTCTTCGTTCTCAGTGGATTTTTAACTCTGTTGTTATTTTGTGTGAATATCAACTTTAAGGAAGAAGATCCGTTTTTATATTAATATCGTATTTTTCTTTTATTTAAGTTTGTTTTTTTGATAAAAATTTGTGTTAAAATCAGTTGTTTTTTTTACACGAAAATTAAATGTTTTTTTTGTAAATATTTCCGTTCTTTTTTTGTTTTCCGGCAAAACTAAAAGATGTTAAGTATTGTAAGTTTGAAAGGTTTGAAAGACCCAGAATATGCAATAGGTTTTCGTCTTGCATATAAATAAAAGTCTTGCATATTTTTATTTCATGTATTTTGTTGTTGTGGTCTTGCATACTCTTGTATTTATACAAGATCTGCAAGCTTTGAAAGGTTTGCAAGGGTAGTTTGCTACCAAGAGCGAATACCGCTACTATTTAATTGATATTATTTATTGTTACTAAAATTTCCTCAATAGGACCGAATTCAATTGAACTTTAAACGGAAAAACAAATATTTTAATTGATACTCAATTTTAGTTTTTCTGTGTGTATATATTTAATTTTTGCATTGCCTCAAGCAATTTTTGGATATTTTAACTCAAAGACAACGAAATCTCTTATCAAATGACTTTATTTTTTCTATTTTCATGTTTTTTGTTTAATATTATTTAATTTGTTCGGATTAACTGCATCGTACAACTTCTTCTCACAAAACCCTAAACAATATTGACATTAAAAGAGCAAAAAACGCTCATAAAAAATGTACTGATCATCTTATAGTTGGCGCAACTATAATTTGGCTATAGTTAGAGAGAGGAATATAATAATAAATACTATATTCTGATTGTAGACAAAACAACAATATTATAACCGAAAAAGAGAGAATTTTACTATAACATGAGTAAAGCAACCATATTATTGGTGAAATATGAATGATACAATAATAATTTAATTAATACAACCATTTATGGCAACATAGGCTTGTGGCCGCAATTATATTGCAGCCATATTTTTTATCTGCGTGCGAATAACCACCAATTATGTCGATTAAACGAATAACCCGTTAATCAATTTAATCGATAATACAAATATTGTCTTAACCGGTTAACCATCAAGGTGGAAATAATATTAAACGGAGAAGAAACAAAAATTATTTAAAAAAAAAACGGATTTCAATAACGAAAATATATTCTTTTGTCAATTTTTAAAATGTTGACGATTTTAAACTCAATTTATCGAGCAACACTTCTAAAGTACAGAATTTATTTCGTTTTTCAAAACAAACTACATTGATATCGAACATTTTGACTCACCTTTTTAATGCAGGGTTTCGAATTTTGTATGGGAATAAAAAAAAGGCTGTTTATTTAGTCAGTGGAATATATAAATTATATATCTATAGAATTTCGGCCCGAGTATAATCCATATTTGTATTAAAACACTTTCAAAACAACTAATATTAATACACCGCACTTCACATTTTCATCACTTATTTCTACGACTAACGAATAACAGATCAAAATAAAGCAACCGACCGACACATGCTCTTTTTTTATATAAATGCAACATTTTGCAAACCGTTTGCGCATCTTACTCATTAACAATTCGAGGATTTTTTTGTTAAAAACTATTAAACTACGCTTGAATTACATTTGCATAGCAAAATATATAATTGTTCTTTAATTTTTACCCAAAATAATTACATTTTATTAAAAACACTATTCGCGTACAACCGGACCATATAGAAATTGCAAGTTAACTGAATGATGAATGAAAATAAGTCAAGAAATACAAAAATGTACTAAAAATAAAGAAGATGTTGTTTTCTTGTTATCAAACCATTTTACTAAAAATCACTGATTGACATTTTAAATTATAGTTAAAATGCCTTAAAGTATGCTAATTTATTCCAAAATAATAGTTAGTGATGCCCTCTAATAGTGATGCCATCTTATACAATGCTAATTAATACCAAAATAATAGTTAGTGATGCCATCTAATACAAAGTCTATCATAGGGAAATGAAAACGCCCAACAGACCAAAGAGTATAAACAAATAGAGAAGCTACCGTACACAGCGTTTTTTATGCTTACCAACTGAACTCGGGCGAGGTAATGAAAACTGTTTTTTACCACTAAAAATTATTGCAACACTGCCTAAAACACTCACTTTTATTTGTTTGTATATTGATATTTTCTATTAAAATTTAATGTGCTTTAATTTTATATTGCTTATTTTATCCTTCAAATAAATAAATAAAAATTTTAGTAAAATATTATTTAAAAACATGATAAAAATTAATTTAAACTTTTAAATTTCTGCAACATGTTTTCAATTCCTCAATGAGAGTTTTAAGTAGCAATTTTTAATCAGCATGTTGCAATAATGTTTAGTGTTAAAAAAAACTGTTTGAATTACCTTGCCAGAGTTCAGTTGGTAACACTGTTGCCAGGTTTGACGATTTATCGTCATTTTGACGATTTTTAGTACCTAAATTACTAAATGACGATTTTGACGATTTTTGCTTCCAAAATGACGATTTTTATGTCAGCAAAACATGTTTATTTGCTATTATTAAAAAATCACCGGATCTATTTTTGGATTTTTATTATTTCGTTAAATTTAAAAACTATTTTTTATTGAAAGGTTAGCAAAAAAATTATTTAATGGATTCATGTTAGGTTTATTTTAATTTATTTTTTGCACTTAATAACGGTAAAGACCACTGCAAATGTAGCTAAAAACAAATGAAATTTCACTTGAAAAAAGAAATTCAACAACATAGTCATTTGTTTTTTACTGTTCAAAAATTAACTACAATTGTATTATTAATGAGTGGTTCAGTCAGTGCAGTAAAATATAAACAAACATTAATTTGTTTTATTTTTTTAAATGAAAAAAAAAAATACTGTATAAAATGAATGTAAAATCATAATTACAGCAGAAGTGCCCTGAGTATGTGCTTACTTTTTTCATGGTTGGCAAACACTACCTTTTCATTACAATGGCAGTTGCCTGCCACGGCAACACTAATGCCGTTATGAACGTTTTAAAGCTACGATTCCAATAGTGGCATGTGTCTTTACAGGGTTTATTTCAAAAGTCTACCCATTAAATTTTGTTACATCAACAAAATAACGTTATAAATCGTCGTTTCGGTATTTTAGCGTTATTTTGACTTTAACTAGTTCAAGATATTTCAAAATCAAACAGGTTAAATAGAAAACTAAAACCGTTTACATAAGAAGAAACATGCCTTTAATGGAATCGCTTTTTTTTAAATTTCCATTCCGCTATTAGTGTTACTGTGATAGCCAATCGTTATTATGAAAAGTTATTGAATGCCAACCCTGCTTTTTTTTAATATTTATATTTTATAAAGTTTAATTAGTGTAAGATTAAGATAAAAATAAAATATTTTTTAAATTAAAAAAAAAAACATCAAAGGTTTTGCGAAACAAACATCGAGTTCGAATATTCTCATTTATAAATCCAAAATAAATCCGGTGCTTAAGAAAACAGGCGTAATAATAATATAAATAAAGTGTTCCAAAGTGAAACTTCAGATATTCACAATTTATATTTGAAAATGGAAAAACATGCAGTAATAAATAATATTTATATAAAAATAAATAATAATATAAATAATAAATAAAATAATAAATAATTTTTAGCAATATTAAAATAAAACCAACCCAAAATGAAAAATATGAAATAATCAAAAATTTCACAGTTTATTGTATTAAACTATGTCATCACATGTAATGCAATTTGGAACTTTAACTCGTTAATAGAAGTCCAAATTTAGTAATTAAAGAAAATAACATTGTTAAAGAATTTCTAAACTATGTAAAAGAATTTAAGATTTAAAAATTGTGCTACTGAAGTTGTGTATATAGAATTATGTAGAAGGAATTAACAGTTAAAGTGGTAAAGTGCTATCGTTATAAAATATCATGATTTTCGAAGTTTAAATTACAGAAAAGTGTAAAAAATCGTATTATATTACACCGATAGTACATGAGCACTTGAAATGTGAATTACATTATTATTCTTTTTTTTATTAAAACTTTATCCCACTTGTAACAAATATTTTTTGTTTTGACGATTTTTTTGAAGATTTTTGAAAATAAAATGACGATTTTGACGATTTTTATTGGAAAATTTGACGATTTTATGCTCAACATACCTGGCAACACTGGTTGGTAAGCATAAAAAACGCATTATACGGCAGCTTCTCTATTAGTATATACTCTTGGTCTGTTGGGGCTTTTAATTTCCCTATATGGCAGCACTTACTATTATTTTGGTATTAATTAGCATTGTATTTGATGGCATCACTATTAGATGGCATCACTAACTATTATTTAGCATACTTTAAGGCGTTTTAACTATGATTATAAATGTCAATCAGTGATTTTTAGTACTTTTTTTTATTTATCGACTTCTTTTCATTCATCATTCAGTTAACTTGCAATTTCTACACGGTCCGGTTGTCCGCAAATAGTTTTTTTAATAAAATGTAAATATTTTGTTTAAAAATTAAAGAATAATTAAATATTTTGTTATTCAAATGTAATTCAAATGTAGTTAAATAGTTTTTAACAAAAAAATCCTTGAATTTTTAATGAATAATATGCGAAAACATTTTACAAAATGTTGCATTTATATAAAAAAAGCATGTGTCGGTCGGTTGCTTTATTTTGTTCTGTTATTCGTTAGTCGTAGAAAGAAGTGATGAAAATGTGAAGTGCGGTGTATTAATATTAGTTGTTTTAAAAGTGTTTACATACAAATGTGGATTATACTCGGGCGAAAATTCTATAGATATATAATTTATATATTCCACTGACTAAATAAACTAAATTTTTTCTAAACCTACATAATTTGCGAAACTCTGAATTGAAAAGGTGAGTCAAAATGTTCGATATCAATATACAGTAGTTTTCCTATTTAACGAACCATCGGTTTAACGAATTCGGGATTTAACGAACTCATGAATTGAGTACCTTATATTACGAACACCGTAACTTTGTACCGTAATTTTGTACTCGATATAACGAACAAATACAAAATTAGAGTCTTAAGTATAGAATGAGATGCAAGTACAAAGATTTCCGCAAACAATATGCAAAAGCAATAGACATATAGAGAAAGGGGATTCCCCAACGATGTTCTGGCTGTGTTTTCTGTAATTACTTTTTTTACTTCTTGTACGATCGTTTGTGGTGTAGACATTAGAAAATAATAAAGGCAGTCTCCAAAAAATTTTAGAGTTGTTATTTCCATAGTTTTTGATTAAACAAACTTTGTCATAAATAGTACTCGGTTTAACGATTTTTTCAATTTAACGAACAGGGCTGACATTATATAGTTCGTTAAATCGAAAATAACTGTAGTTTGTTTTGAAAAAGAAGTAAAATTCTGTACTTTAGAAGTGTTGCTCGATTAATTGAGTTTCAAAATTGCCAACATTTTAAAAATTGCCAGAATAACATATTTTTGTTATTAAAATCAATTTTTTTGAATAATTTTTTGCTTCTCTGTGCAATAGTATTTCCACCTAGGTGGTTAACCGGTTAGGGCAATATTTGATTTTTTTTATTTTGATTATAAATTGTTTTTGTTTTGTAATTTGGGGAAACTTATAAAAATATATGCACACTAGGGTTACAATTTTTGAAAAACTTTTAGCTATCAGCACGTGATGGTCAATAACGTATTAATAATAGAAATCGCTTTTTCAAATCATTTTGAAACAAAAACCTCCCGCATAAAGTGCATTTCCTAAAAATTGATTTTTTTTCAAGTTTTTAATATTAAAGTTGTACTAGCTGACCAATAATACTGCGCAACATACACTCTAAAAAATGATTGCAATTTACTATAATAAACGAGTAAAGTTTCATGTATTATTACGCTAATTCGGTAAATTTATACATAAAAATGCGTACAACTATTTTGCGCACACTTTTATATACAATAATACACACTTACCGTATTTTTACAAATTATTTGTTTACAATTAAACACATTATGCCTAAAAGTAGTATTATTTTGTTAAATAACATTTTTACGCATAAAGTTTGTAAATATACTAACTTATAATAGTAATTAATATTTTGACATTTTTAAATTGAAAAAAATTAAACAAATTAAAAAAAGCCAAAAAAAATCAAGAAATTTATTTATTGAGAATTTTAATGAAAAAAAAAATGTATACTTGTAGTATTTGTGATAGTGTTTAGTTTATAGTTTATTTCCAAGTGTTTGCAGCCTAATGCTATAAACACATAGACCACAGCAGACTGCAGAGCTACACGACTGCAAATGCCGTTGACTGCAATCGTCGCCGTGTGGTCAGCTACTTATTATTTTGGAAACGACAGCAGCATAGTAAACAGCTGATCACGATTCAATTTAAAAATATCAACAGCTGTTTTTTATACAAATCAGGGATGTTAAAGTTGGTACAATTGTACTTTTTTTGGTACATTTTGACCTTCTAAAGTACCGTGGTACTACCGCGACTCATTTGGTACAATTTAAAAATTTTTAATTTTTCCCCTTTTTGAATTTTTAGTATAGCAAACAAATTGTTATTGTGTCCTTTTTCATTGCATTTATTCGTTTTATGTAATGAGCTCTTAAAATATATGCGACTATATCCGCCAGATTTTACGATTTATCATCATTTTAAGGATTTTGAAGAATAAAGTTGGCAATTTTTTTTTTTTAATATCGATTAAAAATTTACGATTTTTTACAAAATTTATCTGGCAGCTCTTACATATATTGACAAAGAAGTGAAAATTGATTTATAGATATGGCATCACTTATAACATATGGGAAAACAGTGGACATTAGAGTGAGGTGAGTTTCTAAAAATAGAACTGTTGTGTTGTTGGAGTTGTACTTCTGAGATTATGTATGCAAGAACAAAAACACCGTGTATTGAATAAAACTAGTTTTAATCACAACAAAACTCGACCTAACTATAGCTCAGAGGGCTAAAGCGCTCTGTCTAACGTGTAGTGCGAGTGCATGTGGCATTAGAAATCAGTTTATCTATACCACGGTCAGTGATTGCACAGAAAAATTTCATATAGACGCAATCGAACAAATAAAAACATAACAAATATTACATTATTCAAAAATTCAAAAAAACAGGGTCACTGACGAACGTTCAATACCACAAACTGCGCAGTCTGATTCAGAAAAAATTGAATATTTGCAATGTAGTTATGATTTTTAGAAAATACACTCATACTTCTCTACCACGCCTTTCACAATTAAATTAAATAAAATTGCATATTAATTATAGTATTAACTGCAATTGTCTGAAAAGACGTTAAAATTCAAACTCAAACGAAAATTAAATTATTGTTAAAGAAATGAAAGAAAATTCCAAACAATCTTATATATGTTTAATTTAGAACGAGCTCTCAACCTCCGTATATTTACAAAAATAAAGCAAATCAAACATATTAGCTAGGTTAATACTAGTATTTCGATCTGGTTAAATATCTCATCAGAACCCAATGTTTTAGAAAAGTTATAGCCTCCATAATAGGCAGAACTTTAACAAAAAAACCGATTAATCATTAATTTTGCTCCATTCTTGTCTTCTTAGTAAAAATATTACTTGAGCCAGAGTAAAAACTAAAATTTTTTTAACTGAAGTCGTTACAAAATTTAAACGTTTGTAGTTTTTGGTCGGTAGTAGCTAATTTTCAAAATGAACTGAATGTCAATATGTTTCCAGACATTTCTAGTCGTTGCTGGAATTTTATCCATTCCACACTGGTCTGCAAATGTGGAAAGAGTTTTTTTCTTTTCAAAATATAATAAAAACTAAGGAAAGAAACAGACTACATTAGCCAACATTATCAAGTCTCATACAGACTAAGGATTGGGTAAGAGCGACAAATTTATGCTGCTATGATGTAGAAATTCCAAATAGTTTATTAACTAAACAAATAATTCCATGATTTGGTCTCATATATTCATAAGACTTTTTTATGCCTTATTTTATTCATACATATAATGTATGTTATTGGAAGGTTTTGTTTTTTTTTTCTGTACAAGAGAATTTTTATGTATTTTTTTTTTGTTGTTTTAATAAATTTAAAAAAAATGGTACCGTCAACGTCCAAAAAGTACAATTTTTTTTGGATGTTGAAAACTCCATTTAACATCCCTGATGCAAATGCATTTTTCTTTCAGTAGTGCCAATTACATCTTTTTTCTTTATTAAAATAGAGAAACATGCTTGGTTGTAGACACGTATATAAAGTTCACTTAAAAATACAATTACTTATTTATAATTCATTATTATAACGTGAAAATAAATTTATATAACCCCTCTTGAATATTAATGCAATTATACCATTTGATGTTGCGACGTTTTTTGTGTTTAACAAAATAAAATATTTTTAAGCACTAATTTGTTACATATTTTGTTTTATTGTCAACACTATTTTTGTTTTGCAGCCAACAAAAATAGAAATTAACCTAAGTTGACTACAGCGGCAAAAGTAGTCGGGTAGCCGTGTAGTTGTGTTGGTGCCAAAATAATCGTTTTCATATAAACGTGTGTATTTTATTTTTGACAGGCTGTAGTCGTGTAGCTGCAGTCGTCTATGTGTTTATAGCATAATTGTGGAAAAATATTTTCAAAATTTAATATATGTACAGAGCTTTAAAAAATAAAATTCTTCATTCGATTTATTCAGTCGGTTTTTACTTAATCAATTTAAAAATATCGCCAATATTGAAAAAAATTGCCAAAATTGAAAAAATCGCCAAAAATCGCTAAAACTTAAAAAATCTTTGAAAAAAAAACGTTAAAATTAAGAAAAAAAAAAAATCGCTAAAATTAAAAAAAAATCTCCAAAGTTAAAAAAAAACGCTAACATTTAAAGAAAATCGCCAGAAATTAAAAAAAAAAAAATAGAAAAATCCCTAAAATTAAAAGAAAATCTGCAAAAATTGGAAAAAATCGTTAAAATTAGACAAACGCGATCTAAGAAATTTAGAACCAGTATTGGGGTTGAGTTTTGAACACCGTTGCAAAAATTTTTCCAGGAGCCCTTTATTTTTTGAGTTATGGACGGTTAGTCAATTTTAAAAGGTACATATTCGAAAACTAAAGGAGCTGGAGGAAAAATGGTTCCACCATTGTTCAAAACTCAGCCCCATTATCCCTGCAACGATCCTAAATTTCGATTTGATTGGCTGGAATCGTAAATCGCGTTTCTCTCGAAAAGTAAGCATCGCAGATAAACATCGCCTATGTTTCAAAAACTAATAGAGATTAATAAATGACACAGACAACTATTTTTAATTTTCGCGATTTTTTACTTTTGCCGTTTTTAAATTTTGAAGTTTTTTTTCTTCATTTTGGCGATGTTTTCACTTTCAGCAATTTTTTTCATTTTTGGCGATATTTTTTTATTTTGTCGATTTTTTTAGTTTTGGTGATTTTCAATTTTGGCAAATTTAGTGATTTTTTTTTTTAATTTTGGAAATTTTTTTAAATTTATGTTTTTTTTTCAATTTTTTACATTTTTGTCGGTTTTTCAATTTTGGAGATTGTTTTTAACATTTTTGGGGATTTTTTTCATTTTAACGATATTTTTTCAATTTTAGCGTTTTTCTTCAATTCTGGCAGTGTTTTTCAGTTTCGCCGATTTTGGCAAATTGTAAATTCGATTGAGTAAAAAATAGATTGAATTCCCAATTATTGAATTCGCAATGATTGAGTTTCCAACAATTTACTTCCCAACGATGGAATTCCTAATGATTGAATTCAATAATTGATAATATCGAATTAGTTAAATTGATTGAATTCCTCACTAGTAAATTCCGAAGAATGAATTCTCTGCAATTGATTAAGAAAAAATCATTCGATTTAAAAAAATCCGATCTGATTTTTTCAAAATAGAATTCAATCTTTGAAGCTCTGTATATGTACAACCACATATATACAAATATTTATATTATATTTATATTTTATATTTATTATTATACAACACATTAATAAAACTCTTTCTAAATATTAATTCTTTGTTTTATTTTAAACATTTTTTGGGCAGTTTTTCTTTCTTACCGCAAGGCAAATATACGTATTTTTAGGGGGTTCTTACGCATATAAAAATGTATTTTTACGCATTTTATCCCTATATTTACAAGTAAAGCATGTTTTTTTACCCAAAAATTCAGTGAAATTATTCATTTATTTCTAAATTAAATTATATTTTTACGCACTTGCATAGTACATTTACACGATTTTTGTTGACCAACTTACACGTAATGAGTGTATTTTTTTTTCATTTACACACATAGAGTAAATTTACCCAACTTATAGTAGGAGTATAGTTTCCTACTATAAGTTGAGGAAATTTCAACAGAAATTAATAAGAGTGTATTTTAAATAATTTTTTACTTATTGTGTTCATTATTTTGCGAATTTTGATGTCTATATCGCGAAACAACGCTCTAATCTGTTTTGCTAATATATGCGAAACACGTCAAATTTGAAAACGTTTTTGTCCTTTAAGGTGGATATGTATCGTTATTGTCTAATTACGCTAAAATGTTAGTTAAATATTAATTTTTAGCTTAATTAAACTGAAAGAGAATTATGCGAAAACCTTTTTGAAACTCGCAAAAGAATTACATTACGTTACTTTATGTTTTCACGGACTAATATACGGATAGGGTAGTTAAAATTTGATAATTGCAAAATAAAGTCAAAAGTTATAAACCTAGGGCATACAGAAACTTTCATCTTCTAATAATCTGATTTAAAAAAATTAATATGAAGCTATATATAATCATACGAAATTTAATATGAGTCTTAATACAGTGTTACCATAGAAATTATATAGGTTAGCATTAGTTTAGGTTTAGTTTGATAATATCAGATTAAAATACATCCGACTAATGTCTACTATTTTATACAAACTAAGCTATATTCGTATCCGCTTTTTGATTTTAAAACTTCATTAAAATCCGAAAAATTTTCTGAAATAATTACTGTCAAATACGGGTTCTGTTTCAACGTTATTAATTATTTTAGACTTTAGCCACTTGCAAAAAGTTTACAACTTTATTATTTGTAGCAAACTCCTTTCCATTTGGACATTTTATTTTATTCAAAAAATTCTCTTGAAATTACCTAAAAAATAAGTTGTTTGAAAAAAAACGTAAAAATAAAAAAAGGAGAGAAAAACAAAAACATGTATTGAATATCCACCAAAGGTGGACCTTGCACATAACAAAGCAGTTTTCAATTTATTTTTTGATCAATGGTTATTATCTTTAACTTCAAGCTCATATATTAGTTCTCATGTAGTGAGTAAACTAGCTTATATCAATGTTTGATTTTTGGCATGGGATTGTTACCGCTTTCAAAACCTGTTCTGATGATGAGAACCTAGAAAATTCCCGAAATAGATCTATCAACACATTCCTGAAAGGGTCAAATAATAAATTTGAAAACAAAAAACTCTATAGATTATTTGTTGTCCTAATAAAGAAATATAGAGTATGGCCTCGAACTTGAACAATTTTCATTTTCATTGCTTAATTTAGTTTTTAACATTGAAAAAAATCTAAAACTTAATTAAAAACTTGTAATATTACAAATGAGACAAGTTGCATTTATAGTAATTAAATGTGCTAACACCCCAAAACTTATTTAACAAATTGTGAAAAACAAGTGTCAGTTACATTTAAATTTGCACAAGTACCTGCATATTTGTTATTTAAATTTATTTTCATCGGGATAACATTAATTGCATTTATAGTAATTAAATGTGCTAAGTCCCAAAACGTATTTAACAAATTGTGTGAGAATTTGTTATTTTTCGTTTTTTGGTTTTTTCAAACTTTAAAAAAACTTAATTAAAAAATGAAGTGTTAATATTTCGCTACTGTTTTCTATTAAATCGGGGTTGTTGAAAATTGTAAAAGCTGTCAATTAAAAATTAATTGAATCAATTAAATATTTGCTTAAATTCGGAATTTTTTTGAATGTTTTTTTTATATTATCGCTTAAAAAGCAAACATCAGCACATTGTTGATGTTTTTTTGTAATATTTATGTAGTGTTTTTTATAAATATTTTAATGTTTGAAGTTTAATTTTTTTTAATAAAAATTGAGAACATTTTTTAAACAGAAATAAAATGCAAAAATAAATTAAAAATTATTTTAAACAAAAAAATAATACTCTGATTTCAACAAAAGGGCTTATTTCTGCAACGAAAAAATTCAAAAAAATTTTTGCCATAGTCCCTACGCTTCAATAAAAAAGAAAAAATCTAAAGAATATATAAATCTGCTAACGAAATAAGCTATAAAAAATACTTGGTAAGGACACAAAACGTTGCTCAATTTTTTTTTTTGGGTTTTTTTTTTTAATCAAATGAGTTCTTATATAATTGAAAAATAATTCAATTAAAGAGCTAGCAATTTGTAATTGAATTATAGATTTTCGTTGTTGGCAGAATTTCAGCAATTAAAGTTATTGAATCGGTGGTTTTCATAATTGAAATGGGGTTTATTTTTTTGTGTGTGCTTTTTTTAAAACTATATATTTAATTTTTTCGACTATTTCTGTACGTGAAAAATAAATGAATTTTCTAAATTATTATGTTTCAAAAATTTAATTTTTAACCCTTTGAACCCCATGTTTTACTATAGAAAATCTTATATTCGATATCATACGTGGGCAATATTATATATATTATGTCCTGTGGTTCCTATTGGGAACAAAGGCCTATTGGGAAATGTGGGCAATAGAGGGTTAAAATGTAATCTTTTAAAACAGAATATTTTAGTAAATTCTTTTATGGTTCACGTACATATAAAATCTTACAAACTAAATGTATAGTTCTTAAAACAGAGAAGTTTAAAGGGGGCGCCTTAGCAGTACATTTTCAAATTTAATTGTCTTAAATCTGAAAAATAAAAAAAAATAATAATAAGTTTAATTATTTGGCCAATACTATTCTTATTTTGTAGAATTTGTTATTCTTTAGGTTTTGAGCTAATAAGGCCAAAAGTTGTTAATGTAAATAAAACAACAGTTTATTACATATTCCCCGACGGTTCGCCAACTTTTTGTTGACTTTTTCAAAGGGACGTATTAATATGAATTTACTTTACTTTAAAACATAAAATATTTACCATAACTTTATACATTAAACACACAACTTAAATAATATCACAGATTATTAAATTATTGTCACTCTATAGCAAATGTTTTCTTTTTTACTATTTAAAAACACTGTAAGCGTTTTTTGAAAAATTCATTAAGAATATGGACCCAAAATGGACCCAAAAAAGTAAAAGTTTAACTTTTTGGTATAAATTAAATATTTTGCAAATATCTATTGTTTTTTTTTTTTTTGTATATCGAGGTTGGAAAAATTTTAGAAAAATGCAATTTAAAAATACATTGCATAAAAAATTCATTTATTTTTAATGCTGGAATATAATTTCAATCTGCCGAATAAAAGAAAACGAGCGTACCATTCTAATGATTTTTTAATAGTAATGATCCGATTATAATAAAGAAACTACAAATATTCCAACTTCACACTTTTTGCATATTTTGTATTTTTCAAAAAATAAAATCGCAAATAAGTCCAGGTTTTTTTTAAGTTCAAGAAAATAGAAATGGCAATCGTAAAGTGGCTCCATAGAGGTTGTGCGTGTAAAATAAAATCTAAATCGAAACATCCAAGGTCAGATTTTGGACGATCTACCTGGGAATGGCCGATATATTTTAATTCAAGGCAGAGAGTTAGCTGGCATCATTACGCGTAGTGAGAAAAGTAATGACGTGTCATCGACATTTCTACGCCGGTACTGGAAACATGTTATTTTCAAAAAGTTAAGTACGTGCTTATTTGAAAATTTTTTGCCTGGCTGCTTATCCATCATGTGCTATAATTTTTGTACAAACAGAGAAATAAAGTGCCAACCAAATTGAAAAGTGTATTTTAATGGTAAAACCTATAAATTTAGTTAGTACAAACAATATTTACATTAGATTTCTGAATATTTTGAAAGTTGCAAATAGCTAAATTTTTCTCTGTGTGTACACTAGGGTGGGGCGATTAGTATGGAAGGAAAAAAATCTTAATGGGCGCTTCGTGTTTCTGATTCTTGGGATTGTATTGAACAAAAAAGTCCACTAGAAAATTCGCTTACGGTGAAAATCGAGCTTCCACATTTTGACTTCACGGCAAAATAAACCCCGTTTTGAAATTAAAAATTAACCCCTTAAACCCCACCCACAAACAGGATTGATGCATTAATCTGCTAGAGAATCTTCCACAGAAGAGATTGATACCATAGTCTTGGATAAGCTCCTCATACTTCCTGAGATATGTCTTTCCCACACATTGTTACTTTCACAAAATACAACTAAAAAGTCAAAATGTGGAAGCTCGATTTTCACCGTAGACGTATGGTCTAGTGGACTTTTTTGCTCAGTACAATCCCAAGAATCAGAAACGCGAAGCGCCCATTAAGATGTTCCAATCGCCCCACCCTAGTGCACACTCATAAAAAAATCTCGTACAAATTGTTGAAACTTCAATCCATGGCAACAGAAAAAAAAGTACCTGAATTTACGCCAGCAGAATTGTAAAGTTGAGAATCGTAGTCTGCTAAATTTAGGTGTTCTAACTTTTAGCTAAAAAAAGTCGGTTACAAATTTAAACTAACTAGACTGCTAATTATATTGACTAAATATCAACATAATTGTTAAGCCAAATAAACAGAAAATTTCTGTTAAAAAGTCCTCTCTGGATCGGGCCAGAGGAAGGTCCATATTTTTTACCATTAATATAAGTGGTTAATAACGAATATTTAATAAGTACGTAGAAGCGATTTTTTGTCCATTTTGCTCTATATCGCTTCGTTTCCATGATATAGTCTATTTTACGCCATCTACAATCAAGACTTGTATTAGAGACACAAACAAATATTTTTTTTAAGTTGTGGCTTAAATTATCTGGCAAATTTGTAAATTTGCAAATCACGAATTACTAAATATTAGGGTTGAAAAAATTAGTTCAAATACGGGTGAAATTTGTTCTTGTGGTGAAATAAGATAACTAATAACTTTGGCTAATTAACTGATTTAAAGGTAAACAACAAAAAAAATTAGTTCAACTGAATTATAACCTGAATTATAATTATAATTTTGTACTATTTTTTTATGAGTGTACGAAGCACTCAATCGCAAATACCATATCTAACATACACACATGTTAAATACGAAGCCACGATAACTTTTTCCGTTTAATTCCAGAATTGCTGTCTTTAATACCAAAACCACTTAATTATAAGTTAAAATACCAACAAGTCCTTTTGTTTTTAGGTCTCCCAAGTAATGATGAATGTATTACAACCTTGTGTTTATGTTTATGTGGTAATGCTTTGCTGTGGGTATACAATATGCTCAAAAAGTATCTGGCATATTCGAGTTTTTAATCTGTTAATATTAGGTTCAGGTCTTTGGAAGTAACTACCCGATGAAAAAGTTCTGATATGGGTATATATAAAAATATATATAAATTCATATCACATCATATCAATGCTTATCTGAAAAATTACATACAGAACCTTATATAGTATATATGATCTCATATTTAGCTGTATCAAGCATATACGCTCAGGGAACTTCTGCTGTAAATATTTGTAGTTGTAATAAGTTAAAAAAGCTGTCATTTGTAGGAGAGATTTCAGTTTTGACTACAATTTTTGTTCATTTAAAAAAACAAACCACATCAAATTACTATATTATGATTTTACATTCATTTGATACAGTATTTTTTTTTTTATTTAAAAAAATAAAACAAATAAATGTCTGTTTATTTTTTACTGCACATTTGGTTCATTTTTACTACAATTGTGGTTAATTTTTTGAACAGTAAAAAACAAATGACAATGTTAGTTGAATTTACTGAAATGTAAGTCCTACTTTCTTAAGAGAAATTTCCTTTGTTTTCAACTACATATGCAGTGGTCTTTACCTACATAGTATTCGAAATGAAATGTGAATATATATCGTTAAATATGGCCGCATATAAAATTATATGTAATTACATCAAATTATATCACGCTATAATAAACCTTTTCGTCGGGTAGTTTAAAAACACATTAAGTTGGTTTTATAAAAAAAAAAAACTTTTTAAGATCGCAGAAAAATTTCAATATACATTTTTAAATTTTGTTTTTGTCATATTTAACTTTTTGAACACAGTTTAATTGTTTGGGATGTAAACTTAGTTTTTCGTGTTGTCAGACATGACATAAATTTCAGTTTAATTCGCATTTAATTTTTAATTACCTTCGTAAAACTTTGATGACAATAATATTCACACATCTTATGTCATAACAATTACACTATAACCTTAATGATGAGATGTGTAAAAAAGCATTAGCAATTACACGCACTTACAGAGTTAGTTTCACATCTATATTATGTACATGACCTTATAACACTAATCTACAGACATTTCCGCAATTACAAGAATCGATTATTAACCGATTTTTAGTAAAAAAAAAAACTCAAACATATTCTGCTTAAATATATGGGCACTTCAAAAATTTACAGCACCTAGACATTTTTTTTAAGTTTTTTTTTTTGTCTGACATCAATGTCGATTTGTGCGTGTATAAGCCGATATTTGAGGATGTGAAATCCGTTCGCGTTAATCATTTTTATTAAACGGCGCAAATTTTACGGCGGTTTTAAGTTAAAAATTAAAAAAAAAATATTAAAATTACAGTTTTTGTTAAAATTGAAAAAGGATAACGCGTGTGGATAATACCCCTTAAGGGCTTTCTTAGCACACTAAAATATTTGTAAAAGCTTCAATACTTTTTAAAATACACTGAAAAAAAAAATAAATAAATTTTTATATGTATGCATATAAAAATTTATTTAAAATTGTTAAACATTTTAAAAAATTACGGCTAGTATAAGACATAATTTGTAATATTTTGGGAAAAACTATTTGCCTATCGCTAATGGTTTAAGAGATATAACCATTTAAACTTTACCACTCATGATTTTTTGCTATTTTGATTTGTTACCTTTGAAAATTTGTAAAATTGTTCTGCAAATTGGAAGCTGTAACTAACGTTTCGTTAGTTAAATCTTGGGTTCCAGTGATAAATTCTAACCGTTTTCAATTTTTTTTTAATCCGCAATTTTTTGTTTTGATGGCATTGTTTTATTATTATTATTGTTATTTAAAACCGAATACCTAACTGACTTTCTAACACCAATTTGCGATTTGTTTGTTTTTTTTTTTTTTGCTTTTTATTTTTTCAGATTGGCGATGTTCGCGTCTTTTATCGGTTAATTTGTTTCGCTTCTCAGTTTTTACGAATTTCACGTTTTTAACGTATAATCTGAAACCATTTTACTAATTTTTATTCACGACTGTTCACGCACATAAATAAAATAAACTGAATTGAAACTCAAATATTTATTCTTAGAAGCATTCAGCAAAGGCTATTATGATCATAGAGTTTTTTTTAATAAAGCAAGTTCTTTAAGATGTCATTGCATCGGCTGTAATTTGGCGGTTTTCGCGGTAGTATGTTTTAACTGTTTTGTTGAAATTTGTTAAGGTGGCCCTCGTGAATATGGTTTAAAAATATAGTCTCACTTTCTAGGGGTTCAAAAAAAAAAACGCGTTTTTTTGCAAATATTAATATTGGACTGATTATAAAATACTTGTTGGTATTCTGGGTTACTTATTAACCCGAATTCAAAAATAATTCTTTTAAATTTTCAAAATCAAATATTTCATACAAGGATGGTTTTTGAGGTTAGAAACATTTTGTTTCCTCCATAAAATTTTAAATCCTTAAAATTGTTTGTTGCGTTTTCGATTTTAGTATCAAGCTCAGTAAAGTCTTCCATTCGATGTACGTTTGAGCGGAATTGATACAGCGCTTTAGTTGTCACAAAGCGAAATGTGTTTGGAAAAAACTGCCGCTGCACGCGCCAAGATTGAATAAAATTATTTTTTTTGCACTTTATCAGTTTAGTCCGTCGCGAAGAATCTATTTAGATACCTAAAAACATGCCATGTTTTGATATAAAAAAAAGCTTAAAAAAAATTGTTTTTTTGCAAAAATTTTCAAAAGTTCATAAAATTTTTGCGTTTAAAAATTTTAAAGTGCGTTTTCGCCTCGCAGGTGTACTTTACGAAGTTACTCACATCACGCAGTACACTAGGCAACTAAAAAGACAATTCAGATTGTCAGACGCAAAAAAGATACATTTTCAAAAAATTTACGCTTATTTCTTTTAAGTTTGTGATGTCCGTGATACGTTATTGGTGCGCTGACATCAACTGGATATACCTCTAACTTTATAAAATTACGCCGTTTTTAAAATTCTGCGCTTAAAACTCATTTTTATTAAACGGCGCAAGAACTCTATTTAAAAT
This sequence comes from Delia radicum, assembly GCA_021234595.1. Classification (NCBI taxonomy): domain Eukaryota; kingdom Metazoa; phylum Arthropoda; class Insecta; order Diptera; family Anthomyiidae; genus Delia; species Delia radicum. The sequence continues at coordinate 92,251,022 of CM037851.1, read as the reverse complement.
CTTCAAAAAGTTCAAAATTCGGAAAATTTTGGTTTCACTTGTAAACCATTATGCAACTTTTCACCCAGCAGCGATATCAAAAAAATTTTTTTTGTCGATATATCCTCCAAGTCTAGTGACTATATTTTGTATTGGTTTGGATCTGAAAGCTAAAATCTATTACAGAGAAAACGGAATAAATGAAAAAAACTCTTGCAAGTTTCAAGTCGTTTTTTTAATTTTTCGAATTTTAGATGACCACCAATTCTTAAGGTAAAGACTTTTCAATGTAAAACTTTGCACGTCATATCCTTCAAGTATAGTCATCCAAACCCTGTACAACGTTTTTTTCAATTCATAAAACTTAACGAAATAAGAGCCATAGTATGTCGGTTTCAGCAGGTGCTCAAAAAATTTGAAATAGCCCATATATAAGTCGGGTAGTAGGAGAAGGTTTCGTTACTGGGGCACATATGACACTTGCGATTTTCGTAGTATTTAAAAGAGTTCTTAAATTGTTTCTTTTCATAATTTGTGCACTCATTGATCATCTTTTATGCATCCTAATTTGACACATGTACTTCAGACGTGGTCTTGGATAGACAAGTTTTTGTGTGTTTCCAGATCCAAAAAAAAAAAAAATAATAGTGTGCTATTATATTTGAAATAAATGTTTCATTTCGTGTGTTAACAAAATCATCTTTTAAGAATCGTTAATATGGACACGAAATAATTAATATTAGTGTCTAGAAGATGTAAAAAATAATAAAATTATGTGAACGGGTTGATCGTGTAGCACATACGCGATACCATAAGTTAGGATAGTGTCCTCCGCAATAAATTGGTAGCATTATGAAAGACGTATACGTTAGATTAATTCGTTACATGTTTATATGGAAAAATATACGAAACCGTACGATTTCAGATTTTAAAAATAGAAAGAGCTCGCGTGAAACAATTTTTGTATTGATAGACATTATGAAAATATTAAATCGATCGGATATTATTTTTTTTCTCCTCATTAATTTGATTTTTAAAATAGATAAAAAGTAAAAAAAAATGCAGCACAAAATTGAGTGGCATATCCGGGATTTATAGAAATATGGGGTAAAATATGCCTTAAACGGTAGAAAGTAGCATTACTAAATATTGTCATGTGAACACGTTAAATTGAGCGGATAAACTTTGAATTCTTTACAACATTTTTTTTTTCTCCAAAAATCCCTAAAAGGTTATCTTCAAATTAAAAGCTCACCCGCAGCTTCAATAATTATGGGGTGCAATATATTTTGAACGTTGCATGTTATCATAGCAATTATTACGTGGAAATACTAAATAGATCGGATTATATTTTTAGGTTTTATATCACTTTTAGCTCCAAATCCAACTTTAAATGGCTTGGCACATCTATCGTATATGGTAGAGATCACCATTACTATTGTTCTCTGTAAGTGCTAAAAGGATCGGATTATCCCTTTTGTTTCTAAATCACTTTAAGCTCCAAAATCTATAAAAAGCTAAACAATATAAGCTTAAATGGCTCTGGATACCAAAATAATAATACGATTCATTTAGCACTTACACGCAATAATAGTAGTACTGATATCTACTAACCACACAGGACAGCAACTAATTATTTCTCAAACTGCGGATGTGCCCTTCAAAAATATAAAATTTTAAGATCTTCACGCATTCACTTAGTCACATGTAGTTAAAAACAAATGAAATTTCACTTATATAAAGGACTTCTAAAATTTCAGTAAATTCAAATAACATTGTCATTTGTTTTTTAATGTTCAAAAAATGAACCACAATTGTAGTAAAAATTAACCGCATATGTTAGTAAAATATAAACAAACATTTATTTTTTTAAATAACAAAAAAAAACAACTGTAAAAAATTAATGTGAAATCATAAAACAGTCATTTGATGTGGTTTGTTTTTTTAAATTAACTACAATTTTAATTAAAAATAAAGAAACTGTATTACAACCGAAACATCTATATATTTTTAAAGCAGAAGTTCCCTGAGTGTAGCCATGATATGATTTGTATTGTAATATTTTCTTTATTTTTAAAACCATTTTATTTATTTGTTGTCATTTTATTAATTTTTTTGGCATTTATATGCTAGTATAAACAAATTTGCAATTCCGTTGACGCTGAAATTAAAAATCTCGGAAATTTATATTTATTGAAAAAACAGAGTTACGAAATTTGGAGAGCTACCATTTATTCCTAACTGAGGGCACATGTTTTTTTCCACATGTAGGATATTTTGCAGCATTATGAGTATCATCCACCAAAGGTTTTAGTTGATTTCATGTTATAAAAGGTTATACCCAAAAGAGTTGAAAAACTTTTAAAAGTTACAAGCAACATTTGGGTAAATTGAGGTAGTTTTTAATTGATTAGAGTCAGTATAACAGTATAAATATTAAAATTTAGGATGTTCACCTGGTTATATTGGTTGCCTCAGAAATGCTGATGCCATCAAAAATATTATGTATTATTCCTAAAATTATTAACATATTCAAAATCATATTTTGCACTTAGACATTTACATTTTTCTCACATCACATCACATTCTTTAATTTCTTATACTTTAAGACAATATGGTTCGATTGTTTTCTTATTTTCACTAAATATAGAGCTTCGCAGTGTAGAAAACCATTACGATATAAGTGGTTATATAAATACATATTTGGTAATGGCAAGTAATTACAATTGTCATTACAAATCTCGTTCACTTTATATGGGGCTTTCGCGGAAAATAATGATATATCATTACTAACCACCTCACAAAAATGAGAAACATATGTGATTGCATATATGCTTACCAGTATGGACAAAAATAATGAGCCCATAAATTTATTTTCAAAAACTAAATTTAATAAAAACTTATTTATTTTATTGAAATTTTTGTAATAAAATGTGCCCACACGAGACTCCAACCTGGGCCTGCAGGTTGTCAGTTAACAGTTCTACCCCTGTGTGGAAACGATAATGACATGTTCTTACTTTTGTCATTACCAGTAATGACACCAGATTACTCTCTGCATTACTTTAACACAAATAATAAGAACATACTAATAAGTAGTTAACTTTTCCATTAAAATAATAATTTTTTGTATTAAAATAATGGAAAAATTAACTAATTGCTGGGAAATCCTTATTATTTGTGTTAAAGTAATGCAGAAAGTTAGCTGGTGTCATTGCAGTGTATAATCGATAATGACATGCCATTACCGTTTATACTCTGGCTTCTTATGTTATACTCAAACATATAAAGAAGTAAATCAATAAATTATATTATTTCTTGTTTTTCTCCTCATGGAAACGTTCGACTCTAACTTATATGACTATGGAAATGCCCATATTCAACTTTATAAAAATCTTAATTAAAAAAAAAAAATATATATAATATTTTGTAGACTAGTGTTTTAACAAAACATTTAGTTTTTCTTATTAGCACCTACGCACAGTGCTTTAAAATTAAATTTCAATGCATAAATTTAACAAAACCGCTCATCAGTAAAAAATATTCCCCGAAGATGTTTTTAGACCGCTACTGGCAGGCAAAACTTATTAAATACTGTCCACCTTCTCAAATCCCCATCTTTCGACTACACTTAATTAGAGATATCGTTATTACTGTTATAATATTACCGTTAAAATAACTGTACCAAAAATAACTGAAATAGTAGAATTTTCTGCTAAGCCCAGTGTAGAAACGGTAATGACCTATCATTATTTTTTGGACTACCAGTAGTGGCACCAGCTTACTCTTTGCATTACTTTAATACAAATAACAATGCTTACTAATAAGCTCAGTAATCAAAACACGCATGCGTCTGCATCAAAATCCCCAAATTTGCACAGATGGACAAATTTAGGATTTTAGGGAAAAGAAAATCTAATTTGAGATGTAAATCCTATTTTGTCCATCGTGTTTTGTCCGATGATTGCATCTCCCAAAATGTAGACACTCCTTAACCTGGGACTAATTGCTGTCATCTGAGCTATCTGGCCATGTTAAACTTGATAGATAAAAAACAAAAATTACCAGCTTGCAAAAAAGGTCATTACTTTACAGCTTACAAAAAATCAAAAATAAGTAGTTACATATGTACTTACTAGAGCTGAAAAAATAATGAGTTTAGAAATGGCTTTAAAAAAATGTTTATATCATTACATTTATGGGTAATGCATAATTTGTTATTGAAATAATGCGTCTTTTGTATAATGTGGTGTCGCAAGATCTGTTCGATGGTGATTGCATCACCTAAACTTAGACACTCCTTGACCAGGTTCGAATTATTGTGGACGGATAAATGTTTTTTATGTATTTATATAAGTAACCGCATTGCTTTCATTTTTCTCAAGGTGTTTAGTAATGACATGTCATTATGTTGTGCGACATCGTAATATAAAAGTAATGAGATCTGTAACGACAATTGTAAGTAATTGCCATCACCACATATGTACTTATATAATCACTTATATTGTAATGCTTTTCTCCACTGGAAAGCTAATAAAAATATATTTAAAATGACATTGCAAGCAAAACTGTTGAATCTAACAGATATATATTTTTTTTGCATATATAAGTGAGACGAAAAAATAAACAAAAATAAAGTTTTTGAATATACAAAAATTAAAGTATAATTAAGCAAAATTTGAGTTAATTTAATTAATATAAATGTGTCCCAGCAAAACCACACATTACGAAATCATGGGTAAAATAATGTATCGCCATAGAGCTCCATGCATTACTTTACACGTTACTTCACTGATGAATTTCACAGGCGATGAGCCTAAAAGTAATGGACGGACTCATTACCTTGTAGGGGGTAAAGTAACTGGTTTCTTATATGGTTACATGGTGGGAAAAAGTCATGTGTCTATAAATATATTTTTATAAATAAAATGCATAACAAATTTTTTACAGATATTTTTTTTTAAATAAATAAATAACTTTTTTTTTATTATTATTAAATAAATAAAGTGGTCATCCTGGGATTCGAACCTGGGGTCTCTGGTATTTAACAATTAGTTAGGCGACAACTCTACCAACTGAGCTATCGATATTTTATGGCGCTAAGAAATAACCCCAATGAAATAACCCCCAACAGCCAAAAATGAAATAACCCCCAACAAAATTGTGTAAAATTGTTTGGGGGTTTTTTCATTTTTTTTGGGGATTTTTTCATCTTACGGTTTGGAGATTATTTCATTATGAAGCAACCCCCAATGAAAGAAAAACTTTATAAAGCAAAGATTTTCAATATTGTTGCAGTTAAATTTTTTGTTGAATTATTAATGTTCTATTAATTTTTGCTTATCATCATATTTGCAAAAATGTGTAATGATTAAAGTGATTTTTTTTTTTCATTTTGGTGGGATTTATTTCGTTTCCAGAAGTGGGATTAATTATTAATGTTCTATTAATTTTTAATTAATTTCTGGTAGAACTCTCCTGTATTCACTCCTCTGATTCTAACTTTCTGTAGATGATATGGTATTAGCAATTAAAACAAAATCAAATCCGCAAACGTTAAAACTAAACAAAAGTATAGCTTTGAGCCTAAACAAAAATGGTTTAATTGGAAGTGTGAACGTCAACGTAAAAATATGCAAAAAGCTCTTAAAGATTATCGTAAAGAACACTCCACAGCAAATAAAATAAAATATACCTCATCAAAATCAAAATATATGAACGTATGCCGTATAAGAAAACTTCAATTTTATAATGAAAACTTAGAAAAATTAATAATATTAGATGCAGCAAAGAATGGTGGAAACTGTCCAATGAGATGAAGTCACACAGTCATATTATTCGAGGAGATTTAAGTTCGGAAGATTTTCTAGCACACTTTAGTACAATTTTACAAAACGAAACTTCTATAAATCCAGTTAATTGGTGTATGCAATATAATATAGATGCTTTTCTAGATTCTCCGATTGAATTCTGTGAATTAACCTCTGTACTAAAGGGACTAAAGGAAAATAAATCCCCAGGTCACGATGGCATTAGCTACGAGTTCTTTAAATATGCCCCAGTTAACTTTGCGGGAGAAGTGCTGTCTGTGCTAAACGTTATCTTTCTTAAAGAAAAAATACCCACTAGTTTTAAACAAGCTATACTAATACCACTTCTGAAAAAGGTGATCCAAATAATCCCTCCAATTATCGTGGATTGTCATTAATTGATACATTATGCAAAATTTTTAATAATATCATCTTAAATCGAATAACAGATTGGATCGACAGAAATGGTATATTAATGAATATCAAGCTGGATTTAGAAAAAACTACTCAACTGTCGATAACGTATTTAATCTTGTGAATATTGTACATCTTAACAAAATTAACGGTAAAAATACCTACGCATTTTTTGTCGATTTTTCCTGTGCCTTTGACATGATTCCCAGAAGTTCTCTTTTTTATAAATTATCATGTATGGGATTATCATCAAAAATAATCCGCATTCTACAACTTTCGTATGAAAACACCACTAGCCAAGTATTGTATGGAAATGAATTTTCTGAACCGTTTAATGTTGACCTTGGAGTAAAGCAAGGTTGCATACTGAGCCCAATACTATTTCTTTGTATATAAACGACTTAGCTGATGCTCTGAATGGTGGAATAGTTGTTGAAGACATTCCGATAAAAATACTACTTTATGCTGACGACATTGTCATTTTGTCTGATTCTCCAGGTAATCTCCAAAAAATGATTGATTCGCTTTTTCATACTGTAAGATGTGGTGTCTTAAAGTCAACCTTGCCAAATCCAAAGTCCTAGTTTTTCGTAATGGCACTAGAATATGCAAGAATTTGAATTGGAACTATGGCGACGATCAAATAGAAATTGTAAATAGCTATAAATATTTAGGTATGGACCTAAACTACGACTTGTCTTTTAAAAAGCATTTAGTCAACAAGCTAACAACATCGAAAATGGCCATATCTTCAACATGGTCTAAATACATAAGTCACCCTAAGATCGCTAATAAAAACAAGCTAAACATTTTTAATGCTGCATCTCGATCTATAATGTTTATGGAGCACAAATTTGGGGTTATAAAAAACATGATGAGGTCGAAAAACTATTTAGATTTTTTATAAAAAAGATGTTATATTTGCCTTACAACACTCCAAACTACATGCTATTTTTAGAAACCGGGCTAAATTCATTATATGTCGATACTTTGAAGCTACACTTTGATTATATTAATAAAGTTCTTTCGCATGCCTAGCCATAGATTACCACGTATGCTAGCAGAAAAAGTCATAGCAAAGCACACTTACTGGGCTGAGGAGTGGCACATGTTATGCGAAAAAATTCAATTTGTCCCGGATAATAACACTGATCCGTCCTGTATGCACTCGAAGTCAATTTTACACCTTTTAAAAACTTATGAACGAAATCAACTAATAACTGATGCGAAAAACTCTCAACACCATGATTTATATTCGCAGTTAAATTACTGTATGAGTCCTATTTCAACTCCTGAATTATCTTCACGTGATACCAGTTTATTAATAAAATCAAGAGGTGGACTTTTAAATATAAATGCTCGACCCTTCAGAAGTAGTTCAGATTGCCTTTGCACACTTTGCAACTTAAATGCATCTGAAAACACCTTGCATATAATCGGTGTCTGTCCTATTTATAAGGAATTCAGAATTAAATATTTCAACAAAAATTACCTTAGTCCAATTGAAGTTTTAAATATACTTAACGGTCAGGATTACAATTACAAAAGCCTAGTCAACTATCTCGAAATTATTTTGAAATATAGAAGTCTAATATTAAATGAATTTGAATAATTTACCTTTTTCTTTTTTATAACCATTAACATCTAATGTGTTAATAAATGTTAACAAATGTAAATCTCTAAGATTTATTTTATAATAATAAACTAATTGTTAAACAGCTTTATACTTGCCAATCTGGCTCACAACTTTAAAGTTATGCCAGTTATAGATAATTAATTATATATAAATTTTGAATATTGTAAATATTATATATTTTGAATATCTATTAAATAAATAAATAATAAAAAAAAAAAATAAATAATTTTTGTTAATATGAAATTTTTTTATAATTGTTCAATAAAATATAACAAGAATAAGAATAAGAAATTTTATTGCTTCATTTAAAAAAAATTTAAGTGAAATAAGACCTTTACGGCTTTATTTCACTTTCAAAGTACAATAAAACCTTTTTGGAAATAAAGGCCTTATTTCACTTTCCATTGAGAAAAAAGCCTTTAAGGCCGTATTCGTAAGGCGTTATTGCAACCCCCATCTAATCAAATATATAAAAACAAAAAATAAAAAAATTTGGGACATATTTCATTTCTTTGGAGCTTATTTCATTGGGGGTTATTTCATTTCTTCCTTTGGGAGTTATTTCATTACGAAACGACCCCCAAATTTTGGGTGTTATTTCATTTTCACCTTTGGGGAATATTTCATTTCTTTTGGGTATTATTTCATTTTATTTTGTTGGGACTTATTTCATTTTTTTTGGGATTTATTTCATTGGGGGTTATTTCAGTTTGTCGTTTGGGTGTTATTTCATTGGGGGTTATTTCGTAGCGCCATATTTTATTGCTTAAAATGTGAATAAGTTGTTGTGCTTCGTGTTTTTGTTCGTGATACCAAAAATATACACCTTACCTTCATGTTACAAAAATATACACCTTACCTTCATGATTACAAAAAATCACAAAGTAATGTGTCTATAAATAGTGTTTCAAAAATATATATTAATAATAACTTTACGTTTATAATTCTTGCATTATATAATTGATGATCGGTAAGTCATTATTTTATGTTTTGAAGTAATGTAAAATGTAATGAGGTATCATTACAAGGTAATCCAAGAGTGTTCAACTATCGGTAAATCATTACTTCTTGTTGGAAAATTAATGATACAGGTAATGCATTACTTTATCGCACCCATTACCAAAGTTTTGCTGGGGTGCCCAAAATTAGCAAACAATTATATAAATATTGGTATATTTAAGAATGAATTGTTATTTTCAATTAACTTATACTCAAAACTATTGTAACTAAAATTTTCTAAATTAAGATGTTTTATTTTTCTAGTTTTTATCCTACTAATATTAAGCAAAAATATCTGATCATTTTAGCAGTTTTTTATGCAACGTCATTTAGCTAAATTTGTAGATTTTCTCAAGTTTTTACAGGTTAACCGAAATAACCTGAAGCAGCGTTGCCGTTACCTATAACCTCAACTTTTCTGTTTAAGATTAGACAGCGAAAAGTATTCAAATAAAGTCGACTGTTCAAGCGCTTAATATATAATTAAGAAAAAATACCGATTTGATAGCAATTCAGCAAAATTTAGGGAAGCAAAGTTGTAACAATTCAAATTGCGAAATCTTTACATAGAAATACGAAATTTAACCCACTGTAACTTTTTTTAATAACAAGCTTTAACGAGCATTTAATGTATACAATTTGTCTGTTTCAAATTAAGCAAATTTATTTTCACACAAAATTTCCTAGAATTTTCTCCTTTTCTCAATTACTTCATTAATGTTGGATTAAATTAAAATTTTGTTTGTTTGTTATTAAACGAGTAGTTTTTGCTGAAATTTGTTTGGTATACAACAGGGTGTCCCGAATATGGCACTTTTTTTTCATTTGGTTGAAAGAATACCACTCAAACGATGTATACTAAAGGGCTGAAATTGAGAATTGGTCTGTTCGTTATTGAAAATTCTGCTGAATTTTCTACTACTTGTACTTCCCTATTTATGAATGTATAGGCATATATCAAACAAATCCCTCATCGAAATTATTTGGAATGGCTCTGTGCCGACTTAAATTTTTTTTTTTTTAATTGTTACTAAAATATTATGTTGAGTGTATACATTTTGTTTGTGTGTTTGTGAACTAAATTTCTACAAGGTTCATTGACTTTTAAGCTAAAAAATAACTCCATATACATTAGAAGCATTTGTTGTGGGTACTTATTATTATTTATTCATATCTTGTGGATGTATAAATAACATTAGGAAGCCTTATAGACAAATTAGAGTAGGAGATTTTAAATAAAAAAAATAATATTAATTATTATAGAACTTCTAAATTACTGGTTGGCTTTAAAAGTCACTAAAAATTTTAAAATTTTACGAACTTTTGAAGAATTCACAAAAAACACTAACACTTTTCACCTGTTAATATTATATTTCATCAGTTTTTTGTGTCAAATTCAAAGGCAATTTTAAAAGCATTAAAAATCATACTATAACTTTTTTGTAATTCATTTTTTTTTATAATTACAAATATAGGACACCTTAAAGTGATAAAAGCAGAAAATTGTAACATTTAAAGGAAAACATATATAAATTTTAAAAAATTTAAAAAATTTGGCACAAAATTTGCAGCGGTTTTTTATTTAAAAAAATCTTAATAGCTTTTGAAAGAATAATGGGCATTAGATGAAATTTTCGTCAGCACTAGACCAAGTAACTGAATACTACAACTAAATAAATAAATAAATAAATAAATATGGTCATTACAAGTATGAAAATTTCAGCTAAATTAGCCGCTTATGAAATGACGAAAAACAATTATTCTACAATTTTAAAAATTTTAACTCACCTCGATTGTTCTTACACACAGACAAAAATTTAGCTATTTGCCAACTGAAATTTGGGTACTAAAGAGTGAGATCGAATAAATCCTAGCACAGATTATCAGTTATAACTTTTTTTATGTTTAAAAGTGAACTTTTTTTGAATCAAGTTATATTTTAAAAAGTCGCCAGATAAGGTGTATAAATTATTAGCGAAATCGGATCATTACTTTGTTTACAAATGTACACTGATAGAATTTTCCTTCATAGTATTATTGAAACGATTTCATTAAAATCGATTCATTGCTTTAATGAAAAATTTCATTTACTGAATGAAAATTCATTAATATTGGTATTTTTTTCATTAACATTTTTTATGATTTTTTCATAACTTCATAAAATAAAATTCATTAAATCAATGAAAAATTTTCAAATTTTGTTCAATAAAAATTTTAATTTGTAATAAGAAAAAAAAATTTTTTTTTTGTACTATCATTTGAAATAAAGAAAACTTAAAATTTCTTTTAAACAGAATTAAACAAAACTTGATATAAACAAGTTTTTTTATTAAATTCGCCTAGAGCTAGCAGTTTCTGACGTATTTGAATAGTTGGTCACTAAATTCCAGGAAACAGATTCTCTAAGAAAAACGACATAGTTCAAAACGAGACCTAAATTGTTATCGTTTTGAAAAATGTTACACAAAAACGTTATGCTAAACGATAATAAATTTTTGTTTGAGTTTGAATTTCGACGTCTTTTTCAGACAATTGCAATTAATACTATAATTAATATGCAATTTAATTTAATTTAATTTTAATTGTGAAAGGCGTGGTAGAGAACAATGAGTGTATTTTCTAAAAATCATAACTACATTGTAAATTTTTTAATTTTCTGAATCAGACTGCGTAGTTTCTGGTATTGAACCTTCGTCAGTGACCCTGTTTTTTTGAATAATGTAATATTTATTATGTTTTTATTTGTTCGATTGCGTCTATATGAAATTTTCTGTGCAATCACTGACCGTGGTATAGATAAACTGATTTTTAATGCCACATACACTCGCACTACACGTTAGACAGAGCGCTTTAGCGCACTGAGCTATTGTCATTTTTGTTTTTTAACAACATTGTTAACAATATTTAACATTTTATCTTATATGGTCGTAATTTAAATTCAAAAAATCGTCGATCGTTCTACAGAATTCCAAGCAAGATCGATAAAAAATTACATATTTTGTACCGACGTATAAGAAAATATGTAATCTTTTAACACAAAGATTAAACAATTTTGTAAAAATAAAACACTAAAAATAGAAATAAATTAAAATTGGACCAGACCTTATAAATGATATCAACGAATGATAATTTCTCAATAACCACCAAATTAATACTATGCTAAAGTAATCATAAAAAGTGCAAATTATTAAATATCCACGAAAATATTTCATACAAACTATAAATTTTATTCATTAAACACATGAAACTTTCATAACGATTAGGCTAGGATTAATGAAAAAAATGTCATATACTTTATGAAATATTTATTGGGTCAATGAAACCATTCACTTAAATTGATTTAATGAAACACCTTTCATTGACTCAATAAAAAGTTTCTTTGGGTACTTTTTATGAAAAAATTCATTGGATTAATGAATTAATTCATTAATACTACGCACAAATTTCTATCAGTGTACTTTGAATAAAAAGTGAAAACAAAAATAGTAGAATTTTTACAAAAAAAACCTTAAATTTCGTAGAAAAAATATGTTTAATTGTTCAGAACTCAGAAAAAATAATTTATATTAAGATTCTTTTTAAATTATTGATGAAGGCTACAAAGCAAGTTCCCAATAATGTAATTTTTTTGGAAATGGTATGCTCCTATCAATTAGGGCACTAAAACTGGCAAAAAAAGCTCCTTTACTCACTTTTTGTTCAGCTTCCATTTGTGAACAAAGCAATGATCCGCTTTCGATAATAATTTATACACATCATCTGGCGACTTTTCAAAAGATAACTTGATTCAAAAAAAGTTCACTTTTAAACACAAAAAACAAGTTATAAGTGATAATCTGTATTAGGATTTATTCGATCTCACTCCTTAGGACTGTAATTCGGTTATTATAAATTTCAGTCGTTAGGTACAATTGAACATTAGTTTTCTACAAGAAAGTTCGGTTATTTCAACTGAATTCTTGTTCTAACACCCAAAATATTCAGAAATCTAATGTAAACAACGTTTTGCTACCTGAATTTATAAGTTGTTACTTATAGAGACTACGAAATAAAGCCTTCTATATTTAAAAGTTTGTAAACGAATAATAATTTTATAATACAAAATTCAAAGTTTAGTTGCTAATTTGAATCATAAATATTTGAATTTTGTTGAGTGGCTGGTCGCCACATTACTCCCCTTCCAGTGATGACATTAGGCATAACGATTAAACAGGAAGAATATGTTGGAAACCAGTTATGTATTTTGTTGGATAGTATTTTAATTGTTGTTAACTTGAAGCAAGTGCTAGGCGACATTAGGATTTTACAATTCATAATGAAAATTGTTGTGTGACCATTGCAAGTTGGAACAAAGCTGTCGATTATAGACGTGTCGTTGTGGCAAAAAAGCCTCCAATCCGACAATAAAAAATGCGATTCGTTGAAAAGTACACGAAATTTTCGTGGAGCTGTAATTAAAAATAGGGCTGTTGGTCGTTGCCTTGGCATTGTGGCCGGTTGCCTTGTTCTATCTCGCTGATGATTCTCGATCAAGTGACGTTTATACGTGATATGCCTAGGTACCAGGAGGGTCTTGTGAAAATACTCTTAGATTGTGGAGCTAATTGTCCAACAGCATCGCATTGTGGAAAGTTATTTTGATTTAAGATGATGATGATGCTGTTCGTTGGATTTGCATTGTGCCCGGATTTTTTGAGCCATTTTATGTATACATGCGATCAAAAAGATTCGGATTTATTCACGAAAGAATTGAAGGAAAGCAACGATTTAATACACACCGCAACCATTAATTGCGCGGTCCTCAGGTATGCTTCCCAGTAAAAAAATAGTGCTTACCCAGAAGCGCTTCCGGAAGGCATTATTAAATTACAAAGCGCTTCCAAAGCTTATAAAGAAGGCATGATTTTTGTTAGCAATGTCCCACTTGGTATGTCTCTTTTAAGCAGGTGAAAAGCGCTTCTTTCATGCGCTCTTAGAAGGAATAAATTAATATGTTCTTAGGCAATAAGAAGCGCTTTTTTGTATGTTGACAACATTAATGCTTCATGGTATGCATTCTTTATTGCTTCATTGTATGCATTATTCACTGCTTCAAAGAAGAGATTTCAGGAAGCACTACAGAATGCCTTCCGTAATTGCTTTATAGTATGCAATGCGGTGAAGCGCTATTTTGGAAGCATAAAATGGAGTTACTGCTTACCAAGTCCAGGTTATATTTTGCTGGGTTGTTTTGCATATCCTGAGTTTGACGGGGTCACCAGCTATAAAGACTACTAAATAAAGTCTTCTATATTTTAAAGTTTGTAAACGAATAATAATTTCATTAAAAAAAATAATACAAAATTCAGAGTTTATTTGATAATTTGAATTATAATTATTTGAATTTTGTTGAGTGGCTATTAGCCACATTACCATTGAAATACACTTTCCAATTCGGTTGGCACTTTATTTCTCTGTGTGTAGCAAACTTAACAAAAATTTTTTCAATCTTTATTAAAATGTGTCACAGCTTAAAACTTATAAGCGATCAAAGTTATAAGCGGTATATTGAAGTAAAAAGTGAAATTTTATGACATGAATTTAGATAAAAATCCAAAATTTATCAATACTGGTCGAAAACTTCCAAATCGAATACAACGTAGGTAAAAATATGAAAAATTAATGTTGGGTCAAAATGATCCAAACATAACAGGTGCACATTGTCACATTTGCCCAATTTAGAACGACAATATTAAAAAAAAAAAAAGTTTACTGACTAGTCCAGTGTATTAGTATTTAATAGATAACATTCTAACGAATATGAAAACAAGCTTCTACTTCTGAAAATGTGCGTGCCTAAGCTTTATCATATTAAAATAATTTTACTTATAAAGGGTGTTTTTTATACTGGTATAGAACTTTAAGTTGAAAACACTTTTTTAACTGGCGGCCATTTTGTAAGATGTCCAGTGATTTATGTTCAGTTTGGTTTATCAATTCAACATGAATAGACTGACGCCAGAACAACGCTTTCAAATTGTGCAAGCTTATTTTGAAAATCATAGTTCTGTTCGAAGTACGTATCGCGCACTATGTCCATTTTACGGTCAACATAATCGTCCATCAGAGCAATTAATTCGATTAACTATGGAAAGTTTTACCACCACGTTTACTCCAAATGATAATATGCATACACAGAGACGTCGTACAGTGCGTACAGAAGAAGTCATTACTGATGTAGAGCGGTAGCGTAGAGGAAGACACCAATCAGCCTATCCGTCAATGGTGGACCGCTATAGAGCCATGATTACAATTGAACAACCATGATGTGCAGGAGTTGTGGTTGTAACAAGATGGCGCAACATGTTACATAGCTTGCCACAATTGATTTATTGAAGAAAACGTTTGCTAAACCGCATAGTTTCGCCTTTCGGCCCCATGAATTGGCCTCCAAGATCGTTTATTTACGCCGCTGGTCTATTTTCTGTGGGGATATTTGAAGTGTGACCACTGTTTTGAAGAGGACAACATTAGCCTCGTTATTGCCAATATAAGGTAACAGATTAGTCAGAGCCAGCCGTGGCGGTCACAGAAGTCATATTTAAATTATAATGCCAGAGGATTATCTTTCGAATAAAGTAAATTTCATGTCAATTTAAAAAAATCAATTTTGTTTTTTTCCTATTTCTAAGTTATATACCTCTATAAAAAACACCATTTATGTAATATATTTTAAGAGATATATCAATTTCAAAATCGGATATCTTCCCCAATAATTCAGATCGAGAATTATTTTTTCCAGATAATATTGTACATGGTTAATAAATTTGATTAAATTTTTTTATAAAATTAAATATAACCCAATACGTAATTGTCTACAACACAACATCAAGAACGTCCTTTTCTCATCTTAGACATAATACAATAATATATAATCGTAAACTGTAAACATGTTCTAAGTTAGTCTCTATGTAACAATATGTATAGAATTCAAAAATCTCAAAATATTTTTCGAATATAGTTTATAGTTTTACGAAATCGATTTCCTTTTTTTATTCCCGCCTAACAATGGTTTTAATACAATTGTTTATAAATTAATTATATATTGTCCAGTGACAATTTTTACTAAAGCTATGAAAAGTTCATTACTGAAGTGAAGATAATTCTCTCAGTGTACGAAGGTTAACACTACGAACTGTTTACTTCTGAATCTGAACCAGAACAGTTTCTTTTACCACCAGTTGCATATAACCGGTTCTATAACAAAATGGGAGACAAAATATCAGTCGTCACTAACGCAGAACCAGTTTTATAACTGGTTCTAAAGCAACCTGTTCTTGCTTTGAGGTAAAGGACCGATTATAAATAAGCAAACTCCATACAAAAATAATCGGCTGTAGAATATAAATCAGAACCTACAGAAAGAGAATTCCTTGGACGAGTTTTAATGAAATTGTTTTACTAATCTAATGAAGTTTTCTTGACAGTGTGAATGAAAAATTTGTTAAACTTCATGAAAAAATTTCATAGCTTTAATGAAACTTTTCCAGAGGCATATGAAATGTTTAATAAAAAATATGAAATTATTCATTAAGTTTATATGAAAAGCTGCATTAATTTAATGAAACTGTTATTTGGATTTAACTATTTTCACTGGGTTCAGGCACGGTTAGGTTTACCCATAATCAGTTCAATAAAACACATCGTTTGAGCGATGAAATTCGTAAACATTTCTGAATTGGGCCAGCATATTATTTAGTCATAGAAATTATAACTTATATTATAACATAGTTTCTATTATATTATAAAGGATCCGCCATCTAACGTTTTTTTTTCAACTTGTGCTTATTTCGTGAATGGCAACACTTAGCTCATGTCTGATTTGACAGATAATTAGTTTTATCCTTCCGCTGAACGAATATGGTTGTGTATACGCTTGAACAACGCTGGGAAATATTGCGACATTACTTTGAAAATCATGGTAATGAGCAAGAGTGGCCGTTACAGTCAATGGCGATCGTTATCGGGCCATGTTGAATGAATTTTTGTTCACAAAATTGAAGAGGAGGATATTGGCAACATTTGGTTTCAACAGGACGGCGCTACGTGCCACACAGCCGAAGCTACACTCGATGTTTTGCGCCCTGTTTTTAAAGATCGAATTATCAGCCGCAGAGCTGATGTCGTATGGCCACCTAGAGCTGCGATTTGACACCGTTGGACTATTATTTGTGGGGTGCCGTCATAGATAAGTGTTACGCCAACAAGCCAGAGACAATTGACGCTTTAAAGGACAATATTCGTGAAGCCATTGATGAAATACAGCTGCACACAATCGATAATGTGCTTAAAAATTGGACCGATCGCGTAGGCTACTGCATGGCCAGCCGAGGCAGCCATTTGAATGAAATTATTTTCCATTATTAACCGGAAGGATTGTACTTTCAAATAAAAAAATAAATTTGAGAAAATGTTCAGTAGTTTTTTTTATAGCATTTTCAAAAAAAAAAAAAGTTATTTGGCGGACCCTATATATAAACATAACTCATATTTGTACTTGTATGTTAAATATTAATTCTTCGAAATATTTATTGAATGAAAATGAATAGTTTTTGTTAGTTGGCCTTGTTGTCTGATATTGGGTTAGGTTAGTTAAACCTAACCTTGTCTGATATTATTTTATAGATAATTTTAATATATATTTTTTTAATTAAGTTGCTGCATAAATAGTTTTAATTTATGTAAATTACATCGAGGGTTGTTAAAATTCTATATTAAATAATACAACTCTAAGGCGACAGGACGATACAACATTCATAGCCAAGAAAAACTTTGGTAATGGATGCGATAAAGTTATGCATTACCTTGTAATGTATACTTCTTACCGGTATCATTATTTTCCAACAAAAAGTTATGAGCTACAGATAATACATAATGCATTACTTTGTAATGAATACTTCTTACCTTCGGCATTACTTCCATAGAGTAATAAGTTACCAATTGTTGGTTACATAATGCATTTCATTGCAATGTATTCCCCTTACATGCAACATTATTTCAAAGCATAAAGTAATCAGTTACAATGATTTAATGAGCTAAGTAATGAGTAACAACAAGGGTTGTTAAAATTTTATATTAATAATACAACTTTAAGGCGATAGGAGCGACAACATCATCTCTCAAAAAATGTTTGAACTTGGAAATATTTGTTTGGA
The DNA here is from genome assembly GCA_021234595.1 of Delia radicum. Taxonomy (NCBI): domain Eukaryota; kingdom Metazoa; phylum Arthropoda; class Insecta; order Diptera; family Anthomyiidae; genus Delia; species Delia radicum. The sequence continues at coordinate 92,232,990 of CM037851.1, read as the reverse complement.
ATACAACTACAAACTTAAGGTCATATTTTCCCCATATAATCCGTTTTTCGAACTTAAGGGCCGACACGGCATGTCAGTCCCGATATCCGAATATCTTAATTTTTTAGGAGACGTACACTGTTAACAGCAGGTCATTCGGGAAGTAAGCAAAAGTAGTTGTTTTAACTGTTATTGTAGTAATTTTTCTATGAGAAAATAAAAACGACTATTTCAGTAACAATTGTTTTAAGTAGTTATTTTAGTATTTTAATAAACAACTACCAAAGCAGTAATTTAGCAGTAAACAGTTAATTTATGTAAGTTATTTAAAAATATGGTGGGTTCTTCAAAATTCTCATTTAGTTGTTATTTGTTATTATTGATTTTTTTAATTTACTGAGTGTAGTTTTACATACAAATATATATTTTCAGGCACTGTCAATAACTCAAAAATTTCATGTTCAAATAATTAAAAATCTGTTTGAAATTGGACTTCGTAATTTCTATAAAAAGAAATACATTTTTCAGGGCAACCAAATATATGCAGTATCAAATTTATTCCTGTGCGTTGTATTGAAAAATGAATAGGACATTTATCTTCGTAAGAATAATTTACGAATTCTGGCATCGATTTGTAAGAGCACTATAGTTAGCATATTTTAATCTTAGGAGCAGGTTTGAAATAAAAATCATGTTTTTAAGCATGTTTTTGTACCTTTTTCACGAAAGCGTATATTAGAGGATATTTTTTTTCCTTCCTTAGTTATTCCATTTTTTCTGAACATAAAATTGTTTTAATACAAAAATTTACAAAATAAATTACTTTTTAGATATTTTTTTATAAAGTTTGTAACACTGATTTCGGAAATTAAAACAAATTTTGGAATTCAAGTTTTCTGCTTTAATAAGTCGGTATAAATTATTTTTTATCTGTTTTTTGAAGTAAAAAAATGTTTTTTTTTTATTGAGAAATTTATTTTGGTAAAATTTGTAGTGTGCCGACCGAACAGTTCGGCCAAAAAACTATATTTGCTCGGTTTTTTTTTTTGGTATCTAGAGGCAATGAGGACAAATTTTGGTATTGGGAACATGTTTGTTGAGCCGATCTAATTCGATTTTGTGTATAAAATTTAAGGAAAAAGCCGAAGTTTAGTTATAAAGTTAAAAGTTCGGCCACCAAACTATTTTCGATTTGGTTGAACTTTTGGAGGCCGAACAGTGAATTCATTGCTTAAATACGAACTTTTATTTAAATTTGACACTTCAAAATCGCATCTAATCAGCCCAATAAACATTTTTCCATTCTCCAAAGTTTGCATACAATCCTTAAAAATACAGAATACTGACCAAATGCATTTTCTGGCCAAACTGTTCGGTCGGATACTAAAAATTTGTCCACACGGTATTCGAACATGGGACTCCAATTGTCAGTCAAGAGCTCCATAGTGGGATATATCACAAAATTTTTGAAAATAATTCAGCAATTTCTTACTTAGAGGTCGTATAGCAATTTAACTTGGAACAACCTTAAGTGACGTAATATCGATCATAAGTTTTGATTTTGAAGCTTTGTTGTACTTACGGGGCGTAATGTCCAAATGTATTAATAATTTACAATATATGCCATACAAACAACATTAAGAAGCGTTAAAATTGCTTAAATTATAAGTCCCAATTTACCCCAATATGACCAAGTTCACAAAATATAGTCAGAAAATATAATATGTAATTTATAAACTGGTCATCACTACACAGAATTTTAAATAAATAATTAAATAAATATTAACTACACAAAAAGTCACAGGTTAAGCGGACTGTAGTATCACAGAACTTTTGTAGTATCACAGTCAAAGTTCTGTGATACTACAGTCCGCTTAACCTGTGATGTTCTGTGCACTGTGTTGTTAATATTTATTTAATTATTTATTTAAAATTCTGTGTAGTGATGTCCAGTTTTTATTTACAAATAAATTTTACATATTATATTGTCTGACTATGTAACAAAAAATCATTTTATAACTTTAAGCTCCTGAAGAAGTTTGAATAAGCAAACGAAACGTTGAGCAAGAACATGATAAATTGATTTTTATTTACAAATAAATGAGATTATTGACCAAATAGGCCGTTAGGAAACCCCTTTGTAAAATCTAATTTAAATATTAACATTGGTCACAACAACAAAAAACTTGTTATATAGTTATTTATAATTATTGTTTTTTACAAAAACCAAGAACTCCAACAAAAACTTTTTTTATGATTTTTTTATTAGTTGCATAAAAGTAATGAAAATTGCGCCTCCTAAAATGTGGTAATAAGAATTTATTAACGAACAAGGCACTATAGTTAGAAATTCTGAAATAAAAAGACGGTTGACCAGTTTTCGGTCATGTTTTTGGACAATCTAGTTGTGCAATATTAAACAGCTATTTTCTCGGAAACAATAACTAGTATCGCCACAAAACTTTTTGCAAAATTTTAAAAAATTACACATTTAACAGAAAAATTATAATTTTATTTGTGATAATTTACTTTAATTAACAGAAAAAACAATTAGAAAAAAGTTATTTGACACCTGCATGAATGGAGTTAACTTTCTAGCCCGCAACGGCCTTCATCAACATTCTTCGTGCCTTAAAGTGTTAAATTGTAAACATCATCTATTTAACTCAACTAGTTAGGTTAAAAATGTGCCGTAACTTAGTTTTGAGTATGACGAAATTTACTGCGAACTTATTTTCTATAAAGCTATGTTTAGTTCTGTTAATTATTACCACAGTTGCCAGTTCAACTAATTAAGTTGGAAATTTGACTGGCAGTTATTTTCAAATGTCATCATATTCTATCCTTTTACATTGTAAGTGAAGGAAATATCAAACATTGAAGATTTTATTCGTTTTTCAACATATGTCGAGCATATATATTAAGCGAATAAAATTATCACAAATAAAATTATAATTTTTCTGTTAATATGGAAAAATATTCATGATCTTTAACCGAACTAAACAACAACTCACATACAATTTATATAGATCAACAATAAAAATTCACTATAAACCACTCACAAGGTACAGTGCAAAATTCGCTTAATATATATGCTCGACATATGTTGAAAAACGAATAAAATCTTCAATGTTTGATATTTCCTTCACTTACAATGTAAAAGGATAGAATATGACGACATTTGAAAATAACTGCGAGTCAAATTTCAACTTAATTAGTTGAACTGGCAACTGTGGTAATAATTAACAACTAAACATAGCTTTATAGAAAATAAGTTCGCAGTAAATTTCGTCATACTCAAAACTAAGTTACGGCACATTTTTAACCTAACTAGTTGAGTTAAATAGATGATGTTTACAATTTAACACTTTAAGGCACGAAGAATGTTGATGAAGGCCGTTGCGGGCTAGAAAGTTAACTCCATTCATGCAGGTGTCAAATAACTTTTTTCTAATTGTTTTTTCTGTTAATTAAAGTAAATTATCACAAATAAAATTATAATTTTTCTGTTAATATGGAAAAATATTCATGATCTTTAACCGAACTAAACAACAACTCACATACAATTTATATAGATCAACAATAAAAATTCACTAATTACACATTTTTTCACAAATTTTAACTTAAAACAGTTTTATTGGTTCTTTATTTTTATATACTTACATCGAGATTATTTTTATGTTATTTTTTAATTTATAACGAACTTTCAACCTCCATATATTTACAAAAATAAAGCAAATCAAATATATTAGCTAGGTTGTTACTAGTATTTCGAACTGGCTAAAGATCTCATCAAAATCCGAAGTTTAAGAAAAGCTAAAGCCTCTAGAATATGCACAGCTTTAATAAAAAACCTTTAAATTTTGCTCTATCCTTGTCTTCTTAGTAATCAAACCCTTGGTTAGGTTCGGTCATTTAAATAAAAATATTGTGCTTAAGAGCCAGCTTTTTGTATATTTTATTGATGAAATATTTGCTCATACACGCAACCAAACACTTTACAAAATGCACACAATTACTTACACCACTAAAAATTTTATACAAATACATACACAAATGTGTTTTTCGTGGGAAATGAAAATATTTGTATTAACAACACCAACAAACAAGCAAAATATATAGATAAATAACAATCAGTCAAAAAATTAGAACCGCCATATATGTTTTTAACAGATTTTGTCTCGCTGATTCTAAATATGTTTTCCAAATTGTTCCATCACGTCACACATTTTAGAAAACCGCATTAAAACCGCGAAAAATTGTGTTTATAACTATTTTTAAAGTCGTGTACACACCACATTCTAACAGCTTAAGCATTTACTTTGTTCGAAATATAATATTCTGGCATTATAATTTAAATATGACTTCTGTCATATGACCGTCACGGCTGACTTGGACGTAGTCTAATCTGTAGGTCCAATTTTCGATGACTTTTTCTAACATTTGTGGCAGTCTATTGGCAATAACGCGGCGGATGTTGTTTTTGTTTGTTGTGTTCGCCGTTGTTTTTGTTTAAAAATTTGAAAATAACTGTTATTTTCGGTTCCTGTTTTTCACTATTTGATAAATAAGTTTTGGGATTTTAGCACATTTAATTACTTAAGGGTCCGCCATCTAACGTTTTTTTTCAACTAGTGCCTATTTCGTGAATGGTAACACTTAGCTCATGTCTGATTTGACAGATAATTAGTTTTATCCTTCCGCTAAACGGACGTTACTTTTAAAATCATGGTAATGTTGCGGAATGTGTGCGAAAATTGCGTACGGATTTTGGAAGAAGAGAAGCGGGTATGTAAACAAGCAAAATTGTCGCATTTGGGTCACAGAAAACCCGCCCGCATACATTGAAAAGCCGACACACCCAAATCGAGTCACTGTTTGGTGCGGATTTTTGTCCAGAAGCATAATTGGGCCATTTTTTCTTCGAAAATGAGCAAGTAATGGCCGTTACAGTCAATGGCGATCGTTATCGGGCCACGTTGAACGAATTTTTGTTCATAAAAATTGAAGAGGAGAATATTGGCATCATTTGGTTTCATTTGGTTTCAACAGGACGGCGCTACGTGCCACACAGCCGAAGCTACACTCGATGTTTTGCGCCCTGTTTTTGAAGATCGCATTATCAGCCGCAGAGCTGATGTCGTTTGGCCACCTCGGAGCTGTGATTTGACACCGTTGGACTATTATTTGTGGGGTGCCGTCAAAGATAAGTGTTACGCCAACAAGCCAGAGACAATTGACGCTTTAAAGGACAATATTCGTAAAGCCATTGGTGAAATACAGCTGCACACAATCGATAATGTGCTTATAAATTGGACCGATCGTGTAGGCTACTGCATGGCCAGCCGAGGCAGCCATTTGAATGAAATTATTTTCCATTATTAACCGGAAGGATTGTACTTTCAAATAAAAAAAGAAATTTGAGAAAATATTCAGTAGTTTTTTTTTATAGCATTTTCTAAAAAAAAAAAGTTATTTGGCGGACTCTTTATAAGTACATTTAAGGTTTATTGCGATAAAGATAGATTTAAAATATATATGTATTTTTATATAAAGGCGGAGCTGTTAGATTTTAGGAAAATATTAAATACTGATAATAATTAAAAGGAGTTTAACATTTAATAATAATTTAATTTTAATTTTTATCATAATCTCTACAAAATTCTTTAAACGATGTTAATATAAATTTTGTTACTACAACCAAAACAAGTAGCTTTTAAAAACTACTAGTATTAACTTGTCATGTTCCATACAAGTTTTTAAACAAAGACTAGAAGTTTTCAAAAACTACCAATTTTTAGTTTTAACATAAATAAGGTATGACTTTCATATGAAAACATTGGAAAGCATTCCACCTGTGCGTATGATCAATATTTATTTTCATACATATATTTTGCACAACTCATACGCTCCGTAGTCCGTGTGTTTTTTGAAAAAAATGGTTAATACAGTTAACAACCCGAGTAAAAACGTTCATTACAATCATATCTTGTGTCGTATTATACTTGGGATTTTTTCATTAGCATTGAAGTTTCATTAGATCTAGTGCTAATGCCAAAAAAAATGTCAGTACCATTTAATTGTAATGCAATTCTTTATATATACAATCATATACAACGTTCATAGACAATCATATCTTGTTTAGTATGATACTTGGGATTTTTTCATTAGCATTGAATTTTCATTAGAACTAGTAAACTAATGAACTAATGCTAATGCCAAAAAAAAATTTCAGTACCATTTAATTGTAATGAAATTTTTTAGATATACAATCATATACAACGTTCATATACAATCATATCTTGTTTCATATCACACTTGGTATTTTTTCATTAGCATTGAAGTTTCATTACCATTTAATTGTTATGAAATTGTTTGGCAGTTAGCATTTGTCATACTAATGCTAATGAAATCACACTAATGCCTAAAAAACTAATTACAATTGAACAAAAGAAGTATTTGTTTACAAAAAAAGTGGAATGTAAATTGCTTTACATAGGAATGGAAAAGAGAACGATAGGAATTGTATGTTTGTTTGTATTATCACGTAAATAAGTAAAAATAAATAAATAAATCACCCTATAGCTGTTTTATAAAAATTGATCAATCGGGATCTCTTCCGGACCTAGCCCATTTATATTATTAAGGGTGTATTAATATTTCAGTGGAGCAAAATTGTTGTCCGTTTTGTCCTATCTCGCTTAGTTTCGGAGATACTGGACATTTTAAAAAATCGCCATTTTATAAAATGGCTAATATCTCGAAAACTAAGCAAAATATAGCAAAACGGACCCAATTGTTGCAAAACTTAACCTTATTAATACGTTCCGATAATTTAAATGTGTTAAGTGTTTCGATTCCACGCGTTGTTATATCGCTTTTCTTTCAAAAGCTATAGGCTCTTAAAAATCGACGTGTTTTTAAAGATACGTTGGTAAAAAATGGGTTAAGTTAATGGAACTCTAAGTTAAAATTCAAAACAAGTTATGAAAAAGGTTTAATTTGCAAGTTTACTATATTCAACTAAGACTGAGAGAATTATCTGCATGATATTAATAAAGTTTTGCATAAAATCAATAAAATCGCACTGGAATTCGTCCATTTAAAATTGTTATTAAGTTAATGAAAAATAAAAGACTCCATGAAGAAGTTTCATCAAAAATTGGTGTTATAAAAAGTATGAAGCTTTTCATTAATTTTAAGACAATTTTCGTTTTTTTTTTGTGAAGAAAAGTGTTATTGATTTACTGAAAAATGTCATTATTTATAAGCCAACAAATTATTCTCTGTATATTTTTTTTTTATTTAAATCTGGCAGACATTTCCTCGAATTAAAATGTTTTTATTAAAAGATATTAAAAGTCTGTTTGTTTGATTTTACTAACATAATTTCACGGGTGATACAGCGAGTCGTATAACAAAATATTTACTACTGCCAATACTGTTATATTTATTTTACTTGTTATACAAATAATTTACTGAATACACCAATCATATTTGTAAAAGCTTTTAAAAGCTTTTGTTACCAGATTCTTGGACTTAATTACAGTAGACAAAAAAATTATAAAGCACAATTTTTTTTTTATTATTTTTTAACTCTACAATAGTTTTAGTGTGTAAATACACTAATTTTTTTAATCTTAATAAGGTTCGTGGCGAGAGCTAAAAGTATTACATTTCGATTAAAAAAATTAATGACGACGTTTTAAAGAAATGATTTAAAAAAAAAAAATTGTAAGAAAATATTGCAAAATATATGTATATATTAGGGAGCTTTTTTTCAAATACCTTTTTCGTTTGTTTTTAGGATATCATCATTTTTTTGAATCCTTTTGACTTAAGATAAATTATGGCACAAATTTTTTTAAAAAATTTTAACTCCTTCGCCTCCTTCAAGGCTGCCTAAAAAACCACGATTTTTAGGCCTAGTTTCTATAGAGCAAAGACAAATGTTACTTCACCAATCGATTCTACACAAAAATTAATAATGTGAGCAATTTTTTTAACACTTCCATGACACACCAAATAGCACCAAGAGTGGGCCAAAAACTCATTTTTTTCAAAAAAATTTAAAAACTGATTTTTTTTTACATCGACAATTCAAACGTATTTCAACCTAAGAAAATATATGGAGTTATCGCTAACGGTTAAAAAGTTATAAATGTTAAACATTTTATTAATGACAAAGTAAATATTATTTTTTTTTTTAATAAAGTTTACAAAATTTCTTTGTAAAAAATTAAAATAATTTAATTTTCACTATTATCTACCGTGGTAATAGCTTAACTATTCAATTTGTTTTTATTTTTCAATAAACATGAATCGTTCAATCGTGATATTCGTCCAACCAATTGTTCAGTGTAAATGCTAGTTGATTTTATATTTTTCGCCATTTTGATTTCCTTTACAAAACTTTCGTGTTTTGGCCACTCAAATGCATTATATCGCATGAAAGAAATATTAATTCCAAAATTAACTAAAGTTTTCAGACTTTGTGTTGTAACGAAATCTAAGAGTGATTTTGAAAAAACGAAATTTTTATTTGTTAATGTTGCATTTTCTTCTTTATCATTGTTTAAAACTTCATTCTGTTCTTCGATATCAATGAAATCCTGATCATAAAGAAGTTCATTTGAACCACGCTTTGTCGTTTTAAAATTAGGTTTAGCATTGCAATTTGTTTGTTGTGAAGTTTAATTATCTTATTTCGAAGATAATAGCGTTGCTTTGGGAAGCTATTTAGTTTTTGAACGTCGATTTCGATTTCCGAGGCCAGAGTTGTTGCTGAAGTAAACACATTTTTCTTTTTATTACGGCAATGGATGGTCATAAAACGATGTAAGACGTCCAAATTAGTACACGTTTGAACATCTAAAGGATTTTTTATATAATAGTTTAATTACCGCGTTATTAAACAGAAAAGCGTATATTTACCTGAAATTCGTCTTGTTTTTTTTTCTGCTAAATTTAAAATGCTCGACATTTTGGAAAAATAAAGTTAAAAATTTAATTTTTTATTATTAGAATTTTTTAACGACTGGCAGTAACTTTTTAACCATTAGCATTAAATACATAGTTTTTCCACAATTTTTCTCAGTTTGAGATACGTTATAATTGTCGGTGTTACACAAAAACAGTTTTTAAATTTTTTTTGAAAAAAAATTAATTTTCGGCCCACTCTACAGTGGGATAAATCACAAAATTTGTGGAAATAATTCGGCCATTTGTTAACTTGTGGTCCGGTTGCAATGAAATTTGGAACATGCATAAAAGACATAAAATGGAGTTTAAGGTTTGATTTTGAACCTTCCAGACCCTTTGGGGGCGGAAGGTTACTTTTTTCATAAAAAATTTTGAGTGTTTGCCATTTTTTTTTTGGGGTACTTTTTTCATAAAAAATTTTGATTGTTTTGCCATTTTTTTTTCTCATCCGATTTTCAAAAAATTAACATATTAGTAATCTTCTTGTAAAGATGAACAAAAAACATGCTTTAATTATTGGGTTACCTCCAATAGCTTCCGAGATATTCCGATTGAAAATGTGAAATTCCAAATTTTGTCCGACTCAGGTCCAAAGTTTTCCGAATATCGGGAGAAAATTGGGACCAATTTTCGTTTTAAAATAACGGTTATTTAGCCAATAAAAATTCATGATTGAATAAAAAAAAATTAGTTCAATATCTTGTTTCAGTCAAAAATTACATTAATTTAAAGTAGAAATTAAAAAAAAAAGTAAATTTTGGCGATATTTTCCCCAAAAAGCACCAAACTTCTTATTGCTCCAGACAAATATTTTTCTTCTGAGCATATAAAGTATGTATACTTTTCTGGAAGGTCTTTTTATATAAATGCGAGTTGTGGTAACAAAAATTTTGATTTGTAAATACTTTTCCCCCATCCGCTTCCAAAGTTGCCACATTTTTGAGGTAAATATCAACTTTAACTCACAGTTAAAATTTGTGCACGCCTCCAATTGGGTAGTGGAAACCGGTTTTAGATACTCCAACAGATACCTAATGTAGTGTGTAAGTCATTTCCAATCCCCGCTTTAAATGACGACATGGCAGCAAAAAACGAAAAAAAATCCCATTTTTGGAATTTTTTTTTTTTATTTTTAGGAATTGTGGGATTGTTTTCAGAAAATCATAAATTCTGACATTTGTTCCGATTTGTTGACCTTAAAGTCTAGTTAAATCCAAAAAATCATTCGATTATGTCTATTAATAAATATTTTATTGAATAGTGAAAATTTTCATTTAAGCAAAAACTGAAATTTTTACCTTCATATTTGGATTACCCAAGTTTTTGTTTTACCAAGATGGCTAAATTCAACCTTTTTTAAAAAAATTGCAATCTACAGGTAATTTTCTTTTCAACGATACCAAACACTGGTATGTTATGTTCATAACTTCTAAACAGAAAATCTTCAAATGTTAGCCCTTATTCATATATTTCTTCTAATGTGTCCTCGTATTCACATCTTACATAATTGGGACAGGTAAACAGGGTTTTATGATGTTCTTCATTAATGATATTAAATGGTTTTGTGGGCCCACCCAAAGATACGTGTTTTATGATTGCTATTTTAAATATACCCTCTCTTTGTATATTTTATGGGCCTTAGTATTTGAAGACCCAGTTACCTGGGTTATGATAGCTAATATTTGTACCTAATATTTGTATATAAATATGAATATGTTTAGTTTTAAGTTCATAAAAAACTCCTCAATCATGGTAATAACAGTAATTATGAAGCATTGTGCTTAACTTTGTGGGACAACTCAAAACTACAGAGATTTGAAAGGTTAACGTTGTAGTTGCATCAATTGAATCTTCACATCACACTAATTGGACACTGCAGAAATATCTAAAATTGACAATTTTATTAAATTATTTGATAAAAAAATGCAGTCCGTTTCCGGCTCTATTCTGAAATTTAAAACAAAATATTATAAGTGGATGAATGATAGCCTGGAGATAAATTTTTCTGCTGTTGGTGCACCCTGTAAGCCTTATAATGATTTGTGTGCAAAATCTAAAAAAAAGAACATCGATTACTCTTTCTACGCATTCAAATACAGGAGTTTCTGACACGTTTAAGGAAATGTTAAAAAAAGAAAATCGCCCTAAAGAGGCGTTGCAAATCGCAGATGTTCTTTTAACTGCATCACCAAAACGGCTTAAAAGGATTGTTAAAAGCATCCCCACCCCTTCATCGGATACTGATTTTACAGAAGAAGAAGCCATTGCTCTTATGTTGGAATTAGGGCTAAGCAAAAATAAATTTCTTATTTTGAGAAAGGCTTTGATTGATAAAGGACACAAAATTCTGCCCTCATATAACGCAATAAAGGATAAGAAGGATAGTATCTTACCAAATCAGTAAGAAACAACGAAAAAATGTCAAAAATGAGGGCAGATGAAAAAAGGAGGATACAAGAAGACTTTAAAAGGCAGACAGGCTTAAACATAGATAAACCACTTGCTAGTTGCGGAAGTACAAACGATGGCAATACAGCAAGAAGGTTTTTTATAGATTTTGAAATTACTTCAATAATAACAGGAATTGACAAGGAGTTGCTTCGAAAGATCAACATCATGTTAATGGCAATTAATAGTAAACATAAACTAAATTCCTCAAAATTTGGAGTATATACCGACGAAATAACAAAACTTCTATTATCATTATATCCATGAAAAGAAATGACACCAACAGTTCATAAGGTATTGTGCCATGGAAAAATCATCATTGAATCAAACATTCTTCCTCTAGGTGAACTAACAGAAGAAGCTCAGGAAGCAAGGAATCGAGATTTCAAACATGCCCAATTGTTCAGTTCCAGAAAATGTTCAAGGCAATCACAGAACGAAGATATTTCCAATAACCTATTACTGTCTTCCGATCCCGTCCTGTCGTCAATGAGAAAACGATGGATTTCTTATAACACATTGTCATCTGTAAATAATGAAGAATTAAAAGATTTTGCTTATCTGTTAGATATAAATAATGATGTGTCCGATTATTTTGTATTAAATAAAGAAACAACCTAATTTGCTTGTCTTTTTTTTTCATTAATGAAGAACATCATAAAACCCTTTTTACCTGACCCAATTATGTAAGATGTGAATACGAGGACACATTAGAAGAAATATATGAATAAGGGCTAACTTTTGAAGATTTTCTGTTTAGCAGTTATGAACATAACATACCAGTGTTTGGTATCGTTTGAAAAGAAAATTACCTGTAGATTGCGATTTTTTTAAAAAAGGTTTGAAGTTAGCCATCTTGGTAAAACAAAAACTTGGGTAATCCAAATATAAAGGTAAAAATTTCAGTTTTTGCTTAAATGAAAATTTTCACTACCCAGGTGAAAAAGTTCATATATGACCCATATATATACATATATGGAGTTCCATATATGGTTCGGATCCGAAAATTGAGGATATATGGACATATATGGATATATATGTCCATATATGTCCATACATTTGTCCATATATATCCTACCCATATATGTTCATATATTTTCCTACTTACGTATATTTTCATAAAATAAAAACAATTGTTAGTTTGAAAATTCAATTTTTATTAACAAAATTATTGCTTAAATATATATATATATTTTATATACATTGAAAATGAAAATTATTCAAGTTCGAGGCCATACTCTATATTTCTTTATTAGGATATTGTCCTACCAAATAATCTATAAAGTTTTTTTGTTTTCAAATTTATTATTTGGCCCTTTCAGGAATGTGTTTGATAGATCTATCAAAGATAATGAAAGATAATACCAAACTGTAATACTTTGTTTTATTGTCAATATATTTGTATACATCAAGATAATATAGAACAGAAGATTCATCCAAAAATCTTTTAACTATAGTTTAATTTATAAATTTATTTATAAATTAAACCACACATATGGAAAAAATGATGCATATATGCTTCCATATATGGTAGTATATATGGATAATACATTCATATATGTTTTCATATATGTAACCATATATGGAAAAACTTTCATATATAGCTCCATATATGGTAAACATTTACATATATGGTTCCATATATGCAACAATTGTTCATATATGGTTCAATATATGCTTCCATATATAACAAACATTTCCATATATGCTTCCATGCATTTCCATGTATGGATCCATATATATTCATATATATTCATACATGGGCCATATATAATAATATATGATCTTTTCAGCTGGGTATTCAATAAAATATTTATTAATAGACATAATCGAATGATTTTTTGGATTTAACTAGACTTTAAGGTCAACAAATCGAAACAAATTTCAGAAATTATGATTTTCTGAAAACAATCCCACAATTCCTAAAAATAAAAAAAAAATTCCAAAAATGGGATTTTTTTCGTTTTTTGCTGCCATGTCGTCATTTAAAGCGGGGAGTGGAAATGACTTACGCACAACATTATGTATCTGTTGGAGTATCTAAAACCGGTTTCCACTACCCAATTGGAGGCGTGCACAAATTTTAACTGTGAGTTAAAGTTGATATTTACCTCAAAAATATGGCAACTTTGGAAGCGGATGGGGGGAAAAGTATTTACAAATCAAAATTTTTTTTACCACAACTCGCATTTATATAAAAAGACCTTCCAGAAAAGTATACATAATTTATATGTTCAGAAGAAAAATATTTGTCTGGAGCGATAAAAAGTTTGGTGCTTTTTGGGGAAAATATCGCCAAAATTTACTTTTTTTTTTAATTTCTACTTTAAATTAATGTAATTTTTGACTGAAACAAGATATTGAACTAATTTTTTTTATTCAATCAAGAATTTTATTGGCTAAATAACCGTTATTTTAAAACGAAAATTGGTCCCCAATTTTCTCCCGATATTTGGAAAACTTTGGACCTGAGTCGGACAAAATTTGGAATTTCACATTTTCAAATCGGAATATATCGGAAACTATTGGAGGTAACCCACACATTAAAGCATGTTTTTTGTTCATCTTTACAAGAAGATTACTAATATGTTAATTTTTTGAAAATCGGATGAGAAACAAAAAACTGGCAAACACTCAAAATTTTTTATGAAAAAAGTACCCAACTTTGGGCAGCCATTTTACCGCCCCCAAAGGGTGTGGAAGGTTCGAAATCAAAACTTAAACTCGATTTTATGTCTTTTATGCATGTTCCAAATTTCATTGCAATCGGACCACAAGTTAACAAATGGCCGAATTATTTCCACAAATTTTGTGATTTATCCCACTGTGCACTCTTGGGGCTATTTGGTGCGTCCTGGAAGTGTTAAAAAAAATGCTCACATTATTAATTTTTTGTGAGGAATCGATTGGTGAAGTAATATTTGCATTTTATTCAATAGTCTTTGCTCTATAGAAACTAGGCCTGAAAATCATGGTTTCTGGCAGCCTTGAAGGAGGGGAAGGAGTTTAAATTTTTCAAAAAAAATTGTGCAGTTTTTTTTAGTCAAAAAGAATCCAAAAAATGATGATATCCCAAAATCTAATTTTTGTAATTCACCCTAGTATGTATAGCAGGCACGGATCGGGGAAAAGATTTTGCGGAGGGCAGCAAGAGTATTTTTTTACTATTTTTTCTATTCGCTTTTATATTATTGTATAAAAAATTTTATTTTAAGAAAGGAAATGTCCCATTTTCCGCACCCTGAATCCGAGCATGATACACATTAAAACCCGGAAAAAGACTTTTGTTAGAGACAAATTGCATTTTATTTTCAAGGTTTTTCAAAAAGTACTAGAGATTCCATTCACAAATTTACAGGTTGTTAAGCACATTTGTAGCTATTTGTGTAAATTGGAGGGGGATTTTTTCAAAAAATAATTTTGAATTTTTTTTATGAACAAAAATTTTTATAAAAGCTTTGAAAAAAGTTTTTTTTATAGAATTTCGGATCCCCAAAATGTTCAATATTGCTACGCAAAAATAATTTTTTTTTTATATCTTTTATGCAACAAATAGTTATGGCCTTTTAAATGAAGTCCCAAGCCCTCAACTCTTTTAACAACAAAGTTTTTGCTTTTTCCGAACCATTTTTAAATAAATATGTGTACCAAACTGTAGCAACAAACGCTTCCATTACAGTGAATGTCTACAAAATATTATAAAATTTTATTTTAAAATTCATGCAATATTGTGAACATTTTTAAAAAGAAATTGAAAATATTTTCTATACATTCACTGTAATGAAAGTGTTTGTTAAAATAACTTACTCCAATATAAACTCTTTTTTTCCAAGTGCAAAATTTTATTAAAATCGGAAGATCCAAGATTAAAACATACCCTTTTTTGGACGGTCGTCGGTTTATTGGTCAATATATATGTGGAAAGACCTGGTAATTTTATTTTAAAAATCGGTAAAAAAAAAATACTGAGTTACAAATGTTTAATTGCGCCAGTCGCAAAAAATACTCTTTACCGTAATCTAGAAAATTTAAGGGTATATTGCAACTTCTCAAACCCGTGTTGTAAGACACTCATCTAGACTTCCAACATACACTGTGTAGCACCGTGTCTTCATGTACTTTTAAGTAATTAAGTAAAATAGTTGACTAGATTTGTAAAGGAAAGTTTATTTTATTATTTCATAAATACAAACAATAAAAAATATAAAGAATAAAATACAATGAACACTTAAATAAAATTTAAAGCAAACACTTAATATTATTTTACATAAATACTTCTAAAGTAATTTATGTAGTTAAGTACTAATTGTCATCCTTTTGTTATATTAGTTTTTTTTTTTGTACAGTGACGGCCAATACAATAGAATCAAAAAAAAAAAAGGATTGTTTAAAGTGTGTACTTGTGGACTTCACTTCTAAAGGACAAAATAAGAGCTTAAGATGTGCGGGTCAGATCTGAGCCGCACAATATACCGAATTTCTGGCATAAGTGTATGTCATCCTATAGATGATCATGAAGGTGTTAAATAACGCTTCCTCTTGTCAACCTAAGATAAGAGCTTAATTGCTCCCAAAAAAAAAAACGATTAAATTTTAAAAAAAGTTTTGTTTGGTGTTTTAAATGAATATGTTTAATTTTTAATTTTTTAATTTCGCCATTTGGTTTTAATTCAACTAATGCGTAGAAATAAGAAAAAATGTAAAAATAACCAAAACTTTCGTAAAATAAACGAATATTTGTTAATTTTAAGGAAGTTTTTGTTGTTTTGACAATAATTTTTTACGAATGGGCTTGACTTTTATTGCAAAATATCGATATCAGCCTTCTCTTAAATTACGTATAATAAAGCGGGGGTATTTCTAATCAAATCAACAGAAATTGATTATCGTTGGAAAGCTTAAAAAATTATCTAAGATATTGTTTTATTTTAATTCACAATCAATCGCCAGATTTTCAACTACAGCTCCCAAGATATTAAGAACTATTTCATTATGTTTAGCGATTTTAAGAAACAGTTAAAACACTGAAATTTTGAAGTGAATGGGATTATGCTATACTCCAGTTGAAATCAGTAAAGCTTTGTTTTCGCGTTATCGTATTGAAAATATCGCATTAATATTTCAGAGCCATACAATTTATTTAAAACTTGGAAAATAGAAAAAGTTTAACTATATTTTTGAGGCACTGACATTCAAAATCCGGTAACACATTAATGATATAGTTAATGCATAATTTAACAAAATTTCATAAGCTTTATAGTAATATACATTAGTGATATACATAAGCCTGATTTATTTCATTTAATTTAAATAAAAGAAAATTTCGTTATTTAAAAAACAAAAAAAAAAACTTGCTCACGAAAAACGGGTAACGAATTCAAAAAACAGTGAATTTTATCAAAATAATTACAGTTTTTTTGAATATTTTACCATTTTGTAAGGGCCCCCAACACCGATGATAGGTTGGTATTACACTCACAATATTTTTCCCGAAAAGACTGAAAAGCAGTTAAAAAAAGGACTACTTACTTTTCGTTTTAAACAATTGTATTTTTTAGTTTATTTTCAACTGTTGAAAAATTAATTGACAAAATTGATAAAAAAAAACGATAGATTGTTTTCGTTTATGTCAATACTCAATATAATATAACAACTTTTTGTTTTAAATAGAAAATTTTATGTTAAAATATTCAATATTACCGAAAGTCAGTTTCTTTTGTTTATTTTATTTATTGAATAACAGACAGAAAGTTAAAAAATACATTTCTCTGGTAATTTAACTGTATATTCCATTGAAACAACTTTACCGATTATATTTTTAAATAACTGTTGAACTTTTATGGAAAAGTTCTTGTGAGTGTATGGAACATGTCACCTGGTAATGTGGTAAACTCCTGATTCTTGAATTATTTAGAAACTTTTGGTATTACTGACTGCCCAATAGTAATACCAAATTTATATGTTTAAATGTTTTTGTGTTATAATCAGTTTGTTTCTATACAAAATTGATTATAATTTAGTTTTTTCTACAAGTTTTACAATTTTAAAACAATATTCGATTTAAAAATTAAAGATTTAAATAAAAAGTTGTAACAACTCTTTACGTTTAAGTGAAGAGTAACATGTTGCCGAAGTAAGTACTTACCTCGATGGTTATACTCTTGTTAAATATAATAATGAGATTTGCAATAGAAAAGTAACAACCCTAAGGGGAATGGGACCGGTTCTGCGTGTGCCAACAGGATCGACCCCTTCGTGCCAGAGACCGGTCCTCTGCTAAACCCTACCCTATGTAAACAACTGGCAACTTTAACATTGGCTTGTCATAGGAGGGTGATCATTTGTCCTGCTTTAAACTACATAGTGGCATGACACAGGACTAACCAAAGATGGGCATACCACAAGACTGTCGCAAAAGGGTAATGTCGTATAAAATAAACGAAAACTAAACAGCTTCCAATGGGTAAAATTCTGGCCAACTGGCTTTTTCTTGTTAATAAGCATTCTAGTTTAGTGGTATGTCATCCCTTAACTAGTCATAGGATTGATAATTTTAGGAAAATTGACACTGCTTAACCCACTTTAGTATTAAATTATACCAGTCCTGTGATAAGTCCTTCTTTAACCAATCACTTGACTCTGCATTCCCCAGAGGAAAGTTACCCTCCTTATTACAAAAAGTTTATTTTTCCAACCAAAAGTTATAAAAAAAATTTTAAATTTTTAGTTAAAAATCCAAGCTAAAAAGTGAAGTTTGATATAATTTTTATTAAAAATAAAAATTATGTTTTTTCGACCTTTAATTGTGCAATCAAAGTGAAAATTATTAAATTTAAAAAAAAAAACTATTTTATACTGAAATTAATGTGTGTTTTGAAAGGTGTTACCAAAATGGACAAGGTCTTGTTAAAATAAAAGGGTTTCTAATAGAAAAGTAATTAGTTACCGACCTAAATCAATTATTCCCAAACCTATTAACGGGTCATAGAAAGTTTTGCTTTGGCAGTTGAGCTTTTATTTTGTGTTTTAAAATAATGCAACAAGAACAAATTTTGAAAGAATCTCAAATGATTCTATTGCACTGTCCATTACTGTAAATGTTACCAAATACAAGTTTTTCTTTTCCAAAGAGCTCACAGAATTAGCATGGTAGATTGTAGTTTTTTGTTTTTCATATTAATAGGTACATGTACAGTAGGTTTTATACACAGTAGTGGTATTCACAATATATTTTAATAGTCCTGATTACTAACGAGCATCTTCCGATGGGTTTCTTCGATCTTAATGAAATTCAAATATGTGATGAAGGAGAAAAAAATTAAGGGACCTGTATTTTGTTTAGTTGCCAAATCTAAATTTGAAGGTCTAAAAAGTGGGGTCAAAGTTATTAATTTTTGGGTTAATAACAAATCTGAAATTAAAGAAATTCAGATTTATTTGGATACCCATACTACAAATGTAGTATGATACCCATACTACAAATGTACATATTGAGTTGCTATAGGTGAAAAAATTTACTCGGGAAAAACGCATAAAAGACGAACAGTTCCGGCTAGCGGAAAAAGCAAAGACACCCTCTCGATTAAATTAAAAAGGCATTAGTAATTTTTAGTTTAAACCAACTAAAATTCCTTTTAATGTCACTTAAAATACATTTTTTTTTATTAACAAATATGTTAAAGTTATCAGGCAAGTTTCATATACCAGTTAATGCGTTTTACAACCTCTTTTATTTGGTACCCCATTTGTCGGAAATTTCATTGAAACAATATGAAATTAATGAAAAAAAAAACGCAAAATGGAGAAATTTTTTACTCTACTTTTTAATCGCTGAATATGAGATTTTGCCGCTAAAAAACAAGTACGTGCTCCTTATTTTTTTCTGTTTTATCACACATCTGATTTTCTTAATATCGGAGATAACCCTTGTATGTGATTAAATTTAAACAAAAAATAATAATTTATTTTTTTAATATCATCACAGCGATGTGCCTTAAAAAACTATTTGTCGATTTTCGTTCATTACCACCCCAGTCTTATTGCAAACGGTCCAAAAATAAAATATTTTTTGCGGCAAACGTAAGACCGTGCCGAATATAACACATTTTTTTTTAAAAAATTTATCTTTTTAATAATAATTCCCAAAATTTAAAATTTTTAAAAATCTAATTTTTTATTCCATCAATTCATTACTAAACTCATTAACCCGCTTTTGCCTTGAATGAAAAATAACACAAACATTTGATATATAATGTTGTTGCATTCATAAAAAAATACTCCTTTTTTAACTCCTTTCTTATGCTCGCGACCAAAAACTCAAATCGTGGGTACTTTTTCTTATAGAGAAAAAATATATGTTCTAACAAAATTCTTTACACAGCAAAGTAAAGTGCCAACCGAATTGAAAAATGTGCTTTGATTGATACAACCAATAAATTCGGTTAGTGCAACCATATTCAAATGTTATTCATAAATATATTGGTTGTTGCAACTAAAATTCAGTTGTATTAACCGATTTTTGTTGTAAAACTCAATATTTTGTTGAAGCTATCGATTATCGTTGCAGTAACTGAATTTCAGTTGAAAATTCGCGAAAATTTTATCTGTGTGTTCCAAAAAATGATTAAAGAAATGTTTTTTCTACGCACCAGCTTCTTTTGGCCTCCTTTCACATGCGCTCGGAGGCCAAAAACGCTGATTAAGGGTTTTCTACAAAGAAAAAAGAGCTGCATTTATATGAAATTTGAATTCGCAATTCGATTATACAAATAAAATTTAAAAAAATAACTTTCTTTCCCGTTTTTAAAGTGCACCATTTACGAAATCTTTTTTTTTTCAAAATATTATAATTTATTTTTTTTTAATACTAAATCAAAAAAGCATTCTTAGCTGAGAAAAATGTTGCAACAATTCAGTATAAAGTTATTAAGTTTTCAAAATGTTAATAAAATTATATATTTTTATTGATTAACAATTTTTGAATGGTCCGCGATATATAGGAAATGTTTTTAGTCGTTTTATTAGCTTGAAATAAGACATGGGGTCTAAGGCCGCAGATGGTCTACTGGTCGTTTAACACCATTGTTAAACCTATGATCACCTATGCTGCCCTGGCATGGTGGCCAAAGGTTGAACAGGTAGGGGCAAGGGATGCTCTCAAGAGGATCTACCGTCTTATGTGTATTGGCATAACAGGGGCAGGCGGAACCTGCCCGACGGATGCCATGGGGGTTATGCTGGGGATACCACCATTGCATATTTCTGTAATGGAGGCTGCCTGCATAGGATCCTCCAGACTTAGAGAATTCGGTGACATGAGGGGAGGTGATCTAAGGGGTCACATGAGGATCGCTAGTATCCTAATTGATGACCAGATTACAAAGGTTACGGATAGGAGGTCACCGGAGTACATCTTTGATAGGAACTTTAAAGTGATGCTGTTCGACAGGGCCATGTGGACCAACAGATCCTGGGAGCCAGAGCGGGGTTCTCAGATATGGTTCACAGATGGCTCAAAGCATGCGAATACTGACACTGGTGCGGGTATCTATGGACCAGGTTTCCAACGGACCTTACCCATGGGTAGATACCCCTCCATTTTTCAGGCAGAGATCTATTAGATCTCGCATCTACATTCCTTCTGACAGTCAGGCGGCATTAAGGGCTTTAATGTCCTATGAGGTGTCATCTGGTCTGGTCATGGAATGCATTCTGGCTCTTAACCGACTTGGCGGGCGCAACTCGCTTACCTTAGGGTGGGTTCCTGGTCACGAGGGGGATGAGGGCAACGAGGGAGCAGATTGTCTTGCTAATTGCGGGGCCCGAAGGCCCTTTATTGGCCCTGAACCATTCTGTGGTATACCTTTGGGGTATGTTAGGGAGAAGCTCGGGTCGTCGAGGGAATCAGAATTCTCTCTCTATTGGGAAAACTCTCTTGCCCAACGACAGGCTAAGAGATTAATTTATTTTTCCAGTGCAGGATCGAGCAGACTCTTGTCCCTCGGGAGGGGTGACTTGAGAACCCTGGTGTCTTACCTGACTGGACACTGCAATCTCAGATACCACCTGCGCAAAAGGGGTCTGAGACATCGGAGCATGTTCTTTGCGAATGGCCGAGGCTTTGTGAAAGGCGTGCCAAGTTTCTTGGCGATCGCTTTGTCTCCTCTTCGGACATTATGAAGATTTTGCCTAATAGGATTATTGGCTTTATAGGTAGCTTGAATCTTTAGGGTAACTTTAGGCAGCACAAAAGACCTAAGTTGGTCGCGGTGCATAGTGCCATATAATCTAATCTAATAGCTTGAAATACTTTTGCATTGTGTGTTTTAAATTTTTTTTTTTTATTTTCCACAAAATTGATACCTAAATAACTTATTAGCGGGTGCCGATATATTGAAAAATTCTGAGTCGGGAAAACATATTTATTGTGTGTGATTATATAAATTATTTTTGAAAAAAAAAGTTTTCTGACCAATCTATTGCCAAAAGAGTGCATCTTAAAACTGGAAAAAAATAGGTTTTTTATAAATAGTTTTTGGCGTAGAATCAAATGTCGAGCTCACATTTCATATTAATACAGCTATTTTTGTTATGTAGGAAGAGGGACCCTAAATTAAAGTATTTAGCCACCGATCGCATGTGGAAGGAATTGAAATTTTCAAAAATTATTTAGCCATGTTTGCAAAACCCGTTAAATAAAGTGATGATATCGCAAAATCAAATTTTCATGACTAATTCTAATAAATACATATACTCTAAAATCACATTAAATGGACAGCTAACCCATATTGTGAATGGCCCTAATATATTTTAATAATATGGACAATTGGACAAATATGTGTGTTTAACCATTTATATAAGGTACATATATGGACATTTATAAGAATTTTGGATATATATTATAATTATATTCATTTACTTATTACTACAAATATATTTGAATAATATTATATAAAATTTATCTAATTTATAAAATTAAAAAATAAATCACATTTTCAGAAAAAATAATTAAAATAAATTTAAATTTAATTTAAATTTACTTAAAAAAAAATACTGATATAATATATTAAAGATTTTTTTTACAATTATACTTAAATTAATAATAGTTTATAACATTAAAAGCATTTCGGTGCACTACGAGAAATTTTTTAATGTGTGATCTTGACAAAATTTTAATGTTGTATAAGTGTGACAAAGTTCCTGCACGAGGGCTACAATACTTTTAAAACATTTTTTGTTATTTTACAGTTTCGTAGTATATTTTATGCATATGTCTTGTAGAGTTTGTATAAATTTCTCGTAGTGTATTCCATCTTAAAAATTTCAAAGTATTTAGTTGGAATTTCAAATTCACGTTTTCCTTTAGGCAAACGAAAATACAATTACAAACTCATTCGTCTATTAGCAGAGCATTTTCATTTTATATCAACGACTAATGTCTCCGATTTTGATAAAATTTTGTGAATATGTTTGGCAGTAATTGCATATTTTTAAAACGATTTGCTATATATATTTTTTTTTTTTTCAAAACTGTGGCGTACCTCAAACTTGGAAATATCCAGAAATTAAGGTCATAATTTTTGCTACGTGAAAGATATTGAAAAAAATATTTATGCATCGAAATAGTGATCATTTTTCAGTTCAGAAATTTTATAAAAAAAATTAAAAATTTTTAAAATATTTTTTTGTTTTTTATAAAAAAAATTCAAAATTATTTTTTAAAAAACATCGTCTTTTAATACGAAAGCGGATCAATAAGTCCGTGACTTTTCGAACTTCACTCGTAGTTATATGAAATGCAACACTGCTCCCATCAAGTACCACCTGTTAACAGACTACTGTCAAATTTTGATCAAGTACTTTGCGTTTAACAGTTGTTCAAAACATACAACCTCATGGATTTTTTTTTTTAAATAGAAATAGTGAATTTCGACTGCTCATTAAACATTATTGTTTGCAAAAAAAAAAAAACGTCAATCAAACCAAGGAAAATCTTGATAAATATTATGGGGACTCTGCACCATCGATTTCAATGGTAAAAAAGTGGTTTACTAACTTTCGTTGTGGTCGCACAAGTATAAATGACGCTGAACGCTTTGGACGGCCAATTGAGAATGTCGAAAAAAAATCCACGATATGGTGTTGGCCGATCAAAGAGTAAAAGTGCGTGAGATTGTTGATGCCATAGGCATTTCATATGGCAGTTTGGTTTCGATTTTAAATGATCAGTTGGGTTTAAGAAAGCTGTCTGCAAGACGGGTGCCGCGTTTGCTCTAAATTGATCATAAACGTAATCGTGTGACAACTTCAAAGGATTGTTTGGAGTTGTTTACCCGCAATTCGAATGAGTTTTTGCAGCGTTTTGTAACATGGATCCATTACAACACTCCGGAGACCAAGCAGCAGTCTAAACAATGGGTTTCTCCGGGTGAACCGACTCCGAAGAAGGCCAACGTAAGTTTGTCGGCCAATAATGTGATGGCAGCAGTTTTTTTGGGGTGCGCGCTGGGTAATCCACATCGATTACCTTCAAAAGGGAAAAACAATAAACGGCGAATATTATGCCAACTTATTGGACCGATTTAACGTCAAGAAAAAATTTATTTTTTATCAAGATAATGCACGTGTGCAGTCTCAATGGCAAAATTCCATGAATTGGGTTACGAATTGGTACCTCATCCTCCATATTCTCCGGTTTTAGCCCCCAGTGACTATTTCCTATTTCCAAACCTAAAGAAATGGCTCGGTGGAAAGAGATTTAGCTCCAACGACGAAATGATTGACCAAACAAATGCCTATTTTGTGGACCTCGAAAAATTCTATTTTTTGGTAGGGATACAAAAATTGGAGAAACATTGGCCTAAGTGTATTGAGCTAAAAGGAGATTATGTTGAAAAAAAATTTTTTTTTTTGCAAAAAAAATGTGTTTCATTTAAAAAGTCATGGACTTATTGATCCGCCCTCGTATATATTATATTTTTTATACAAATAAGTAATCACGTGTTCTAAACACAATGAAAATTTCAGAGTAGAATAAATACTACTTTTTGAGATACCTGGAAAAACTTGTTTTCGGCTTAAAAATATAAATAAAATTTAGAGGATTTTTTTTCAAAAAATAATTTAAATTTTTTTTATAAAAATAAACATTTTAAAACTGTTTTTTTTTTATAAAATTTCTGATCAACATAATGTTTTTCAATATTATGTCAGGGCTGCCACAGTTTACAAAATAGCGCATGGATATATGCGTTCACTGCCAAACATACTCATCAAATTTTATCAAAATCGGAGCCTATCAAAAAATTAGTCGTTGAAATAGAATGGAATTGCTCTCAGAGACGAGCTTTATGCCGTAACCCCATATTACTAGATATTATAAAAAAATTAACAGTAAGCTTTTCTGAGATATCTTCTTCATTATAAAGCAATAAGCAACTAAATATAAATTAGTTTTCCAGTAGTTCGAAACCAACTGTACTAAAATAATAATTTGTTTTTTTCATTTAATTTGTTAAAAAACATTATCAAAATAATTAAATATGTTTTTATTTAAAAAGAAAAACTTTTTTAATTAAAATTAGTTTCATTTCATTTGGAATTGTTTCGTTATCTATGGTATATTTTAAATATATGTTTAACTACTTTTTGATAGAAAGGTTTATCGTCCACAGTTTTGTTCTTTCTTTTTGCATTTTATTAGGTACACTTCGGGCTTCTAAATTGCAATTTTAGATTTTGCTTTAAACCATTTCTATACAAAATCTTCTTTAGTTTTCAGCATTATTTGAGATTCAGGAGGAGTTATACTCTGTTGTTTGGGAATTAAGGAGCCACGTTGAACGGAACATGTGAAATTTGTGGTTCCTGGGAGGGAGATACTATTTTTATATTTAATAGCTTTTTGTTTGCATAGACCAAATCTGAAATGAAAGTCAAATTAAAATTATTTTTTTTTTTGCGAAACAGTAAAATAATATTTTATAAAAATTTAATTTTTCATAAAAACTAATTTTTATAAAAATTACATTTTCTTTAATAGGTACTTTAATCTATAAATTTTTTTTGAAGTTTTTAAAAAAAAAAATGTTATGAAAATATGTCCTTTTGAAAATCGGGTAAATTTTAAAGTCAGTTAGCGAAAAAATTTCCAAAATTTTGAAAAAATTAGAGAACTTTTGGGGTAAAGTGTGTGTTAATTATACCCTATATTCACTTTGTCAAATGTTTGTAATTCTTTTAAAAAAATTCTGGGACCCCATAAACTATATATATTCTTGATCAGCGTAAATAGAGACGTCGATATAGCCATGTCCGTCTGTCCGTCTGTCCGTCCGTCTGTCTGTGGAAATACAAAATACTCCGCCAATACAAAAGAGGTGTTGCTAATTTTCAGTCAAATTGTTTGTTGATATCATGAGCAGTTTTCTAGTGAAAATGATCAAAATCGGTTAACGCGTTCAAAAGTTATGAGTGAAAATGTGGGAAGACCTCTAAAAATTTTGAAGCAAATTTTAAATTATTCTATTTATTTCATCATACATACATCCATACATACGTACATTCAATGCTTATACACAAGAATATACGCAATCAGGGATGGCTGTCAATATCGCTAAAATACCGTTCCCGATTCTAACACCTTTCAACTGACTATCGTTATCCCTAAAATACCGTTACCGATATAATTGAAATACCGTTATCCTTAAAATACCGTTATCGATACAATTAAAATAAAATACAGTTACCGAAATAATCTAACAAGATCTGAATAAAAAACTTTTGTAAATAGATATATTTTCCCAAAGTATGATCATAAACTAGCCAGTCATTTAAGGTCGGGCATAATGGGGTTAAAAATAAATAATAAAATACCGTTAGCGAAACAAATAAAATACCGTTAAAGCTAAAGTACCGTTAACGCTAAAATCCCGTTATCGAAATAACTGAAGTATCGTTACCCCTAAAATACCGTTACCGAAATAAAAGAAGATAGCGTCAACCAAACCAATAACCACATAGAATCGGTTACCATCCATGGTCATGATCAACACTTAAAAAAAAAAAAAAAAAAAAAAAGCCACAAAATATTGTTGTTGTTTTTTTTGTTTTGTTTTGTAATACAGTATGTATGTATCTCTTAGTAGCAATCGCATGCAGTGTTGCCAGGTTTGACGATTTGTCGTCATTTTGATGATATTTAATACCCAAAATAACTAAATGACTATTTAACGACTTTTGCTTCCAAAATGACGATTTTTTGACAATAATTTAATATGTCAGCAAGATCTACTTATTTATCATTCTCATAAAATCGCCGGCTCGATTATTAAATTTATATTATTTCGTTAAAAATTGAAAGCAAAAACATTGTTTTTTTGATCGATAGCTAGATTTTATATGCTAATATGATGTGAAATACAATTTTGTAAAAATGCAAATCCTAGAATTGAATAAAACTTAATCCAAACCGCATTTATTTTTTTTATAAATTCATTACGGGTTTAGCTTAATTTAGTTTCTGTGTTTATATTTTTAGAACATTTTTTTATATTTTTATAAAATTTACTTGGTGTCAGATTTAAATAAAAATAAACAAATTTTTATATTAAAAAACAAGGCATGGGATTTTTTGCGAAACAAACAGATCTCTAGACCGAATATATTTCATGTTGAAAGATGATATATATACAACTTTAAATGAAACAAAATAAATCCAAAAATAAATCCGTTGGTTAAAAAAACAGGCCTAATAATATAAATAAAGTGGCAAAATTTAATAATTAAAAAATATAACATTAAGTTTGTTCGATAACACAAAAATTCGTTTAGACAAGTACTCAGTAAAAACTGGTAAAAAGAGAGAGTAAAGTGACAGTTTGATGCCAAAGAACTTACAAGTTTTTACTGGATACATTTTTGCCAGTAAGAATTTGTAAGATGAAAAAAACATATGACTAAAAAAATATGCTTGTATTTTTAGTAAACAAAAACAAAAATTTAATTAAATTTTAATTGTTTATGGATTGAAAGAGAAAAATATTAAAAAATTAACTATGGAAGAAGTTAAAAAACATTTAAATTATTTTTGGTCGATAATTTCAATTAACTTTTTCCTTTTCCATAATGACCAGTTGATTTTTTTTTTAATATTTAAAACAAGCTGTTTTATCTAATTTAATAATTCCTACAAATTTTCTGTTCGTTTACTTTTTTGTAAATTTGTCTTACTATTTGTAATTTTGTTACTGAGTAGTTTTTACTGAACTTTACAGGAAAAGTAATCGAACAGACTTATTGTTAAAGAATTTCCAAATTTTGTAAAAGAATTTAAGATTTAAAAAGTTGTGCTACTGAAAGCCAGCACGCTACCAACTAGCCTACTGGGGCACACAGTTTCAACATTTTATAAAATGAATATCGTTGTAAAATATAATGATTTTCGAAGTTTAAACCAAAGAGAAGTGTCAAAAATCGTGTTATATTACAACGATAACACGTTAACATTTGAAAATGTGAATAACATTATTGTATTTTATTTTTTATTAAAACTTTATCCCTCTTCTAGCAAATATATTTTATTTTGACGATTTTTCAAAATATGATGGCGATTTTGACGATTTTTTCTAGAAAATTTGACATTTTTATGCTCTGCAAACCTGGCAACACTGGTTATGAGTGCAAATGTGAGAAGCCCTCGAAAAATTGTTAAGCTAATTTATAAAGTATTCTTTTGTTTTCCAGATACCAGGCTTGCCATATACCTTTTCTTGTTAACACCAACAAATCAAAAAATCACCAATTAGAAAAAAGGTAGAACAAAATAGTTGAGTTAAAATTCTTTATTTATTTGACTGCATTAGCCGGAGCTGCCAGACACATTAATCGTTATCAGATCAAAAAAATATCTAGGAACAAAATCCCCGAATTCAACAACGTAAATTCATAACTTTTTTTCGTACACTATTTTTACTTATTCTCGTTCTCAACATTTAATAAATTAGCAAGGAAACTCTTACACTCTAATTACATTTATTAAAAACCCCATTCAATTTAAAGGACATTCACTTTCAGAACTTTTTTATTTAAGACATATAAGGTGCATACTTCATCTTAAAATCTTTTGATTATATGCATTTTTTTTTTTTTCCTTAAAACCCTAATTTTTATTTGATACATACAAAAATAATCTAAATAAAGTATTGATGTGTAAAAACCAATCGAATTTTGGGAAAATTTCTTAGGGTATTCTAGGAGTCGTAAACGAGAATTGCACAAGCAACTAAGCTGAAAAACAATTTATTGAAATACCAGTTTCTTTAATTTTTTGTGTCTCAAAAAAAACACCCTAAACACTCGAAAGATTTTCTGTTATAATTTTTGACATACTTAATTTTATCACACTTTCCGTTTTACTTATGTGATGAATAGTATAAACACATGTGTTGTAATGTAAACGTGTATTTAATAATTATTTCATTATGTATGTCTCCGCAAGCGTATTTTCGTTCACTTAAATTTATCTAAAATTCTGATTATTCGAAACTGGTTTTATGCGTTTGTATTCATTGCATCTCTTGTAACGATCCAAAAATATATTTTAATAATCCTTATTTCTTTCATTATTATATAGACAAAGAGACAAACAACAGGCGAATTTTACAACAGTTTTTTTAACATCATAGGGAACTTTAAAAATATATATATTTTTCACTACACGTTCTTCATTAGGTAATCAGAATAACCTTTGAATACCAACTGTTATAAACATGCACAATTTCAGATTCATTTTAGTAAACTTTAATTAAACATTTTTTTCTCCTGAAACATCTCAAATACATTAATCAATCAGTCATATTTTGTTTTACTTACAAAAACAACATTATTTTTGTTATTTTAACAAAGAATATAGATATTTATATTGTTTGCACTTTCCCTGGTTAATGAAAACACCGAGATGGAGGGCATCCAAAAATTCGTCACAGCCGAATTTAATCTTTTTTATACCAAATTCGGCACATCGGACTTTAATGCTTCTACTTGTTTTAATATAATTAATTACTAAAGAATTTTATTAGTTAAATTTTTTACAGTAAGAAGATGAAGAAAACATTTTTATTGAAAAAGTTAGCGGACACAATGAATGTGCCAGACTGCCGGTTGTCAAATTTTTCAGTTGTTTTTGAGATAAAGTAAAGAAGTTTTTAAAATCTCGCGTTTTAAAATATAAAAAAAAATCGAAAATTTTAAAAAAAGTAGTCTTACCTAATCGTCCTTTAACTGTTAAAGCTACGTGATGCTTTAAGTAAAAAATTGAAATGCAAATGAAATTACTTAAGTTCGAGGCCATATTCTCTATTTTTTATTAGGATATTGTCCTAACAAATAATCTATAGAGTTTTTGTTTTCAAATTTATGAATTGACCACTTTCAGGAATGTGTTGATAGATCTATTTCGGAAATTTTCTAGGTTCCCATCATCAGAACAGGTTTTCAAAGAAGTGACAATCCCATGCAAAACATCAAACATTCATAGAAACTAGTTTTCTCACTAAATGAGAACTAATATATAAGCTCGAAGTTAAAGATTATCACCACGGACCGGCAATAAATTGAAATTTAATTGTTATGTGCAAGGTCTAACTTTGGTAGATATACAATACACGTTTCTTTGTTTTTCTCCTTTTAATTTTCACACTTGTTTTGCTTTGTTTAAAAACAAGATATAAAGGGGGAGTAAACAAGACCGTACTTTGTCTTTTATACAAGTTTGATATAATTTTTATTAAAAATAAAAATTATGTTTTTTCGACCTTTAATTGTGCAATGAAATAGAATAGATCTATCAACACATTCCTGAAAGTGGTCAATTAAAAAATTTGAAAACAAAAACTCTATAGATTATTTGTTAGGCCAATATGCTAATAAAGAAATATAGAGTATGGCCTCGAACTTGAATAAATTTAATTTTCGTTGCACAATTAAAGGTCGAAAAAATATAATTTTTATTTTTAATAAAAAATTATATCAAACTTGGTACTTAAAATTGTTTTCCTGCTTCGCAAACATAATTCACTTCTTGAATGTAAAATGCATATTTTTCCAAAATCCGCGGTTTAAACTGCTGTATTGCATAAAACCTGTTTTCTAAAACTTACAATAAATATACGTTAGTTATAAATTATTCTTCTATACTGTCACCAAATCCCTATGTGGTGTTCCCGCATTTTCCTGAGTTATCGGTTTTTTACTTAAATTCTTTCACATTTTGATTTATATCTCAGGATATCTTAAGAGATCCACATAGGGATTTAGACACGGCATAGGAAAGTAATTTATATTTAACAGGAATTTTATTTTTAAATTTTAAAAAAAAACATTTTTTTGAACCGCAGTTTTTGAAAACAAAATATTTTGCCGTAAAGAATTTATGTGGCTTCAAAATGAGGCATCAATGACTCTCGTAGCTTAATCCGTTAAAAAAGATATGTAATAATAAGTACGACTTCTTAAAATGTTCGTATATTTTTCATATTTTGAAACGTGATATCTCAACATCCTCTACGAATAGCTGTCCTACATTTGGACAAGGTTTTAGTTATATGATGTACATCTTCTATACCAAGTTTGGTTGAAATCAGAAAGGATGGATGAAATCGAGTGGTTGATTTTATATGTTTTTAGTCCTTAATATAATTTCTGAAAAAAAAACAAAATACTTACTTAGCCAATAGTGTATATAAATCCTGACGATATTGTGACGTCAGTATAGCATATAAATAAGGATCTGCGCAGGAATTCAAAGGATAAAAAAATACCAATAATATTTTTGATTTTGTAACATTTATCAATGGATAGCCAGCCAAGGCTGTTAAGCCAAAAAATGCTATAGGTGCCCAGCAAGCAAAATTAGTGAAAACCTAAAAAATTTAAAATTTATTAATTTGTCATTTAAATCTCAAAATCTCATAGTATCTACCAACAAAGCCATCTTTTTAGCCACACTCATTTCACCCCTCGATGTAGCGTGTGCATGGCGAGTCTCTTCACCCAATGACAAATAAATCTGTCCATAACAAATTGCTATAATAAAAAATGCCGTACCATTCAGACCCATAATTGCCACCAAATATACTGTATCATAAGGATCTCTATCTTCCATGGGTAAACAGATGCTGAAAGTATACAAAGCAATATTTGAAATAATTTATATTTCACTTGTTATTCTTCATCATCATCAGCTTCATTTACTTACCTTGTTGAGGAATAATTACTAATACCGAATAATGGTAATAGAGACATAACAATGGAATATATCCAACCTCCTATCATAATCATGGCAGCCGGTCTTAGCTTTATACGATGATTCAAATACATTGCATGTGTTATGGCCAGCCAACGTTCTATTGTTATTACGGTTAAGGTAAATACTGATAAATGACTGGCAAATACAGTAAGAAAGCCAGCAACCTTACAACCTGCCCCTAAAACAAATATTAAAAGCGCAAAAGAAAAAATTAAAATGGTTTTGAGTGAAGCAAATGTTTAAAAGCTTAATTAATTTTTAGAGATTTAGCCAATTATACGAACTCTTAGAGCTTTTGAAAACTGAAAAATCAAAGATTTTAAGGTTATTCAATACCTGCTAATATTCCAGTTTTTTTTTCACGATAAATTGAATAAAAAAATAATAAACATAGAAAAAAATAATGAATGTGTAATTTAAACTCATCTTCAGAGAAGGATTTAACCCAAAAGTGCGAACACCAAAAATTTTTCTCATGATTTCATGGGTTGTCTCCGAACAATTTTGCGATAAATTTAAAAACGTTCGATCGAACACTTTTTGCAAAAATCAGTTTTTAATTTGCAAAAACTCAAATTTTACCTATTTCTCAAAAACTGTGCGAGATACGAAAACGCGACTTAAGACTTAAATTATTTCAGTAGAAAAATCCAATAGATATTTCATATTTTAAAATTTGCCTCTCAATATTACACAGAGAAAATTATTGCCAACATAATTTCAACTGAAATTTTGTTTGATTTCAAACTTACTTGCAATTAAAAGTTTAATAAAATGTATTAAATGTTTAATTGAAATGAAGAGGTAAAAACGCCAAAATTGAAAAAAATCGATTAATTTAAAAATTCGCCAGTATTAAAAAAATCGCTAAAATTAATAAATAAAAAAAATATGTAAAATGTTAAAACAATCGCTAAAATATATGAAAAGAAAACGCCAAAAACCAAAAAAAAAATACAAAAACTAAAAAAAAAATGTTCTTCTTCATTTGCGCTTAACTCCCTGTGGAGCATAGGTCCAGAGTTAGGCAGACAAGGTAACGTAACTGATCGTCTTTAACTTGGTAAAGTCCAGAACCAATCCTTGCTCTTGTAACTAACTAAGAAGATTCACGGCCTCCGACCCTCCGGGGCAGGTGGACAACGGGCAATGTTATTATAGCACCCGCTATGATATTAGCAAATGTGAGCAAACGTTTCATCTGTTCTTGGGCCAACCCGACATATTCTGGGAATAGAGTCAAACAGATTACGGCACTATTATGGCTGGATAGTGCAATAGGGATGGTGGCGAAAGAACCATTAAAAGTCAACGGTAGCGCCCATAAGCTTCCAGGAAGCCTACGCCTGTTCTTAGTCAAAAAGCAGTGTCAGGCTCCACTAAGATCTTCTTTGTCCTTATATGCATCGAAGAAATCCTGGCAAACTAGTCAACAAAAACATGAATATAACGCAAACAGAAAATAATAATATCCCAGCAGGTCACAGACGTTTGACAACCCCCCCCCCCCCCCCCCCGTTTTGGCGGCAAGCTCCACGTGTCTGGGAGGGAGCAATTCATGTTTAGACAGTATTTTAGAAACCTTTACAAAAAAAATTACCAGAATTAAAAAAATTTATAGACGTTTTAATTGTTATTTAAGTAATTTTTTCACTTTTAGCGATTTTAAATTATATTGAGAAAATTCTATTTAAAATTAAGACCAATTCAAATAATATTCAATTGATGTTTCAGAATTTTAAATAACTTCTCGAAGATTTTTAGTTTTTAAAAAAAATTATTTGCAAAGGATATTTTCTATACTTCTACTAAAAATAAAACTTTAAATTTTTATTTCTAAATTTCAATATTTTTCCCTAAAAAAAAAACTTCTTTTCAAAACGTTTATGAAACTTTTTAATGAAATGATGAAGGTCTATTTGAAGTTATGAAACCCTTCAAATAATTGATAATAAACAATTTATGAAACAATTTCATCAATATGATGAAACTTTTATACCTGAGTGTAGGAACCCACATACGAAATTTCAAGTTCCTAGCCTCAGCTGTTAGTCCAGGCCGCCAAAGGGGGAGACATTTTTTTTCCTTTAAGCTCCTATTTTTCCACATAATTAGGTTATATATAAAGAACACATATTGGAAGTTTGTAGCTTTTTCGCCAAAGGGGTTTGGACAGGCCACCAAGGGGGAGACTTTCCAGTTTTTGCCACTGAAAGTACCAATTTCAAGAACGCCCCGCCTTAGAGAACTTCCCCGCGGGAGAAGTGTCGAAAATGCCAATTTTTACTCCTACTCCCATCTCTTTAAATACTATAATGTTACATATAATTTTGAACGTACTAGCGATGGAGGGGGAGGGGGCTTTTTTAGCCGTATTTTGTGAAAGTAACCCTGTCCGGGATTGACATATCTCAGGAAGTAGGAGGAGCTTATCCAAGATCATGGTATCAATCTCTTCTTCAACGATGCCCACTTTATCCATATTATTTTTCATACAATCTTACAAATTTTGAAGTAAGACAGATTAGAAATATTTAATTTTTGGAAATTTAAAACAGATTTTTGCAAAAAAGTGCTTTATCGAAATTTTTGATTTTCTAAGACAACCCAAATACATAATCAAGAAAAACATTTATTGGTGTTCCCAATTTTGGGTTAAATCCTTTTACTAATTTGGAACATAATTACATAGTGAGTACGTGAAAATGACACCTCAAAACCCCGGGACACGTAAATTTTATTTTGCGAGAACCCAATAAATATCTTTTGAAACTACTTTTTTTTATACTTAAGTCTGATGGCCGTCCATTTTTAGGGGGATACAATACATTTATATACACTCCGAAACGCCCGGGGTAATAATAAATTTTACCTAATACTCATCTGTTTGTTCTGTCTTATATTGTTCAAATCTTCAAATTGCATTAGAAAATATCGTCTTAAACTGGCTTTGAGTTTTGACATATAAACAATAAATAAAATAATTTCAAATGAGACTTCCATGACTTTTACTCAAAATACGCTAAAAAAAATCGCTTGTATCAATGTAAAATTGAATTAGCTTTTTATGTTGGCCTAACCTATTGAAACAGAGTATACACACAGAGAAATAAAGTGCCAACCAAATTCAAAAGTGTATTTAAATGGTAACAACTTATAAATTCAGTTAGTACAACGATATTTGCCTTACATTTACGAATATGTTTGGTGTTGCAACTAAAATTCAGTTGAATTAACCGAACTTTGTTGTGAAAACTAAGGTTAAGTTGGGCCTACCGACTGAAATTCGTAATAAACAAATTTGAGTCGTAGTAACCGAACTACAGTTGGCAAATAGCATCAATAAAAAAATGACGTTATAATTTTTCTTTTAAATTGCAACTCCTTTTATATGCGCGCGGCGGCTAGAAACACTGATTTGGGGTCCATTTTCCTACAGAGCAAAAAAGGCTTTATTTATATAAAATTTTTAATTCATTGTTAAATGCTACACCAAAAATTATTTTAAAAAATGTTTCTCATTTTGGCACTAGAGTGGTCGGGAAAAAGTCAATTTCTTCAAAAACCTTTAAAATAATTTTTTTATAACACACAATCAAAAAACATTCTTAGCTGAGATAAATGGTGCAAAAAGTTTCGCTTTATGGTCACTAGGGCGGGTCGATTTATTTTTCGACAATTTCCCTATGATTTCCGTATTCTATGGGTTATTCCATGAAAATTTGCCAAAGGAACCATACCTCCATCGTTAAAATCTACTTTTTGTTGGTAGATTTTTTCCCAAATTGACGTTCGTATGAAATATTACCTACACGTTCACATCCATAACTCAAAAACTATCGATCGGGTTTAGTCGCCAGTTGGAAAGGTGAGCTCATTTTGATAAATTTACAAAAAAAAAAAATCTCCAACATTGGTCCAACGGTTCAAAAGTTACGGGCATTTTTGTCCAAATTTTGGAGCATTTTTTCCATTTTTTTCATGATTTTGTCCAAGAATATTACTTTCATGGCCATTTTTTTGGCTCAATCCATTATTTAATTCAATTTACAATTCAAAACGTAGAGTTTAAGCCCAAATTTATCGAATTCGGTTGATTAATTCATGCGATATTGCTAAAACAAAATAATACATAAAACCAACTTTTTGATTTTTTTCCCTTTTTATTTTTTTTTCTACAAAAATTCAAATTAAGAGATAATAAAGTATCTATCAACCTATTATCAAAAAAAAATATTCAATTTGAGTGTAGTAAAAGACAAAATGTGAAAAAAAAACATTATTTTTTCTGAAAGTCTTGTTTGCTTTCAAGTCTGGGTGTTTTCGTACGGCTTTCTACTGCCGTCGCCATAGCGCCTTCTACATTCTTTCCTGCAACTCGTTTAGCAGTGGCAGCCAGCAATTGGACATGTCTTTCCGTTCCTTGAATGTGTAAAGGAATTTGTGGATCATCGAACGGTGGCACTTCGTAATTTAAATATCCCTCCAAATGTTCATACGAATAACTTTGCGTAAACGGTGGTTCGAATAAAATGGTATCGTCATTTAAATCAATCATATTTGTATATTCCGTACAATTAAAGTTTATAAGAGATTTTTTATAAACTCTAAGTTCCGTTGGGTCGACAATATCTCTTCGGTAATGTAAAATCTTCTTTATAGCAATGTTTCGTTTTTCCATTCTATCATCAAACAACATAGATAGCAAGATATTTTCTGAGTGTGCAAAATATGGATTATCTTGAATTACTGTATTTACAACTCCAAGTAAATTCGGTGGTAAAAATCGTGTCCAAGTAATAAATTTAAAAAGTAATGTACTACCGTATTCGGCAGAGCTAAAATACTTAACATTGAAATACATTTGCGTGTATACTTTTATTATATAGTTAGCCAGAATTTTTAAATTTTCAGTTGGATTATTAGTTGTCACATAAAACCGTAATAATCTATTGGCTTTGGTCAGCCAACGAGAATGTGCAATCGGCCCTGGTTTTATGTGAGACAAGTCCGCAGGAACCACACCATTAGAAATTGCATTGGCCATTAACATCAAGTACCTCGAAAACATTGCTATAAAGAAGATTTTACATTACCGAAGAGATATTGTCGACCCAACGGAACTTAGAGTTTATAAAAAATCTCTTATAAACTTTAATTGTACGGAATATACAAATATGATTGATTTAAATGACGATACCATTTTATTCGAACCACCGTTTACGCAAAGTTATTCATATGAACATTTGGAGGGATATTTAAATTACGAAGTGCCACCGTTCGATGATCCACAAATTCCTTTACACATTCAAGGAACGGAAAGACATGTCCAATTGCTGGCTGCCACTGCTAAACGAGTTGCAGGAAAGAATGTAGAAGGCGCTATGGCGACGACAGTAGAAAGCCGTACGAAAACACCCAGACTTGAAAGCAAACAAGACTTTCAGAAAAAATAATGATTTTTTTCACATTTTGTCTTTTACTACACTCAAATTGAATATTTTTTTTTGATAATAGGTTGATAGATACTTTATTATCTTTTAATTTGAATTTTTGTAGAAAAAAAAATAAAAAGGGAAAAAAAATCAAAAAGTTGGTTTTATGTGTTATTTTGTTTTAGCAATATCGCATGAATTAATCAACCGAATTCGATAAATTTGGGCTAAACTCTTCGTTTTGAATTGTAAATTGAATTAAATAATGGATTGAGCCAAAAAAATGACCATGAAAGTAATATTCTTGGACAAAATCATGAAAAAAAATGGAAAAATGCTCCAAAAATTGGACAAAAAATGCCCGTAACTTTTGAACCGTTGGACCAATGTTGGAGATTTTTTTTTGTAAATTTATCAAAATGAGCTCACCTTTCCAACGCGCCTACTCGATCGATAGTTTTTGAGTTATGGAAGTGAACGTGTAGGTAATATTTCATACGAACGTCAATTTGGGATAAAATCTACCAACAAAAAGTAGGGGACTCGATTTTAACGATAGAGGTATGGTTCCTTCGGCAAATTTTCATGGAATAACCCATAAAATACGGAAATCATAGGGAAATTGATGAATTTTTTCACTCCCTACAAATCGACCCGCCCTAATGGTCACCCAGTAAAAAGTTATTATATTGATTGACAAAGTTTCTCTTTATGGTAACCCAGTAAAAAGTTATTAAGATTTCAAAAGGGTCTCTTTACAACAATTTTATATTAAATTGATTAACAACTTTTTAACGGGCCACGATATATCTTACATTTTTGTAGCATTTTTCTAAGCTCCAAATACTTTTTCATTGTGTGTGAAAAAAAAAATGTTTTATTTATTTTTTAGAAAATTGATACCTTAATAACTTTTTAGCGAATTGCGATATATGGAAACATTTTTGTACCATTTTTCTCAATCGGGAATACAATTTTTTGTGTGTGATTAAAAAAATTGTGTTTAACCGTTTTTAAAAAAAGAGAGGTTTGTGACCACTATTTTGCTTAAATGGCGCACTTTAAAAACTTTAAAAACAAAGTTTTGTTTAATACTTTTTGGCGTAACATCGAAAGTTGAGTTCTTTTAGTTGTAGTTCGGAAACCTAGCGCAGTGGAAATAGCGAAATTTAAGAAAAAATTATTTTGCAATTTTTTTAATGATCCAAAAATCGTAAAAAAATCAATTTATTTTTTTTATTTTATTAATTTTATTAATTAATAATCATATAATTACAAATTATATACTATTATCCTAACCGAGCAGTAGCTAATATGTCTCTCGGCGCGTTGTAGCGAAAACAGACCAGTGCCTCTGGTGGGAATGGAACCCACGACCCCCGCACAGATAAGCCAGCACCAACTAGCCTACCGGGGTGCAGAAATAATAAAATCAAATTTTCTTGACGATCTCTATCTTCTATATATATAAAATTGAATGTGTGTTTGTTTATTTGTTTATTTGTTTGTTTGAACCTTATAGGAGACCAAACCTCTGGACCGATCTTCCTGAAATTGTCACAGCATTTAACTAGGACTCTGGCATGATTAATAGGGTACTTTTACGCCCACTTTTTTAAAATTATGTAATTGCTCCCATATAGTTTTTAACAGATTTACTTCAAATTG
This sequence comes from Delia radicum, assembly GCA_021234595.1. NCBI lineage: Eukaryota > Metazoa > Arthropoda > Insecta > Diptera > Anthomyiidae > Delia > Delia radicum. The sequence continues at coordinate 92,194,173 of CM037851.1, read as the reverse complement.
TATACACATTATATTCCAGGCGAGGTAGAAATAAACATTTCTTACGCCACGCCCCCCTTTCACGCCCCTTTTCATGCCAAATTTAGTTTGAAAGATTTAAACTTTTTGTTCTCTGTACAAATTTGTTCCTTCCAACGGATTTTTTTTTTATTTGGTAGTATATTGCTCTTAATACTGTTAACGTCACCATATAACTATGAACCACGACCACTTCACCGCCCCCTTTTTTTTAATTCAGATACTTACTTATACCACTAACAATGTTTGCTATACAAAATACTTTTTTTGTAATATGTATTTACCTAAAGTTTTATACACTTTTTATCTACAGGTAAGGTAGCCATACATTTTTTTATTACCAAATCCCCCTTTTTCGCCCCATTTTACCTTAAATTATAATTAATCTGCTTTCAATCTATATATATAAAATGAAATGTGTGTTTGTTTATTTGTTTGTTTGTACCTCATTGGAGACCAGACCTCTGGACCGATCTTCCTGAAATTTTCGTAGCATTTAACTGGGACTCTGGCATGATTAATAGGCTATTTTTTTCGACCATGCCCACTTTTACGCCCACTTTTTTGTATTATGTAATTGCTTCCATATAGTTTTTAACACATTCACTTCAAATTGTATATACATTATATACTCAAACGCCACGACCCCTTTCATGCTCCATTTTGTTTAAAAGTTTTAATCTTTTTGTCCTCTGTACAAATTTATTCCTTTCAACGGATTTTTTTTTGCAAATAATGTATATGGCAATTAATTTCACTAATTAAGAACGGTTCTGAATGGCTGTCTTAAGAATAAATACTATTTCACCAAACGGGATCTATGTTTGTAGCCATTAAAGTTCTAACTTTGATCGCGTCTATTTGAGTAATTACAATAACGATTCTGATTGGCAGTTTAAAGAAAAATTATTCAAGCGGGAGCTTTGCTTGCATGCCCTGCATTTATTTACTTTCAACATTGCTGGTCACTCAGCTATTTTTAAAAAAGTTATTAGCCTTAAATAAAATTTTAGGCAGAACAACGTCTGCCGGGTCAGCTAATTTATACAAATAAAATTTTAAGGCAAAACAACGTTTGCCGGGTCAGCTAGTTAATTATATTTTTAAATATATTAAATGCCGAATTTTGTTCAATTTTTTATAAAATAATTTATTTGACAAATGTTTTTATATATTATGAAGTTAGTACATTTATTTGTGCTTTAAACTTTGTATGTATTTATAGCAAATATTCATTGCAGGTTAAATTCATTAACTATGGCTCACAGTTTACGAATTACACTAAAGCATGGTCCAAATTGTTTTTTGTCATTTTTAAAACGCTGTAAAATCTTTAACGTTTATTAAAACTCAATAATTATTTTAGTTTATTATAAATATAGGTTTCTTAGTAAATAATACACAATTTGTTTTTTAAGTTCTATTATACTTTACGAAATATCGCACTTTCCGCTCTACATTCCGCATAAGGTTTTGGACACCCGTTTTGCCTACAGGATTGACCGCTTTTTCGGAAGTGTTTTCTAAAATATCTTTTGATATTTAACCAAAACCGCTCAATTGGTTGAAGTTCTGGTCAGTTTGAAATATTAAGTGCCTTAGGCACAAAGTTTATGTTGTTGGCATTATACCACTCCAAAACCTTCTTACTATAATGGCAGCTAGCCAAGTCTAGCCAGAAAAGGGGAGGGATCTTATGCATTTTATAAAGGCATAAAATGGATTTTTGCAAGCACTGTTTAATGTAGAATTCACTGTCCGTTGTCGGTTTTACTACTACTGCACGAGCAGTAATGCCACATTTACAAATAGCTTGCCAAACCGTTTGCTTTGCAAAAGGTCTCATCGTCCATAACAATGTATCCTTTAAAGTTGTTTAATTTGTTTAATTAATTTCCATAATAATGTATCCTTTAAAGTTGTTTAATTTTTAACGTAAATTTGTTTAATTTTTAAAGTTGTTTAATTTTTAATCCTTGCAATTCTTCTGCTTTTTTTCATCGCGAGTTGGTGCTTTTTGACTTTGTAATTCTTAAAATTATGTTTTTGCCTACATTTTCGGGCAATATGCCTTTGAGAAATGTTAGGATATTTTCTTCAAGTCTTAAATACTTTCCTCACGTTTTCTGAATTACAGAATTCGCTACATCCACCAACTGTCTTATATTTGATAGTGCCATCTCTCTTGAATTTTAAATCACATTTCGATCTGTCTGTCTGGACACTTTAATTTTCAGTAAAAATGTGCAAAAAATGTTTTATCTGTTCTTCCTGTTTCTTGCACAATAAAACTTCTATCAAAAAAAAAAAAATCTGTCACCAGTTCTTGCCACTTGTATAGTTAATACTGCAAAAGAGAAATTTGAATTAATTGACAAGTAAAAGGGTTGCCAACGTTTAAAAAGCAGTTTGGACCTTGCTTTATACAGCGCTGCTAAAGAAACCGGATGTGATTTAGTATCTGCAGGCAAATTCACATACTGGTCAACATAATTATTAAAAACACCGAACTTAATTGATTTTTTCTTAGTTCGTAAAATATCGAAAAAACTATTTTAAGATTGATGAAGGAGTCGAACTGATTTAAGACCATTCACGTATAAATTTAACTCTGAGCAAAACTATAAACACAAAGCCAACCACTTCTTACAAATAAATTCACAGATTACAAAATTTTCCGATCACAACTAAACAATCTAAAAAAGTCAACCAATATACATATGTATTATCAATTGATAGTCTAGAAAATGTGACCGAATACCGAATTGAAACTGCAGCCTGGAACAGCACTCCCATAATAAAAATAAAGTCCTTTGGTGTAAACTATCCTAAGAAAACAAAGATACTCCTATAACGTAAACTTCGCTGAAAATGGCATCAAACACGAACACCGTTGGGCAAAAAACAACTTAACTAGAAAATACCAACAGCTAAAACGTAAACTAGCGGTTATTAAAAACCAAACCATAACCTAACAAACCTTAGCTACGATAAAATGTATGATTATTATGTTTTTGCTAAAGCTCTGCCAATTCAGGAGGCTCTAGCTTTTCTAAAACTTCGGGTTCTGATGAGATCTTTAGCCAGGTGGAAATACTAGTATCAACCTAGCTAATATGTTTGATTTGCTTTATTTTTGTAAATATATCGAGGTTGAAAGTTCGTTACAAATTAAAAAAAATAAGTTTTAAAAATTTAACAATATTATGTTATATTTAATTTGCTTTTTAATATATATCGACCTTTTCAATTTTAAATTTTCTATTAGTTTTTATAGATTTCTCTAAATCAGGCTTTTAAGGTCAGGTACTTATGGAAATAAAAGATTATTTATTTAATTTTCTATCTCCGACGTTTCGTTGGGGTTTTTTCCAACATCTTCAGGGAGAATATTTTATTAGATCTGGCAACCACATAAAACATAAATAAGAAAAATATAATGTAAATAATAACAACATATAATTTTAGCATTTTTATAAAAAGTTCACTTACAAATAATCCTCTTTGTCAATTTTACATTATTTTAAAAAAATATATAGCACAGATTTTTCATCAAACGACACAAAACACATGTATGTATAATTTTATAAAAATAATTGTTAAAATCAAATAAAAAATATCACAGTAAATATAACTTAATAATGCTAAAATCACAGTTGAATTAGAACTAAATTATTGCTACAGTGTACGTACGGTCTATACTAGCAATAAATATGTTGACAATATTCGAAATACGTCGGCAGAATAACAGTAAAAAAATTATTATTGCTAAGCTTATGTTTAGGGTGGTGAACACGTATTTATGGTAACTCATATTTTAGAAAATTTCAAAGAGAAAGGTTATAAAAACAAAACATTAAGAGCGTGGCCATTTTGTGTATTCATAAATAATAAGAAAAAATTAAGTTTTTTTTAAAGAATCTTGTTTGTTAAATTACAAGAAAACTGTGTACACATTGTTACAAGTGTTTTTCCAAAAATTATTTTATAATTATTTCCTTTTCTCCTTTTCTATAAACGTCAAACTAAAATGACAACTAATTTTGACGTAATATGTTGGCAATAAGTGTTGCCGAATATTGCCAAAAACTTATTGCAACATATATGTACGGCAATAAATATGTAAGCAATAGAGTGGTCCACACTAGAGATAACATCATTTTGACATATACTGCAATATATTTCCGCATATTTATTGCTAGTATAGACCGTACGGTAGTTAGCGTTGATGTTGTCAACATCTTCCCTCCTATTTATTGCACTCATGTTACGTTGTTGGATTCTAAGACTTTCTAATGTATAGCGTTTTTTCTCTCTTTTTTCTTTGTCTAAAATCTTAACATTTTCTAGATCAGCTGTGTGTCCCTCTTCAAAACAATGTTGCGCTAGTGCAGTACTATGTCTGCTTTTGCTTATGTCTGCCTTATGTTCATCTATTCGTGTGCCCAAACTTCTTTTTGTTGTACCCACATATACTTTACCACACGTTTCGTCTTCTTTGCCTATGCACTTGATCTCATAGACAACATTACTTTGCTCCCTCTTCTCAATTTTAGTTTTTGTTTTTGTTTTTGTTTTTGTAAATAGTGAACTAATTGTTTTGCCTGGTTTATGACCTAATATTACTTCGTTGTCTTTTATTATTTCCCTCAGTTGTTTATTTTCTGTAAGTTTAGGGATGTAAGGAAGGCTGTAGAATTTGGCGTTGCCAGATGTGTTGTCAGTAGCATTTCCCCGTGCATCTTTGTAGTTTGTTCCTTTGTCGATTAAATTATTTATTATATGTCGTGGATAGTTGTTTTTCGTTAAGATGTCTGCTATTTTATTAATATTTTTTGTCTTAAATTTGTTATCACTCAATTGTATAGCTTTTGTAATTAAGTTAATTGCCGTATTTATCTTTTGTCCCATAGGTTGTGTGGAATTGTAGTTTATAAGGCGTCCAGACGCAATTGATTTTGTATACCAATCTGTTGTAATTTTATTGTTTTCCCTATAAATTTTCATGTCTAAATACGGGATGGCATTATTTGCCTCTTTTTCCATTGTAAATTTTAATTTTGTGTGATAACTGTTCATTATTTTCAAAATTATTTCTTCGTCTTTTTGTTTGACTACAGCAAATAAATCGTCTACGTATTTTGAAATGAATTTAATTTGCACATTGTTTTTCCGTAATTCTTCGGAGGTTTCCTCAAGTAGGGTATCCAGGACAATGTCCGCTATGGTCGGTGACAGCGGGTTCCCCATTGGCATTCCATATGTTTGGTTGTAAAGTTTTTTACCATACATAAAATAATTATTGTCGTTTAGACAAAATTTAAGTAGTTGTAGAAATTGTGTCCTAGGTATTTTGGTGTGATTGCGTAGGGTGTTCCACTGAGTCATTATGTTGTTAATAGCTAAATGTATTGGTATGTTTGTAAACAACGATACCACGTCTAAAGATACTAATATATCATCTTCGTCCAAAGATATTTTCTCTAATTTTTCCTTTAGTTGTAAGGAATTCTTTATGTTGTATTTTTCCAATTCTATGTTCTTCAAAATATTTCCTATATATTTGGCTAGATTGTAGCAAGAAACTTCCACAGATGAAGATATCGGACGTAATGGCATATTCGGTTTGTGAATCTTCGGGAGTCCATATAGTCGGGGAGCTGTGGCCGCATTTGAAGTCAGCCTAATTTTCTCATAACGTGTGATGTATTCTTGTTTGTATAAATCATTTATTAGTTTGTTGTTTTGTCGTTGTAATTTTTGTGTAGGATCTAAGCACATCGTCTTATATGTTGATTTATCCTCTAATAATTTCTCCATTCCTTTTTCATAATCTTTTCTATACATTATGACTGTTTTGTTTCCCTTGTCTGATTTTGTTATTACAATTTCCTCTTTATATTTTCTCAAAAACTTCCTCGTATTCTCAAAAATATTTAATATGAACTTATCCTTTTGATTGTTCCGCAATGTTCTTTTGTGTGTTAAGATTCTATTAGCAATTTTTGTTCTTATAATATCTTTTTCTCTATCATATGTTATATATGTACATGTTTGAAATAAACTGCTCTCTAGTCAAAATTGACTAGTTGCAGTAATAAAAACAAATATGTATCAACAAAATTTAGCTTAAATAGTAATTATAACTTACCATATTGCCAGTCATAAGCATAGTTGAAATATTCACCCCATTGAGTGGGCATCAATTGATGCTATTAAGAGTAAATATAAACCTAAACATAAATCAGCAAATGCCAAATGGCACATAAGAAAGCGTGGCACAGATGGGGATTCAGCTCTAAAAGAATAACAAAGTTTATTTATAGACTATTTTCAATGAAGTTCAATTATTAATTTCATTATAAGTATTACTTTATAGATAAAATAACCACTAAAACGGCAACATTTCCAATAACGGCCAAAGCTACAACAATCCAAACAGAGGTGCGCAACCATTGATAGCCCATGACATCTTCACAAGGATTTAAAGCATTTGGAATGGGATAACATTCAACATCGCGTTTTCTGAAAAATAAAAAAAAAAATTGTTTTGAAGGCATATTTTAAGTTAAATGATTTGGATTTCCAAAATGTCCGTCTAAGTGGACAAGGAGTGTCTAAATTGTGAAGATGCAATCAACATCGGACAGACTATGCGACACGACATCAGACAAAACACGTATTCGTCTACGGACGGAACAAACAGGAGTTTAGAGAGAAGAAAATCGAATTTGAGATGGAAATACTGTTTTGTCCATCTGTGCAAATTTGGTGATTTGAATGCATACGCATGCCTGTTTTCTCCGATGTCGTGTTGTATGATCTGTCCGATATTGATTTCATCTCCTAAATTTAGGCACTTCTTGTAGTGGACTTTTATATTAGAGTAGGCACATACGTGCCAAATACAATATTAACAACTAAGACAATATTAGCCAGTAATAAATATATAATAAGACGTATACGTTATAATTCTAACGATATTAATATTCATCATACGCCATCATACTTATTGTTTATTTAGTCTACCAATAAACAAATATGCAATGTTGCCATGTTCGAAAATTTGTCGTAATTTTAAAATTTTTTTGTCACTAACAAAAATAACCAAATTGCCATTTTTTCCTTCAGTTGATGATTTGTGTGATACGAAATAATGCAAAAAATAGTGAAAGAGCACGGAATTTGCCTATTTTCTAAAAATTTCGAAAATGTGAAAAAAACTGATAGTTTTGATAAATTTAATACAAAATTTTGGATAAATATTTTAGACTCTTGGTATTTCTTCGACTTTAATTAAAAAAAAAAAAAAATGACCTGGTGACAATAAAGACCTATTAAAATTAGTTTAAGATTTTTTAATTGCTCGAAACAAATTTTACACTTGAAAACAATTATCATTTTATATAACTTGAAATATATAGGTTTTGATAAAATTTGGATATGTTAAAGACCGAACTAAACTTATAAACAAGAGCAATTGTTTGTCTTCCCAAATTCACATTTAAGGTTGTAAATGGTAGGGTAAAAATGGCTCCAGTTAAATGTTTTTGCTTTTTTTAATTTTTTTCCAAAGAAACTAGACAAAAATAGGTATCAACTACTCTATGCGAAATATCTATAAAGCGACATATATACTAAACCCAGAAAACAGACTCGGTAGTTGCAACCGTATTTGTTACCAATCGAATGCTTCAGTTGTTGCAACCGAGTTTTTTGGTTGTGATAACCATAATTCGATTGAAACAACAGAAATTCTGGTACAACATTGAAATTTCGATTGCATCAACAGAAGTTCGGTGATAACAGCAGAAAAACTCGAAAGCTACAACCGAACTATTCTATTGGCATCAAATACGGTTACTACTACCGAGTATGTTTCTGGTTGTAGGCAAAAATTTAATAATGTCTCCACGTCAGGACTTCATTTTCCTCTAAAAAAAAAAAAACAAAAAAAAAACAAACAGCAATTGAGAATCGGTCCATCCGTTAAGGCTGTACAGTGGCACCAACTCAACTCATAAAGTTTTTTCATATACATTTTTTTAATAATTAAGTAGAAACAAGTAAAAACTTGGTAAAATCTTATTAGTTTTAGCACAACTTTTGTGAATAAACTTTATTAGTTGAAATACTCCTAATTACTTGGCAACAATTTTTTTGTGTGTATGATGAAGGAGTTTGTTTAACAAGCTGTAAATTCTATATTTCCACGAATTATTGGCCACAATTTTTACAGTGTATAGAAAAAGTTGAAATTATTGAAATGTGAAATAAATTAAAAAATATATATTTTCAGGAATATCTCCTATCGAGAATAGATTTTTTAAAAAAATGTTACTACTAAGTACTTTTTAACACAAAATGCCTCAAAAGCTTAGAAAAAAAAAAATTTATTTTAAAAAAACAAAAAATAAATCACATTTCAAGTGTCTTTAAAAGGTATTTTAGGAGCTATACAAATAAAAATTTAGAAATATTTTTTTATTTTAAATAAGAAAAAAACTATTTATATTTTAAGTTTGCCCAAAAGTTTAAAAAGTATTGAAAAAATGGGTAAATTTAGATTACACAGACTGACAATATCTTTATACTTCATTTATACTGCAACCAAAAACCAATAGCCTTTGAAGACTAATAGTAATTTACCTGTCAAACTTCCTACACATTTTTTAATAAAAACTAGCTGTTTTCAAAAGCTACTAGCTTTTGGTTGTAGTATAAATGAGGCATTATTATAAACAAGGAAAAAACCATTCACATACTTGAGCCAGAGTAAATACCAAAAATTTGTTATATAAATAGATCATTTTTGGTCTTCAAAGATTAGTAACGTCATGATGCTTGTTAGGAAAAGACCCTAACTACGTGCTTGATTACTAAGAAGACAAGAATGGAGTAAAATTGATAATTAATAGGTTTTTTGTTAAAGTTCTGCCTATTATGGACGCTCTAGCTTTTCTAAAACTTAATAGAGTTTTATCCGAGAAATGCGCCCATATAATTATATATGTTTGCATTAGTTTCGTTCTAATTTGATAATGTCAGATTAAATTACATCCGAATAATGGAGCGATGCAGATTTTATATAGCGGTATAAATTAATATCTGAATTGTTACTAAAATATACAAAAAAAAGCTATAGTTGTATTTGGTTTTTGAATACGAATACGGGTTTTGCTTCAACGTTATTAATCCGCTTAGACTTTAGCCACTTGCAAAAAGTTTATAACTTAATAATTTGTGGCAAATTCCTTTCCTTTCCATTTCGACATATTATTTTATTCAAAAAAATTCTCATAAAATTACCTAAAAAGTAAGTTGTTTGAGAAAAAAACTTTGGAAATGAAGGTTTTATGGAATTTAGTAACTTATGGAAATTAATAACGGTTACACAAAATAATATAGGCAATTCATTGTACTATTTTATTGATGTAATACATATTTATAGCCAAAATATAATTGACAAATTTTCTGGTGTGACTCTACATGGGGTAATATTCAATTTTATCAAAAATTGAATTATTTTTTTGTTTAAATATGATATTATATCTAAATATATATTATTTTTTATTTTGCAATGTCTAGGTATATTTGTATTAGATTTAACGTATTCTAAATCCAATATACAATTATATATTGAGCGAGATGCGATAAAACGCAATTTAAAATAAAATTTTTCGACGAAATTAATTTTACATATGAATTTATATAATTATGTCCGGTCCAATTTTGCGATTTTGGCCTGTTACGACCCTCAGATACAAATGGGTTAATTATGACCCTGGAAAAAAAAATATTTTTTTTTATCTTCTATAGTCTAATGAATAATACAAAATTAATAGTTGGTTATTTGGAGGTAATTTACGCTCTCCACAATTTATTTCAACATTTTACATACAAAAAATGTCATTTCCTTGAAATCCGCAGTTTTTAAAACGCTGCACACGAAAATTGGGAAAGCGATAAATTCTAATAATTTTCTCGTAAATTCCCCATCTTATATACTGTGGAACCAAGAATTTTTTTTTAAAGTTTTGCAATTTTACTAACCTAAATAATTCACTATCTAAATTTTGCGGTTTGTGAAATACTCCAAAATAATATAGGATTTTTGGTACCAAATTAGACCACTTTATAGTTGTCCAAAAATTATTATATTTTAAATGTGAATAAATATGACAGAATAAAACACGAAAATAATTTTTTTTTTTTTTTTATTTCGAAAAAATAAAAAATTAAAAAAAAAAATAATTTTTTTTCATTTTTGGAAAAATCTCGAAACTTTGACCCATTTGCGCCACCTTATAACTTTATCCGATTTGGCTCAAATTTTCACCATAGACTTTTTAGATGAACAAATTTGGCCTATAGGAGCAGCAAAAATCGCAAAATCGTAAAATAAGAACCAGTCTAATATATATTCATCATACGCCATCAGTTTTCTAATATTGATATTCCACAGACTTTTTAACTTTCCTCAAAACAACAAAAGTTTAATATAGTTACGAGTAAAATTTATATAAAAATATCTGTGGTTAGCATTTAACTCTGGTTATTAATCACACAAGTAATCAGCCAGTACTAAGGCGTTAAAAAAATAACTGTTCTAAACAAAAACATAATTGTATCGTCTTATAAAAAAAAAAACTGGTTTAAAAATTTGTTTGTGGTTTTAAGTATTTTAGCAAGGTATTAAACGGTAACAAAATTAAAAAAAATGTTGTAAATGCTTGCCTAAACGCATAAGTTTAATAATTTATTTGTGATTAGACTACTACCACGCCTTAACCCGGAAGTACGAACACCAAAACTGTTGTTCTTGATTATGCCTTTGGATTGTCAATGAACAATTTTGCGAAAAAAAACGAAATTTTACATCGAAGAATTTCTGCAAAAATCTATTTTGCATTTGTAAACCATGCAAGATAGGAAAAAAAATTTTGACTAAAATGTTTCCTGAGGAAAAATGCAATTGGTATGTCATACTTTAAAACTTGCATTGCAATAGCTGTCAAAAAACATGGGTTGCCAATTTCGAAAAATTTTAGTTTTTTGCATGAATTTTCTGACCAAATTTTTTGGAAAGATGTAACAATGTCTCAGTAAGCTTCTGCTAGTATTTTGTTCATTTATTGCGCCCCTAGCGGTAGTATTCGCAATTTAAACTCAAAATTAGACGATTTGTATGCACTTAACGGGTAATTCATTTATTTTTTATTTTACTATTTAAAAAGGAATAACAATAAATACACTTAACATAATATATAACAAATTTACAGAAATTTAATAAACATATTTTAAATCAGCAGTTTTAATAATGCGCGAGACCTGCTGTTTTCTAAATCAACTCAAAAATTAGATCAGACATATTGTCTACCAGATTTATTCGAAGTTCTTCCGTTATAGATCTCCACGCATCAATAACTGCTTCTTTTAGATGATAAACGCTATCATATTGACGGTTTTCAGCGAAAACTCGACGAAATATTCTCCATTGGGTTTTGATCCGGAGAATATACGGGCCATTCTAATACTCTTATATTTTTGGATGATAGCCATTCCATCGTCTGACGACTTACATGTACTGAGGCATTGTCTTGTTGGAAAATGAATTTTTCTTCGTTGCTATTTCATTAATTAAACTAATGTCTCTTCTAATACTATAATGCACTCAGAACAATTCATTCTGCTGCTTCTAAATGTCAAATCAATCATACCGTCGAAACTAAAAGCGTAGGACCCGCCTCCGAAACGACTTTTTAAGAATTGTCGTGGTTGCTAACGTAGGTCTCTCCAATTGCTGTTAAACCATCTGGACCATCAAGATTGAACTTTTTCTCATCAAAAAAAAAAAAACACCTTTAAAAAATATGTATGTATAAACAGTGCTACCAACTGAATTCCTTTTAGCGAATTCAAGTCGAGTAGTTTTGTGGCGGGGTAATAACATTGGCACTATCATCGGCTTTTGGCGAGTAATTCACTGGGAATCCTTTAAGCGCCTACCTATGGTTGATTTGGACACATTGTCTGATTGAGATTCTTCATTTAGTTGCTGGCACAGTTGATTAGTTTGCTCCGGTACCGATCACAAACCTTTTTTACAAAAGCACTCGTAGTATTTGAAAAATTTGTGACAACAACACGTGAACGGTTTTTTTTTAGCAATATATCAGTTATCACACATTTAAAAACAAAAAAAATGTTTGTAATATTAGAAAAAATAGTAAAAACCATTTGTAATTATAGTTATGCAACGCAGTGTATACCATATGTAGTAATATATGCCACATCTACGGTTATGTCAATCAAGATATATAAAGATATTATTATGTATGAGAACATATCAAACTACATCCAAGGTAAAGTTATATATGATCATATGCGCCATCACATATATCCATATTTAGCTTTACAAAGGAATATGTTTTTTCATAATATTATATTAAACAGGATATGGTTATATATGAACGTTTTTACTTGGGTACCGAATTGATTGCCAACCGTAAGATTTGGTTGTAGCACCCGAATTATTTGGTTGTCGAGATCAAATGTTTTATTGGCTTAATTAAAATTTTATGCTCCAACCGAAATTATGTTGTATTAACCGAATTTCTGTTGCCACAAACAAAAATTCGGTAATCACAATGAATTTGTTTTCTGTGTTTAAAAACGCTTCCTCTTTTATGTCTTGTTCACAGGTAATAGTTCAATATTTTTCATTAAATTTATCAATTAATTTTGGGGTGAAGTGATAGTAACCGTCATATAATCACAATCGTAATTTTTTTTTTTTTTTAATTAATTACTGAAGAATTTTTAAGAGTTAATTTTACAGGAGGAAGAAGAAAAAATTTTATTGAGTTTCGTCCCATCCAAGGACTCGCCAGTGGCTATTTTATGTGTCAATTGATCAAAATATTTTATATTGTTAAATTACTCTATATGAAAAAAATTTCACTTTATGTCATGCTGAGTATCAAACCCAGCGCCATACATCAGGATATGACACGTAAACGATTAAAAACGATTGTTTTTATGTGACTCTTTTTTTTAATTAATTTTTTTTTTTTTAAACACTACCCTTTCAAACACAAACAGATTTTTGCAAGAAGTGCTCCATTAAAGATATTAATTTTTATCGCAAAATTGTACTGAGACAACCTAAATACATAATCAAGAAAAATATTGTTGGTGTTAGCACTTTAATCCTCCTCCTCCGTGGCGTGCCACAATACCTACTTAAAACTTTTAATTATTTAAATTGATTTATTTTATTAAGCTTTATACCTGATGCCTAAGAACAATATAATACTCCAAAGCTTTTTACAATTACATTTTCTTTTAATTAAATAATAAAACAAGAATTGTATTTATTTGTATATGGGCTTTTGTCAAAATTTTTTAAATCCTCTGAAACTGATATCATTTTTCAATAACTTTCCCAACATTTTTTATTTTATTATTTTTATTTTGATTAACAGCACTTAAATTCGTTGGAATGCAAAATTTTGGGACCATAGTTTTAACTGCGAATCTTAACGTAAAATTTTAAGAACTAAAAAAATCGTTTGAAAACAATTTTACTTTTTATGTTTTTATTTTTATTTTTTTGTTTGCAAACTTAGATTTGGTATAACACAATCTCCTAATACTTTTTTTTTTTTTTTTTTAAAGAAGCAACACTCAGGAAATTCTTTATTATAATTAATGTGTTGCTTTCTTTGAAAAGGGTATAGTGGAGAGATGAAAGGTGGTGAAAGATGAAGGGCTTCAAACATGGCAACACTGTAATTGCGTGAGATGATAAGTCTTAGAACAGTTGTTGGTCGCCACCTGATGTAGAGTTGGCGAATTTATTGAAGCTTTTTGTTTCATAGCCCTGATTCATTATTTTACTTCGGTGGGGTTAAGTGCTATGGGAACACCGAATGTGGGCGCAGCGATACATATAAGTGATACAAAACTGATACATATTATTTTTCTAAATTAATGTTGTCGTCAGCGGGAATCGAACCCGGGACCATCTGTGTAGCAGTCCAACGCGCTAACCATTACTGGGCATAAAAATTTCATGGAATAAAAATTTGAAAACAATGGATCGAATATGTTGTAATTATACACAGTTGGATTTATGTTTCGTTGATGTGCCCTTAACAGATAAATAGAGCGACCTTCACAAAAGTGCAGAAACATGAATTTTGTTTGTTTTTCGCATGGCACATTCGCTGTTTAGTTTTAAATAGGCTAGTCTGCTTGGTGAACTGAGTTTTTTTTTTGTTATTTTACAACATAAAATCAGAGGAGCATAAAAAAAATATAAATGCTAAAATTATAGTGACTTTTTGAAAATTGTGAAAAAAATGCATAATTTGATTTTTTTTTTTTTAAGAGCAACCAATTTATATTGGAAGATTTTAAAAGACTAGAAATCATAGTGGTAACGCATATAATTGATCTTCATCAAACATTTTTTTTTTTTTAAAGCCACTGTGTGTTAAAAAATTTATATGGTTTGCTCATGTCCATCGCCAATTTCATAAAAAATAATAGAATTGGTACCTTTGGCCAAAGTTTAAACACAAAACCTTCAGAGCTTTATTTAAATTTTAAGAAATAAATATGTTATAGGCTCAGGGCGAGTAACTTTTCTATAAATAACCAGAGTATAACTTTAAACACAGATATTTCCATATAAATTTGACATTCATAACTATCGTTAATACCTAAACTTTGAGTAATTTGAGATAAGTTAACAGGTCTAAATGAAATTTAGTAAGTATTAAAAGGCATCTTGTTAAAAAAAACTGAACATAGTTGAAATTAACTTACAGAAACTACAAAATTTTAAATACAATCTCCAAACCCAATTATCATTTTTAAATATCGCATGGACCGCGAGTTTAAGTCAAAAATTAATTTTTTTTTTAAACCCCACAAAATTTGACAATGATTTTTTGTAAAGCACAAAATAAGGGAGTAAATTTCAACGAGCATGCTTAAAAAAAAATATAAAGCGATGTTTGACGTGTGCAAATTTTTTTTTAATTCAATCGAAAAATTCAACTTTTCGAATTATTTTAAATTTTTAAAATTTAACCTACCATAACTTTTGTCCTTCTTGCAGAAAGTGATACACGCCAACGGATAGTGGTTTTTTATCGTGTAAAATCATATTAATGTGCCATAAAATTTACAAAAAAAAAAAACAATTGAACCCCAATTTTAAATATTTTTGATAATAGCACATATACAAAATGAAATAAATTACAAGCAAACATGTTTTAAGTGTTAAATTAATTGAATCAATTACAGTTGTTCATCACATTAAATCGTTTTAAACAAAATATAACAAAATTGCGTGCAAAAAATAATTTAAACTATGTATTTATTAGGGTACCATTTATTTACAAATTTTCTTCGCAAATCTTTATTCAGTCAAAACCTTTTGTGTATGTTTGCTTAAAATATATAATTTATTTAAAAAGTTTTTAATATATCATTGATTCTTTGAAAGAAGCCAAAAAAAATTGTTATTTTTGACCTAATGTCTTCCGATTTTCTTTATTATAAAAACAGTGTGGCATAGTGGTATAAATTATAACTAACATATATTTTTTTTTTTGAAAATTTAAAAAAATGGTCTTCGAAATACTGCGGTTTAAACCGTGGGTTTTGAAAAAAAAATATGGATTTTACATTCAAAAAATAATGTTTTCACTTATTTTATTTAAAGCATGGCAACAGTGGTTTTAAACGTTTAACATATCGCTCATTTACTTCAAGAACGTCACAACTCAAAAAACATAATTTTGGAGTTAATGACGCAGAATTATTCATTATATCACGTATCATATTGTGTAAAAAATTCGTATTGATATCTTGTATACTCACCTCTTGAGAGAAATTATGTCGATATTTTTTTTCTTCAAGGTGGGAGTAAATTGAAAATTTTAAACTCGTTTTCTACAAAATCAAAATTTTTGAGTTATGACGTTATTGAATTAAATGAGCGATATATTCTCAATGGAGCCTATAACACATCTGCATATTCAGTTTTTAAATTTCTCAAAAATTCCAACTTTTTTACAATTTTAGTTTTTAAAAGAATTCAAAAAATCTTAGCAGTATTTATGTAAGTATGTCTTTTAAAAAATTTATTTTTTATGCAAATGTAATTTTCAGATGCATTTTCGAAATAGATGCATGTCCTCTTTCACACTAAGGCATTAAAAAATTTATTTAAATAAAATTAATTTTTTATGCAAATGTATTTTTCAGATGCATTTTCGAAATAGATGCATTTCCTCTTTCACACTAAGGCATTAAAAAATTTATTTAAAAAAAATCATTGTTCATGCAAATGTAATTTTCAGATTCATTTTCGAAATAGATGCATTTCCTCTTTCACAATAAGGCATTAAAAAATGTATTTAAAAAATTAATTTGTTATGCAAATGTAATTTTCAGATGCATTTTCAAAATAGATGCATGTCCTCTTTCACACTAAGGCATTAAAAAATTTATTTAAAAAAAATCATTTTTCATGCAAATGTAATTTTCAGATGCATTTTCGAAATAGATGCATTTCCTCTTTCACAATAAGGCATTAAAAAATGTATTTAAAAAATTAATTTTTATGCAAATGTAATTTTCATATGCATTTTCAAAATAGATGCATGTCCTCTTTCACACTAAGGCATTAAAAAATTTATTTTAAAAAAAACATTTTTCATGCAAATGTAATTTTCAGATGCATTTTCGAAATAGATGCATGTCCTCTTTCACAATAAGGCATTAAAAAATGTATTTAAAAAATTAATTTTTTATGCAAATGTAATTTTCAGATGCATTTTCGTAATAGATGCACGCCCTCTTTCGCACTAAGGCATTCAAAAATTTATTTTAAAAAAATAATTTTTTTGCAAACGTAATTTTCAGATGCATTTTCGAAATAGTTTTCTGCCTTCAAAATTTTGAAAACA
This sequence comes from Delia radicum, assembly GCA_021234595.1. Taxonomy (NCBI): domain Eukaryota; kingdom Metazoa; phylum Arthropoda; class Insecta; order Diptera; family Anthomyiidae; genus Delia; species Delia radicum. The sequence goes on along the minus strand of CM037851.1, from coordinate 92,177,167 downwards.
TGGAAAATTCAAAAAACTAAAATTTATTTATAAAATTAAATTTAGCTTTTTCTGTGACAGGAATTCGTTTTATCGAATTATTATTGTCAGGTATTGCTAGTTATCACCTGGGCATGCAAATCCATGTTTGTAGTCATTAGCCCAAAATCGATTTTTACCAAATTTTGTGTGCTGGACTGTTACACGGATGGATTCGGATTCGATACCCGGTGACGACAACATCAATTTAGAAAAAATATGTATGAGTTTTCTATCACTTATATGTATCGCTGCGCCCGCCTTCGGTGTTCCCATAGCACTTAACCACACCGAAGTAAAATAATGAAACAGGGCTATAAAACAAAAACCTTCAATAAATTCGCAAACTCTACATCAGGTGGCGAGCAACAACTGTTCTAAGACTTATCATCTAGCGCAATTACAGTGTTGCCATGCTCGAAGCCTTCATCTTTCACCACCTTTCATCTCTCCACTATCCCCTTTCCAAAGAAAGCAACACATTAACTAATAGGAAGAATTTCCTGAGTGTTGCTTCTCTTTAAAAAAATACTAGCATCGAATTGTTATTGCATATTTTATTATCTAATTTTCTCGATTTTTTTTTTTTTTTTTAAACCTTATAAATTATTTCCACACATAAAATTAATTTTTTTTTATAATTTGTTACTTTTATATTTTGAATACGTTTAAAATCCATACCACACTATTAACAATACAAATCCGTCAGTTATTTAAGTTAATTAGTCTAAAAAAGTCATTTTTGATGAAGATGCAATTTTTGCAAAATGCATCTTAAAATTGCATTTGCATCCAAACTGCATTTTTTGGACAGAAAAACCTCAAGAAATTCAAAATAATACTTGAGCCAGAGTAAAAGCTAAACATTTTTTATTTAAATAGAACATTTTTGGTCTTCAAAGTTTAGTAAAGTCATGATGCTTGTTAGGAAAAGACGCTAGCCACGTGTTTGATTACTAAGAAAACAAGAATAGAGAACATTTGTTGAATAATATGTTTTTTGTTAAAGTTCTGCCTATTCTGGAGGCTCTAGCTTTTATGATGCGATCTTTAGATCGAAATACTAATATCAACCTAGCTAATATATTTGATTTGCTTTATTTTTGTAAATATAATGAGGTTGAAAGCTCGTTATAAATTAAAAATAACATAAAAATAATCCCGATGTATATAAAAACAAAAAACTTATAAAAAACAGTTTTTTGTTTACAAAGAATGTATTGTAAGTTTTAAACTGTTTAAAAACTAAATTTTTTTGATGGAAATTTTATGATATTTGATGATACAAAAAATGATAAAAATCCGGCAACAACTTGTGAATATAAATATCTTTAAAGTTACATACTTGTCCAGTTTTTTATTTTTTTGAAAACTAAAAATGTGGAAAAATTGCGATTATTTAAAAACTAAATATGGGGAGGTTTTATGGGCTCCATGGAGTATATGTGTACAAAAAATAAATCAAATTTTTAAACCCTCGGTCAATTTCATTTGTGATTTATCATTTATCTCATGATATATAAAAATTTTTACCTAAATGTAAAATTTCCACAATATTCCTCCAGTTGACTTTCATCCGGATCAATTGGTTCATGAAATATACCAATTTCTTTGTTCATTGCATCCGATAAATAATCCCCATCATATTCTACATCACTTGGTAGTGGTGGTTGTGACCACATTTCATTTTTGTTTAAAGTTTCCTCTTGCTTAGCGGATAAGTCAGAACGTATTAAGCGGCTATAAATAAAAGAAAAATAAATTGAAATTAAATTAAATTGCTGACATTTGTACTGAAAGTTTCTTTCATTAGCTTTTAGCATGTCGATAATAATAAAATGTTTAATAGTATAAAGTTATATGAATACTTGAATATTGCTTATTTTTTATTTTTTATTATTATTATTATAAAACCTTTTATCGAATTATAATTGACAGTTATTGTTAGTTAACATCAGGGCAGCAATTTTAATGGAAATGCATGTTTGTAGTTATTAGCCCAAAATCGTTTTTTACCAAATACTAACATCGATTCGTTATTGCATATTTTATTATAAATGCACATTTTTTCATAGTTTGACTTTCAGTGCCTATTTTATAAATATTTTATTCAGCGATTTTTATCAGGGACATAACAGTCCCTGAAAAAAAATTGTTTCTTTGTCGAATATTCCTTTTTAAATATTTTTTTATTGTATTTTATTATTTATATTTTCAAACCAAACAAAAACATTTCAACATTAATAAAAATTATTTTGTGATTTTTTTTTGCAAATATTAATAAATAATAACAGACTTGGGCGACGTCAATTACATTTCAAAATCGTTCACTTATGATATTTTTCTATATCATTAATAATATCAGACCTACACTCACACTTGTGAGCTTAATCGCTTCCTTGGAAAATTTGTAAAATCTTTAATACCAAACATGGGGATTAGTAACAACATCTGGGTATTTAATTACAGTGCAATTACTCAATTACACCCAATTACATGTAATTGAACATAAAACAGTAATTGGCCTGTAATTAAATACAAAGATATTAGATTTATATCCCATGTCTGGTATTGACAAAATTGAAAATTTCCCAAGGAAGCGTTTAAGCCAACAAGTGTGAGCGTAGGTCTGAAATTATTAATAATATAGAAAAATTTCACAAGAGGGCGATTTTGAAATGTAATTGACGTCGCCTAAGTCTGAATAATAATAATAAAAAAAAATCAGATGCTTGGAATCAATTTAATGCAGCAGTTAATGAATCCTGAAATTTTCGATTCGATTTTATTTAATTTTTTTTTTTTTTTTTACGTTGAACCATAGACAACAAACGGATGAGATCTACTTGACAAGCGGGTAGTACGAACAGAGACCCGGTCCCTCGGGATGAGTCGGCTTATCTCAGCAGAACACTTTCCATGGCAATATCTATAGAACAAAGTCACACAACCCACATTCCGACGATGCTCCATTGAGTCAATAGAGTTCGAAACTCTACTGTCGTTGATAAACAACAATAAACAACTTTTATAAATTATTTTATAATAAAAATCAAAAAAAAAAATAACTGAAATTTTATGATTAAATAAAAAAAAATTAATTTTTTAAATATTTGCAATTATGCATAATTTTTGTATAAATATCATTTTTATATTAGTCATACATGAGACTAATTAATTGATGATTTCATTACAATTTCATTGATATCAATTGCAATGAAATTATTATCATTAGAATTTCTTTTTTTTATTTGATTTAATTTCCTTACCATCGGTAATGAATTGATTAGAGCAAGCAAATTACAATTGACAGATACAAACATGATAGATCTGGGAAAGATTCCGATAGACTAATTTTCTTTTATGAAAAAACCACAAGGTGTCTCACTTATTTGTTGACCCAAATACGTGCGTGAAAATACCAATTTAATCACTCCGATTATAGAATGGAACATTGGTCCAAAATGGAACGATATGGAATCAAACGTTGAATGAGTGTAATTGGAACACTTAACACATTTGTGTTGTCGGTTTTATTAAATTTTGTTCGTTTTGCGATATCTTGCTTAGTTAGATCGAGATATGATCCATTTCAAAACACGATCTCCATAACTAAGCGAGATAGAGCAAACGGACAACATTTTTGCTCCATATGAGTACAATAATATATAGGAGTATATATAATATAAGTACACTTAGAATAATATGTAGGTAAAGACCACTGCAAATGTAGTTAAAAACAAATTTCTTAAATTTCATTAAATTCAACTAACATTGTCATTTGTTTTTTAATGTTCAAAAAATGACTAACAATTGTAGTAAAAATGAACCACATGGTAGTATAGTAAAAAATAAAAAAAACAAAAATTTGTAGTTTTTTTTATTTTTTTAAATAACATAAAATGACTGTAAAAAATGAATGTAAAATCATAAAACAGTCATTTGATGTGGTTGGTTTTTTTAAATGAACTACAAGTTTAGCAAAAAAATTAAATTTGCTCTACAAATGACTGACATTCGCATTAAAAATAAAGAAACTGTATTACAAGCAAAACAACTATAAATTTGTAAAGCAGAAGTTCCCTGAGTGTACTATTAGTAAATATACTCAAATTTTTAAAATGTATGGGAAATAAAAATATTTTAATTTTAAAATATTTACTCTGAGTAGTGGCAGCACATAGCGAGTTTTCCCGAAGTCATAGCTAGACCTAGTGATTTTACAACTGGTTAGGTCTCTCCATTTCCTGTTAGCCTTTGCTATATTCAGACCAGTAACGAGACAGGCTGAATATTTCAGAAGCAAACCAGTTGTAAAATCACTAGGTCTAGCTATGACTTCGAGAAATCTCGCTATGTGTTCTCAGTACTCAGATGAGAACACCGTTTACTCACTGGAGTAATAACAGCTCAATGCCTTATCGGACAAACAGTAAAGAGATTGGGACATATTTCCGACCTGAGCTGTAGGAGATTCCACGAAACTAATAATGAGAAGGGAGTTGAATGAATACATTATTTGCCTTTGCCTTGGCAAAACCACGTTTATTCTGAACATCTAAAGTTAAATAAAATGGTTATTGAGATTTGCTGACAGAGTATTAAACCATTTTACACCGACACAACAGATAAAAGGTCACAAACAGCGCTGCCAACTTCGACAATTTGTCTCCATTTCGACGATTTTTAAAGCGAAATATGATAAAATGACGATTTCACAAAATTAATTGTATGGAAAATGACGATTTTTAAAAATTTGCAATTTTTATAGAATTTTTTAATTTTTTTAATTTTTTATCGAATTTTCTTTTTATTCTAAACATCTAAGGAAAATGTGATAAAATTATCTCAAATCGAAAAAAATATATTCATTTACGCATTTGACTAAATATTAACTTCATTATTTTGAAAGCGTTTTTTTTTTTTTAATTTTATTTAAAAAATAACGAAAGTCAAATGGATTTTTTATACTCTCAAAAGAACTTTTCCATAAAAGTTCAATAGTTATTAAAAAAGTTAATCCGTAAAGTTGTTTCAATTGAATATGTTGTTGAATTACCAACTTTTCCGTCGGTTATTCAATCAACAAAAAACGGTATTAGTTCAAAATATTCTGTTAAAATGTTATATTTAAAACAAAAAGTTGTTATATTATATTGAGTATTGAAATAAACATAAAAATTTATTGTTTTAACCGATTTTGTCAAGTAATTTTTTAAAAGTTTAAAATAAACTGAACAATACAGTCAAAAACTAAAAGTATTAAGTTTTGGTTGGAAGGGCAAGTCCAAAAATGTTTTTTTTTTTAATAATTCAAAATTACATTTTAATTTTCTATATTTTTGATTCTTGCTTATTAATCCATGTTTTTCTTTAACTCCCTTTTTTGTATGCCCACATGTTGTGAAACCAAATATAGGAAAAAAAATTAAAAGTTTGATATAATTTTTATTACAAATAAAATTAAAAAATTAACATTTCGTCAAAGAATTTTGCAGATTTTAAAGCAGTGGCTTTAAAGTAGTGATTTAAAAATTATATTCCTCGAAATGAGTATTGGGAGTTGTGTTTTTAAGACTCTAAGTAGTTTGTAAAGGAACTAATAATAAAAAATGTCAAAATGCTAAAATAAATCAGAAGTACAATTTTATTGATATATAAGAAGTTTTTGGTATGACGATTTTTTACGATTTCTTATTCTCAAAATGACGAATTTAGGATTTTGAACGAATTTGGTTGGCAGCACTGGTCACAAACGAAAAAAAATCGCACAAACAAAAACATGTGATATTATAAAAAAAAATGTCTGTATCAAACAATTATGTTTATCACAATATTCAATATTAACTTTTTTGTGTTCCTCTGACATTTATTTTAATCCGAAAAAAAATAAAAATTAATTTAATTTATTTAAAACAAAATAATCAAAGTAGAGTTTTATATGATATTGTCAATTGTTTCAAACTGTATTTTCATTACTTTTATGAAAAAAATATTTGAAGTGCATACAATAGGATGTCACTTAAATAAAGATTTGTCGATTTTCAGTCATCGCACCTCCAGATTTGATCCAAATGGAAGCATTTGATTTTTTTAAGCCGTGCTAAATTCCGGCCGAAAATGTTTCATTTTTGAAAAAGGAGTATATTTATTATAAGATCCAAAAATTCGAAATGTTTAGAAATAAACTTTAATGAATTAAGTTTTGAAAATTTGATATCATTTAATTACTTAACACGTCTTAAAACGTCTTTTTTATAATTAATTTTAAAGATTTTTCAAAATGCCGATTGCTTTTTTGATAACATGATTGTTTTAATTAAAAATTTTTAATTTAACTTTTAACATGAAACTATTGTCTAAATAGTAACCGATTTTCTCCCAGTTTGGCTCATCTTCATGGAATCGGATCTTAATATTATGTACCAAATTTCAACCAAATAGCACAAAATTTTCGAATACCCATAAAAAAAAATTATAATTTTTGTGAAAATGTAAACTTTTATTTTGCAATCGACTATTTGTTAATGAACGTATTGAAGTGAAATTTAATACAAAACTGTACCATGCTTTATTTTACTAATCCCACAATTCCCAAAAAAAAACCGTAACAAATTTCTTAAAATAGGATTTCTTTTAAATTTCTTGATATCTGGTCCACTAGGCATATAACTTTTGGCATTTTTTGCAAATATCAAAATTTAACAGGCGAGGCTGAATAGTCCATGGAAAAATATGAATAATTGCGTTTTTACTTTTACGCGATCGTTAAAAAAGGTTGATGGAATTTGAAATTAGAATTTTTTGATGGCACTATTTAAAATATTTTTTCTGATTTCAGTTACTCTTTTTTAAACTTAAAATTTATTTCTTGTAACACCTAGTTTGTACTTTTCTTTTATTAATATTGCTATATGTTGTTATAAAATTGTTAAAAATCGCTTTCGGTGTGGAATATTTTTAGAAATCGCTTTCGGTGTGGAATATTTTTGTTTAAAACTGACCTAAGATAACGTTTTTATTATCAGTACAATGTACCCTATAGCGTAGTGCCTGTTAAGTTTTTAGTCAAAAAAAAGTTATATGCCTATTGTCCACATTTGAAGCGATGTTAAAAAAGCACACCTTTTTAATTTTTGCAATTTCGGTGGCACACTCAGAAAAAAAATTGTTCAAAGTTAAAATTTGAGTAAGAAAATGGTCGGGGTTGAGAACAATAACTAACAGGGGAATGTAATTTTCATAAAACGCACCTATATGTAGTAGTCTTTCCGAAAAATACATACACTATATGTGTTCACGAAGCAACTTTTGATCTGTTGCGCAAAAGAGTCTTTCTACAGTTTTGACAAAAAAATTACTAAAACCTCTTTTTTCATTTAACATTATGTAGGCATTTTATATTAAGCGCAAATAAGATATTGCATTGAAGTTTTTTTGTTTAATAAATAAATTCAATATTTATTTTTTTGTTTAATTTCTTAAAATCGGTTAATAAATATAAAATTGGGGAACTTTCAAAATTTTTTAAAACCAGATGTGTTCTATTTTGGAGTCCACTTAGTCAGCACCTGATGAACCTGGTGGGCCATTCTGTAAAACTTAAGCGTTGATTATGGATGTGTGAAGTTTCATGGCAATCCGATCAGCCAGTAAGAAATGGCTAAATAATTATCCAAAAAATATTTGTGAAACACCCCACTGTGCATTTTTCATGCAATCGCAATTAATTGTTATGGATTTTATTGCTCAAAGTCCATAATTTAAAACCATTTTAAAAGTTATTCGTACTTTGTTCAGGTATAAGAAATTTTAAAGAAAAAAACTTGATTTTTAAGAAATGTTAACTTCGCGATTATTTCAAAAAGCGGAGCTAATATTAAAATATTATGTTCGCATCAGGGATGGCAGGCAATACTGATAAAATACCGTTATCGATTCCAAGCTCTTTAAACTGACTATCGTTATCCCTAGAATACCGTTACCAAAATAATTGAAATACCGTTAAACGTAAAATACCGTTACCAATATAACTAAAATACCGTTACCTAAATAATTAAAATACCGTTCTCGCTAAAATATCGTTACCGAAATAATTAAAATACCGTTAACGAAATAATCTGTCAAAATCAGAAAGAATAATCGCTGTAAATATATATATATTTTCCCAAAGCTGGTCATGTGCGTTGACATTACCTGAATAAATTAAATAACGTTATCCTTAAAATATCGTTACCGAAATAACTGGAAAATTGTTATCCCTAAAATAACGTCAACGAAATAAACTAAACTAGCATTACCGCTAAAATACAGATACCGAAATATGTAAAATACCATTAACGCTATAAAACCGTTACCGAAATAACTTAAATATCGTTCCCCTAAAATACCGTTACCGAAATAAACGAAAATAGCGCTACCCTTAATGATACCCGCATCGAATTGGTTGCCATCCATGGTTCACATTCGTTATCTACGTCTAAAAATCTATTGCAATTGTTAAGGCATATCTCCAATACATTTTTAATGCGTTATTAATAAAAATCTTAAACAGCATTTCAAATCATTATTATCTTAAGACACTTATTTAAAACTACTGGCAACACTGCCTTACTGTGCGGACGTTTTTTATATGGGCTCTGGTTAAATCAATACCAATGTCGGTTAAAACGGTGATCGAAATTAATGATTATTTTCATTTTAATTTATTTCTATTTTACCAAATTATAAATTCTTACTGGAATATTATTTATTTATTATTTAATTTATTTACTATAATTAAAAATTACAATAAATCTTAAGGACTAAGCACTAGCAACTTAGGCTATCGGCTTAATTACTGGAATAAAAATACTCAATTGTAAGACAACGCAACTAAAAAAAATAAATAAACAGCAGTTGTTTCACTCAAGCAAAGTGCTCAAGCAAAATACTCAAGCAAATCTTATTGTGGTATTGCCAGCATCAATAAAAATAAAAAACACCATCAGCTGTGCGGGTGGTTGTTTAAAACCCCTGTAGGAAAAATTAGCAAGATGAATACTGATGAATTGTCATCTACTCCGTCTTTAAGTGTATTTCGAATCACTAAAGTCAAAGAACTAGAAAAAACAATTAAACAAATAAATGAAAGAATCAGAGTGTTGGAAAAATACTGCATTCAACTAAAAGAAGAAAATGATAGTCTGAGAGATTATATAGAACAAAATAATACAAAAAGTTCTGATCCAAATCAGAAGATTCAAAAAGAAAATCAATTTGAAACCGTTGAAGATGAACTATGCGAAGAAAACAGATTGGATAGTTCAAAAACATAAGAAAAAAGTTAATAAAAAGTCAATCAAAAAGACCAATAAAAATGTCGTTAAAAATAAAAATCCTTCAGAAATCGTTAGAAAACTGGTTGAAAAAGAACCCGTAGAGACAACCGTTGAAAACAAAGATCTTTTAAATCCATCAACACCGCCAAATACTGTGCATTTCGAAACAGACGAAGATGAGCTCTGTAAAGAAACTGAATGGATATTACAAAAAAATAGAAAAAAAGCTAATAAAAAAAGAAAAGCTAACTCTTCTCCGGAATGTTTTGAAATAAGCGATCAAAAAGAGGCTACGCTTCAAAAACCAGAGCAAAATAAAATCGATATAGACAGAAAACCTCCTCCTATAGTGGTAACAAGTATAAAAGATTATCAGAAATTTCATTTACAACTAAAGAATATTATAGAAACCCCATTTACAATTAAAATAATACGCTCAGGAACATACAAAATAAATACTTCTGATTCCAATGATTACAGAAATGTAACTAAAGCGTTAACTGAAAGTAAAACTCCGTGGTATAGTTTTGAAGACAAAGGATCAAGGCCAATTAAAGTAATGGTTAAAAATTTACACCACACTTGTGAAGTAAATTCTATTGTAAATGATTTACAATCACAAGGTTTGCAAGCTATTGAAGCATTTAACAAATTCAAATACAAAACAAATGAACCACTTAACATGTTTATAGTATCATTTGAAGCCTCGGAAAATATCAAAAAAATATATGAAATAAGAAGTATTCTTAATACACTAGTTTCAGTTGAGCCAATAAAACACCAAAAGCTAATTCCCCAATGTAAACATTGCGAGGGATTTGGCCACACTAAAAACTATTGCAATAAAACACCAAAATGTGTTAAATGTGCAGGAAAACATAAATCTATAGAATGTAATAATGAACACATGGATCATCCAAAATGCTGCAAGTGTGGTAAAAATCACCCATCAACATACCGTGGTTGCGTCGTCGCTAAAGAACTCCAAAAAATTCGTAATAAAACAATGCAAAAGTATAATAATACAAGCAAATATAAACCTGAAGGTGAGATCAAACATTTTAATAAACCAAATACATCTAAAAAAACTAATTCTTCAGTTAAAAACCCTACATTAGTTAAACCTAATTTATCAACCGATACAGAAAAAGCTTCATACGCAAATGTAAGTAAAGGGGCTAAACCCCCAACAACAAACGAAACAAATGCCCTAACATTACTTTTAAACCAATTAATAAAAAGCGAAAATCTTTACAAATCCATCGAATTACGTTTGGAAAAGCTAGAAGAAAAATTTTTAAATATGCACTAACATGGATAATACTATAAAAATAATGTTATGGAATGCCAACGGGCTATTTAAAAATATACGTGAACTAGAATTTTTATTAAAAAATTAACAGATCTGTCTGTTTGTTATCTGAAACTCTTTGTAATAAAAACTCAATATTTAAAATCCAAGACTTTGATATATACCATAGCATACACCCAAGTAACACTTCTAGAGGTGGTAGTGCTGTGATTATTAGAAAACATATAAAACACCATTTAGAAAAAAGTATCGAAACAGGAATTCCAAGCGTCTACTATTGCTATAGAGGCTAATAAACAAACTCTATTACTAACAGCTTTATACAGCCCGCCAAATATTAAAATTGCATATCAACACTACGAAAATCTCATAAAAAGTTATGGCGAAAATCGTTTTCTTATCGGAGCAGATTTTAATGCTAAACATACCAATTGGGGTTCAAGGCTTACTAATACAAAAGACAGACGATTGCATGAAGCAATACAATTGCATGGATGTGACTATATTTCAACTGGCAAGCCAACATATTGGCCTACTGATATAAATAAAAAACCAGATCTTTTTTTTATTTTATTTTATTAATTAATAATCATATAATTACAAATTATATACTATTACCCTAACCGAGCACTAGCTACTATGGCCTTCGGCGCGTTGTAGCGAAAACAGACCAGTGCCTCTGGTGGGAATCGAACCCACGACCCCCGCACTGATAAGCCAGCACGCTACCAACTAGCCTACCGGGGCGCACATAAAAACCAGATCTAATAGATTTTTTCGTTTTTAAAAAAATTTCCAAATCATATATGCAAATAACTGATGGATTTGACATGAATTCTGACCACTCTCCAGTTATTCTTACACTTTTTGAAAAAGTTATGGAAAAGGAATTTAGCCCATATCTTACAAACCAATTTACTGATTGGCATTACTTTAAAGCTAATTTAGAACAAATGGATATATCTTTTGATGAACCAAATTCTCCTGATGAAATTGACCAACAAGTAATAAATTTAACTGAAATAATACAACAAGCAGCATGGAGAAGTACTCCTGCTTTGTCACACACCACAAAAACCTACAAAATATCCAAAGGAAATTGTGGAATTAATACGAAAAAAAACAAAAACAGCGGAGTCGATGGCAAAAGTCAAGGTCTCCGCTTGAAAAGCGAAAACTTAATCAAATAACCAACGACATTAACCTAAGAATAAAAAGATTTAAAAATCAGCAATTCACTAAAAACATATCAAATTTAACAAACGAAAAAAAATACAGATTACTCGTTATGGAAGTGCACTAAAAATTTAAAAAACACCACAACACATGCAGCACCTATAAAGGACTGTAATAACAAATGGGCAAAAACTGACATTCAGAAAGCAAAGTTATTTGCCGATCACCTACAAAATACATTCTCAACAGATAGTTTATCTGATTATAATGAATTAAATGTAAATGATACTATTGAAATTAATGAAATAGAAATACCAAAAGTCACTCTTTCTGAAGTTGATTTTGTGTTAAAAAAAGAACTGAAATTAAAAAAGTATATAACTTTTAAATTAACGCAAATAATAAATGCATCATTTCGTCTACATCATGTTCCGAGTTATTGGAAAATAGCTCAAATTATAATGATCCCTAAACCCGGTAAACCAGAAAATGAAATTACATCATACAGGCCAATATCTTTGTTACCAATGTTATCAAAAGTATACGAAAAATTAATTATTAAACGTTTAAAAACAATCATCGAAGCTAAAAACATTTGGATTTAGAAACAATCATTCAACAATCGACCAAGTGCATAGAATAACCAACGTCATTGAAAAAGCATTAGAAGAATGGAAAATCTGTTCGGGCCGTTTTCCTAGATGTGTCACAAGCTTTCGATAAAGTCTGGCATAATGGATTACTTCAAAAACTTAAACAAATATTTCCAACAAGTTTCTATAACTTACTGCAATCATATTTACAAAACAGATATTTTAGAATCAAACATGTAAATGAAAGAAAGATAAATGCAGGTATCCCTCAGGGCAGTATTTTAGGCCCCCTTTTGTACCTGTTTTTTATAAGTGATTTACCAACTCATCCACATTGTGTAACGGCTACCTTTGCAGACGATACAGCAATTCTATCGATTGGAAAAACAATAACAGAGTCTTCCCAAAACCTTAAATCTGGTGTAAATAAATTGATTTCATGGTCCAAAAAAATGGCGAATTAAACTTAATAACACAAAGTCTATACATGTAGATTTTACAAACAAAAAAATAAATAGTATACCTATATATATTGATAACAACGAAATTCCCCGTTCTAATAAGGCCAAATACCTGGGTATGACCTTAGATTCGAAACTAAAATGGAATGAACACGTAAAAACAAAAAGAGAAGAGTTAAAAATAAGGTTTCATAAACTAAATTGGCTTATAGGGAGAAGGTCTGTTCTTACAACACATAACAAACTTCTCATATACAATCAAATTTTAAACCCCATCTGGATATATGGCATTCAACTCTGAGGTTGTGCTTCAAAAGGTGTTGTAAACATAATTCAACAGTTCCAAAATAAAATATTGAAAAATGCAGTTAACGCTCCTTGGTACGTACGCAATGCTGACCTCCATCGAGATCTCAAAATTAAAACAGTATCCGAAGTAATTTCTGATATAGCAACCACACATGCAGAGAGACTACGAACTCATGTAAATCCAGAAGCACATAACCTGATTTACACTGCTAACTTAGAAAGAAGATTAAAACATACAAAACCCTCTGATTTAGCAAATCATCAACGCTTAGTTTAAGAAAAACATCTCTTATTTTAGACAAACTGCTTGTTAGCTCTAAGCTAGTTGCAGTAAATGTTTGTATTTTTATGTAAATTATTTTAGTATAATTTTTTTAAAAATAAACATTTAATAAAAAAAAAAAAAACTTATTTAAAACCTTCTGTAAACAAAGGAATTTTAAAGTTGGTTTGACCCTTGTTTAAACCAAGTTTAAGATAACGTTTTTGCTTTTTGCTTTGTGTTTATCTTCATTTTGAACATTATTGTGAAAAAATTTCACTCAATTGAACGAAATTATGATAGGGGTGGTGGGGATGTTTTGAAGGTTCACAATCAAAACTACAGCTCGATATTATGTCACTTATGCGTGTTCCAAAATTCATTGCAATCTGACCACTAAGAAATGGCCGAATTATTTCACAATATCTCATTGTGCGGCACAGGTTTTCAAAAAAAAAAAAAAAATCGACTTCTTCCATTTTAAAACCATTTGTAATAAAACTGGGGAATGTAATGAACGAAAAATCGACAAATCGTTATTTTAAAGGACATCCTACTCCTCACATATGGTGGAGGGTATAATAAAACGTTTATTTCCTGCAGGTCAGAGTGTTAGCTGTAGTTTTACTTTACATGAACATTTTATTAAAAATTTAAAAAAAAACAACATTTTTTTTTTATTTTTGGCCGAAATATATGACAGTGCGTTGTAAATAAATGCACTCATGAATTTCTTTTTTTTTGTTTTTTTTTTTATCGAAAACTATTTCGCTTTGCTTACTTACCTATACAATATGCTGTTGGCGTTTGTTAACAAATTGAATTTGTCCTTGTTTGTTGATAAAGTTGGAAGGTTTTGTTGTGTCGTTTGTTCATAAAAGCCTTCAGTGCCAATGGGAACAAAAGCACCAAAACCCTTATCACTATCACGGGCCACAAAAGCATTGTCATCGTCAGAACCACTATCATTATTATCAGCATCATCATCAGTCTTAAGTGTTGACCAGCTACCAGTATCGTCAATATGATTACTTTTACTATCATGAGTAATGAATTTATTTTGTTTGAGCCCCTTATTGAATTGCTGTGATATATCATTTGTATTCTCATTTTTATCATTATCATTTTTATTATTATTACATTGTTGTTGCCATTTCTCAATTTCTTTTAAACGTTCAGCATGGCGTCTAGGATCATGACGTGATGGAAATTTAAAGGCGCAACAATGAAAGGAATGTGTTAAATATGCTTTTTGTAAATTCTAGAAAATTTAAAATTTAAAATAAAATTTTTATAAAATCTACTTTTTAAAGTATTTTGCAATTGATTTACCTTAAAATAATAAATGGATGGTATTGTTTTCAATGTGTGTGTATTTTCAATACGTAATATTTCAATATCTTGCAAACCCGCCGAGGGTAATCGTACTAAAGATGTACTGGAGAGATCTCTAAAGTGCAAAGAAATGAAAATAAAAACAATAAAATTGACTTAAGTAAACACTAAAGCAAGTGTTGCAAGGAGAAATAATGTGCAGATGTTGTTTTACATGCATATTAGGGTGGATCGAATTAGCAATTTGACGTATTTTCTATTAAGGCACGAGCAATTATAAGCAAATGAATAATATTAATAATTAATATTTGACTTTTGTTGTTGATCTAAAAGTCTTTAATATTCACATATCGCAAATTCTTGTTTTCGAAACTGAAACATTCACACATGTGATGAATATCGAAAACGAAAACGATCAGATTTTCAATGCTTAATATTATACGATTTATATTACAAAAATTCTTTATTATTGTCTAAGCTTAAATGTTTGATTAATGCAAAGCGATGTATAACAAACTCTAGTCCAAGTTTATTTTGAAAAAACGAATTTTTCTAGATTGAAAAACTGATAATTTTCATTTTCGATTTTCATCACACCCCTGATTATATCTATTATAAAGTATAACAAATGAGAATAAAAACATGAGTTTTAGCGCATAAAATTTTAGGTAAAAACAGCGAATTAAAAGTTCAATTTCAGTCAAAATTTTTACCGATTAAAATGTTAATTGTTCTCTCGTTAATATGAAAAATGAAATGAAAAATGAAAATGAATGACTAGAGAAAAAACAAACACACTATAAATAGAAATCGTTCATTCGAACTCAACACACAGAGTAATGTGGGATTTAACGTTACCCAATTTCTTCAACGTGTGAGTTAAATAGATAATATTTACGATTAACACTAAATGGCACGAAGAATGTTGATGAAGACCGTAGTGGGTCAGAAAATGCATTCCATTCATGCTAGTGTCTAATAACTTTTTCTGTGTTTTTTTCTAATAGTCAAAGTAAATTATCATATAAAAATTATAATTTTTCTGTTAATTTAGAGAAAAATTTGTCATGATCTAAAACCGAACAAATAAAATCTCACACATAAATTTATAGATCAACGATAAAATTCACTATTAAATGTTTTTTTGTAAAATAAATTTAAATTTCTAAAAACAATTCACTTTTTAAAAAGTATTGAATTTTGATTATAAATTACAATTTGGTTGAGAAATTATTGTTAACATCGATTTACATCTCATCTCCCTACGCTTTAAATATAAGCAAAATTACTCCAAAGTTCCAAAGTACGAATTCGATCCAATCTAATGAATATATTTAACCAGGGAAAAGGTTATTTCGTCTTAATTTAAAAATTTTTAGTTCTAAAAATTTAAAAAGTTGTTCAAACTCAAACGGGAACTAATTCTAACTTATTCCGATCATGATGTTCTACTTAAAATGTTTTAACTGCAGTAGTCATTGAGTTTTTAACTCATTAATGGCACACCATAACTCATTAATGGCACACCGCTTGACTTTCTTCAACCGAACTTTCCAGATATATCAAATCAAGCTTCAATAAGAAATTTTCGTAATTTGTTTTGCCTTAAAATGCTCTCTAGTGGAAATATTGGCAACCAATATTGAAACTTTTTCAGCATATAAATCCGGTTAAAGGTATTTTTAAAATTAAAATTTTTAATGATTTTGTAAACAAATCTTTATTCAAAGTAAATAAAATATTGATAGCGATTCCTGTTCTCACCTTCACCATTCACCTCAATTTTCGAATGGCATTATATTCCGTGTATTAATTATATGTCCCATTTTGATTTCTGATTTTTCAGTATTTGTTTATTGTAAAGACGATTGGACAATAAAAAATTTATAATTTTGTATTATTTGAGAGAAAATGAGGTTCGAAAACTGAGGTGAATGGTGAAAGTGAGAATAGGAATCGCTACCATTAATTTTTTTAAGTTGACTGATTTTTAAAATTTTTTTTTAAAAAATATCGTGGTTTTTGACCATTTCAAAATATTGTCATATGGCAACGCTGACAATATAATTTTTATAAGTTTAGCAGTACTTTAATAAAAACCATCCTTTTAGAGGAATCCTGATAAAATCCTGTTAGTCCTTGGACTAAAGTAAGGACATATCATTAAAAATAAAGCTTCAATCTTACTTATATTTTATTATAAAGAGTTTTTGGTCAACTTAAATTTTTTTTAGATTTTTGAGAACTATTTTTTTTCCAAAAATAATTAGTTTTTGAAATTTTACGAAATTTTGATTTTGAAGCTTTCTCGCTTCCAAACCGTGGACGGCACACGAAAAATTTGTTCGCAAAATATTTAGCAAATTTAGTTTTCTATCGGATTATATTAATTTAAAAACATAAAACGCTCATTTTACTCATTTGTGGTAAATTTGATGAAGACAGCCTTACCCGGGTTAAGATTTGGCTAAAATCAGAATATATTTTGGAATATTTTAGACTTTGTGTATTTGAAAATTTCTTCGTAAGATCGGTCAGATTTACAAAAATTATTACAATCGATGAACTAATTTCTAGCAGAAAAATATATTTTTATATTTTTTCAACAACATAACAATCAAAAATATAAAATATAAGGCTTTATCGATTTTTAAAAATTATTAGCAAAAATGTTCCATCAAAAAAGGTTACAAACACAAAATTCATATCCAAAAATTGAAAAATGGAAAATTTAAAAAAAAAATATACAATTTTTCTTGCAATGAATACAAACATTGCACTTAATTTTCAAAGAAAATTTGTGGATAAATACTAAAGCTGTGAATATTTATGTAAAAGTCTCCAAAATGAAGATATTCTCTGTTTTTATACCATTTATTTATTGTTCGCACGCTAGATGTTCCAAATATTAAGATATTTCGATAAAATTCACAGCACTAATATATATTATCGCAAGGACAAAACCTATTGATTTTGGATTTAATATGTCTACATTTCAACTTAGTTCCCATATTAACGGTACCTCCCAAAATATTTAGCTTTTATGCTTATCCGTACGATGCAAGACCCAAATATTAAGCTATTTCGATGAAAATCTTTGTTGTAGTACTACCGTAAGGAAAACATATATTTTATATTTTTTATTGCAAGGTAATGTACAACAAGCCCTCATTTTTAACTCAATCATTGTTTAACAATTTTAAATTTTTAAACGGTATTTTAAAGAAAATTACATGGTCTTTCCATATAAGAATATACTTTCTGTATATTATTATTTGGGCAAGTGTTTTTTTCGGCATTTGCCACAAACTGCAGCATTTTGCAATTTTTGCAATTATTTAAACAAAATGCGATTTGTGCTCCACCATGCCATAAAATGCCATCTAAAATTTGAAGATGTTCACTTATTGCAAATTGTAAAGCAGTATTTCCTAAGGTAAGTTTAAGGCCTAGTTTTTGGGATGTCAGTTAAACTTCGTTTAGCTAAACCAACAAACAACAAATTTTGTCCACCAATTCCGATTTTTTTTTTCTAGTTCAGAATTTTGGCCTTACTGGAAAAAAAAATTATTTAAAATCGGTTAAAAATTGTTATGGTACTTTTTATATATATACAAAGTGGATTTTGTTTTTAGTAATGCAAACGGCGAAGGAGGAGGAAACAAAATTCTGTATATACAGAAAAAGTGCCATGACTTTGTAAATTTTCAACCGATTTTAACAAATGAAGGCTAGTTTTAATCAGGAAAATACTATATGAATATTATTTTAAAAGGAAGATTGGAAAAAATTAACCAAAACACAGTCACATCATTCAAACTATTGGTTTTCCTTATCAATATTGAAAAAACATTATCTTCTTCATTATCTTTAATACCAACAACCAAACACTTTCTTTAAAAGTTTTGGAGAAATTATCTCTTGAATAAAATATTTGCAGTTAAAATATAAGTTCTCGTTGCCAATTTTAAAATAATATAAAGATTTTTAAAAGGTTTGGTAACTCTAATAAAATATCAAGATTAGCAACCCAATTTCTGTTGTACAAAGAAATCTATTTTTAGACATTTATATTTAAACTTGAAAGAAAAAAATATTCAATTCAGAAAATTTGAAAATAAAAATTCAAATTGATTTTAGGCTAGAGGTAAATTAGTTAAAATAGTCCAATTGAGAAGTTTGAAAATAAAAATTCAAATTGAGTTTAGGCTAGAGGCGAAGTAGTTGCCTGACAAGCAGAGGTCGCCGGTTCAAGCCCAGTTCACGGAGAAGAATTTTTTAATTTTAAAATAATATAGATTTTTTTATAGTTTTGGTAACTCTAATAAAATATTGAGATTAGCAACCGAATTTCTATTGTACAAACAAATCTATTTTTAGACAAGTATTTAAATTTTAAACTAGAAAATATTCAAGGTTGAAATTTAAAAAAACATATTTAAATTGGTTTTAGGCTAGAGGTACAGTACTTGCCTGATAAACGGAAGATCGCTGGTTCGAGGCCAGTTCGCGGCCTATTTATTAAAAAAATATTTTCTTTTTTATAAAATAAATTTTGTTGAACGCATGTGAATCTATTTATAGAAAAAAAATTCGGTTGCAACTACAAAAAATTCGGATGCAACTACAAAACAGTTTTCTGTGGGTATGTATATAAAATAAGTGCCCTAACTTTGTCAATTTTCAAACAATTTAAATAAATCAAGTCTCATTTTACTCAGGAAAACACTTACTAACACTGTCTCTACATATTTATATTAATACACTGATAATAATCCATGCTAAAAATTCGACAAAAAATGTCAAAACAACGAAATCTTTTGTAAAATGAACAAATTTTCGTTTATTTTACAAAATTTTTTGTTATTTTGACATTTATTTGTATTTTTACGCATGGATTATTATCAGTGTAGTATAAAAAAGGATTTATATTTGGAAAGGCTATTTTAATGTTGTTTTAAATACCGTTTACAAACTCAAAATCGGTTAAGAAATTACTGAGTTACAAATGTTTGAATGCGCCAGTCGCAAAAAATACTCTTTTACAGTTATTTCGAAATTTTTAGGGTAAATTGCAACTTCTCAAACCGGTTTTGTAATACATTCAGATATACTTAGAACCTGCACTATGTCAGTTGAAAAGTGATTGAATTTTTTTTTGTAGCAGCGTAAAAACAAGTAGTCGGATGTTTGACGAATTTCTTTCTGTAAACCAGTGTTATTAGTAGTTTTTTTCTGCTATTTTTACAGTTTTTTTTTTTTCTATGTGTGTAATATACGTAGAGGTTAAATACCGTTTTCAACTTATTTTCATAACAAATATTCATAAGAAACAAAAAAGAAAAAAAAAGAAAAACTTACAGTTCTTGCATACTCATGCCATTGAATGCCTTAGGATGCACTTGTTGTAAATTACGATTTTCTTTTAAAATTCTTAAAAGTTAAAAATAAACATAAAATTTATATACACAAAAAATTATTATTATAGCTTGGAAAGTTATTAAATTTTTATATCATGAATGTTACTTACAATTTAGCTATTTGAGAACCTTGAAATGCAGAATCATCTATGAAACTTATATCATTATTTGCTAAAATTCTGAAAATGAAAGATATGAAAGTAATTTAAGTATTTATTTAAGGGGAATGGAGGGGATACATATAATTTAAATTCTCCATTAACTATGTTAATAGTCATATTACAATGGTTTTTTATAAAAAAAAACTACATTTAAACAATTGGCCAGTCTGGAGTTGTTTGCGTTTCAAACTTTCAATTATTCAGCCTTTCGGTCTTCTTTTTTAAAATGCAAATATTTTAAAATCGACTTTTCTAATAAAGTTCTTGCTTTATGCGAAAGTGCTTTTCAGAATATTTAAAATAAAGTTTTGAAAATACATTCAAGCATTTTATTCAAATTTAAAACAAAATTTTAAGATATATTTTAAAAATTAAAAATTTTTATATAAAATTAAAAATAGCCGATTTTTTTTTTCATTTAAATCGAGGGCCATTATCTTTAAAAGTATGTTCAATATTAAAAATTTCTTTGTATTACTAACAATTATTTTAGTCTATAAGAAGTCGTTCTAACAGTTTAACATAACCCCCCCCCCCCCCCCCACCCGCCCAATAACATAGCTTTATTTGAGTAACGCATTTCCAATTATTTAGCAAGAAACTTAAACACAAACAACACAGTTTAAACATTAGAGCTCGTCAAAAAGTATAAAATTGCATTATTTTAGGAATATCATCATTTTTTAAAATGTGTTTGCATCTATAAAAAATGGTGTTATTGTTATTTTTAAATTCCAACTCCTTCCGCATGAGCGCAGCAGTCAAAATCACGGATTTAGGGTTCATTTTTCTAAAAACCATAACTCATAGTACACTCAAAGTAATTTGCAGCTTAAATTAACTGAAAATGTTATTTAATATATATGATAAATCACTTTAAATAAAGTTCACTTACTTTTCATGTAAATCTAAATAAATCCGCAAGAACAAAATAATAGTAAGTTAAAAATAAATGTTAAAATTTTTACTGCAGATCAGTAAAAATAAATGTTCGATTCAGTTATTTGAAATTATTTCAGTATTTTGTTTTTGTATTATTTTTTTTATTTGTTTAAACTTTTTTAATTTCTTGTTATTATTGAAATAATTTTGTAAAACAAAATATATTTTTTTTTAATTATAAAAATTTATTATAACTGTAACTGAAACCAATAAACTGCAATATTCCCCTTTTTGGAATGTAAACGCGGGAATACGCCCACATACCATATTTTAAAATCCTCCCTTAAGGGGTTAGAGAAGTGATATATTTGCTTGCTTTAACCCCTATGCTGAAATAAATTTTAAATTCCAAATTTCTGACCAAAAGAGTTTGGGCAGGCCGCCAAGGGGGAGGCTTTTACCATTTTTATCAATCCCCGTAAAAATTTCCAAAAATGCGCTCTATTACTTGTGTTATTGAAAATTATGAAAATTCGTTATGTGAGTAATAACGAGTTTTCAAAATTCCGCTTACACAAATGTCTATTCCTTATTAGGAAAAAAAAGTGTCGACTGCTTGGACATTTACAAAAATCACATCAATACAGATGTTTGCTCTATACAGATGATTACCCCTGATAAAGAACCCACATTCCAAACTTTAAGCACCTAGCTTCGGCATTTTGGCAAGCCCGTCCAGAATATACATTTTCAACCTTTTAGTCCTACTTCTCGTGCTAAGGAACCCACATAGCAAATTCTAAGTTCGTCGCTTTGGTGGTTTGGCGTGGCCTCCAAGGTGAGAGGCGTTTAATTACTTTAACCCCAATTTTTAGCACGTTCCTGACCATAAATTCAAAAAGTTTTATATAAGCGAGCTAGTTCATATTCGATGAAACTTATATTTTAATTCTAAAATTTCTGACCGAAGGGACTTAGGCAGTCCGCCAAGGGAAAGACTTTTACCCTTTATGCCAATCCCCGATGAATTTCTAAAATCCGCTCTTTAAATATGTCTACTCCTGTTTAGAAACCAACGTGCCAAATTTCAAGTTCTTATCATTAGCGGTTTGGGCCAAGAAGGAGACTATCCCTTACTGCCGCTCCACGAAGGAATTTAAAAAAATCCGCCATATGAAGGTGTCTACTCCTGATCTGGAACTCACATATCAAATTTCAAGTTCCCTGCTTCGGCGGTTTGGCCAGTATTGAACGCTAATTATAACGAATTTTGGAAAAATAAAAAACACGTAATCACCATATTAACTAGGAAAATGTTTACACCAAGTTTTGCTCAAATCAATACATTATTTTTAAAATATCCCTTTACTAAAATGTAATATTTATTGATTTCGAAATTGTTAACGGGCCACGATATATCGAAAATATTTATAGCATTTTTAGTAGCTCAAAATACTTTTTCATTGTGTGTGTTAAAAAAAATATTTTTATTATTTTTTACAAAATTGATACCTTAATAACTATTTAGCGTTTCGCAATATGTCAAAAATTTCTGTACCATTATTCTCAGTTATTAGTACATTTTTATTGTGTGTGATTAAAAAGTGTTTTTGAAAAACAGAGTTTCCGTCCATTCTATTGACTACACGATGCACCTTAAAAAACGGGAGAAAAGTTTTTTTTTTAAATAATTTTTGACGTAGAAGAAAATGTCAGGTTCACATTTCATATAAATTGCCTTCTTTTTGCCCTCCTAAATTAGCGTTTTTAGTCACCGCGCGTCACTGGAAGGAGGTGAAATTTAAAAAAATAAAACGTAAAAAAGTGATGTATAATAAAATCAAATTTTTGTGAAGAACTCTAATGAAAATCTTAGTTTTTATTTAAAAAACTTTTAAGATCATAATTAAAATGTTAAAAATACAAAACACTAATTATTAAAAAATGTAAGAGAAAATTAAAAAATCTTGTCTGGCTCAACACTAGACGTCGTGCCACACTTTCGACCTAAGCAACAAGATCATCTTCAGCTTCATTCTAAGCCACCACCCACAAACAAACTTAAGGTTTGATAAAAAAATCCAGTTTTTTGATATACCGCTTTTTGGACCGAGGTTTTTGAAAACAATGCATTTTTACGTGGAGAAGTGAATAATATGTGTGCACTAGTAAGACTACGATTTAAGTACACGCAAAGAAAAAACATGGTTGAGGGAACCATATTCGAAGAGCATCATACATTTTTGGATTTATGATTACGACAACCATGTTTCTATGGTTGTGACAACCATACTCTTATCTGCTTTTGTATCATAATATGATAATTAGATTGCCATATTATAGTTCCAAATATATCCCAATATTATCATATTATTTACAGTTATATTAGTTTTTTGTTTTTATATACATCGAGATTATTTTTATGTTATTTTCAATTTATAACGAGCTTTCAACCTCCGTATATTTACAAAAATAAAGCAAATCAAACATATTAGCTAGGTTGATACTAGTATTTCGATCTGGCTAAAGATCTCATCAGAACCCGAAGTTTTAGAAAAGCTAGAGCCTATATAATAGGCAGAACTTTAACAAAAAACCTATTAATAATCAATGTTATATAGTTCTGGAAATTTGTATGAATTATCTTAATATGAGCCCTACGGTATTCTCACAGCATTCTATTGAAGCTGGATTAAAAAGATATGCGTGTTTTTTAATATATTTATTTAATAATTCACATATTTAAATAAACTTCAGTAATCCAATTGCCATTGCGCAGAAGAATAAGCTTTGTGAAATAGTGTGTCAGCTATACAAGTTATATATGTGATTACAGCATAAAGCAAGCATAAAAATATTCATAAGAGTGCAATTTCACAATACATTAATAATGATCAAAACTTGTTTGCAGCAATCATAACAATTGCATTATAACCATAGTATAGTCCTAGTTATCATAGTATGATCATGGACAATAATTTCGTCATCATTTATTACCATATTATGATTATTGCAAACATATTATGATTATTTCGTACTATATATGTATATAGCACGTGCATTTCGTTAAAAAAAAAAAATTTTACATTTTTTTCTTTACCAATAATTTTTGAGTAATTAAAAACAATTAAATAATAAAGCACTTTTTTATAATAAACAATAACTTTATTTAACGGGTGAGCGATAATTGAACTTTTGACTCGACTTCCAGGGCAGACCGAGTTAAAAATACAATTTATTCCTTATTCCACAAAACAAATCACCATTAGAATTACCACCACTACGTTGTTTGTGCGCAACAATAAAACTTTTGCCTAGACCTCCACGGTAGACCGGGTTGAGACTCCAAACTTATTCCTTCTTACACAAAACAGATCACCATTACAATTAACACTACTACGTTCTTTGTCCATTGTTAATGCCTTTTTGCTTAATATTTTTTATTTTGTTGTAGCTGACTGTTTCTCAAAACTTCTTTTCAGAAAATCTCAAACAAGAATGAAACTAAAAGAGCGAAGACGCTCATAAAAAAACCAACTGATAATCTTATAGTTGGTGCACCTCTAATATGACTGCAGTTAGATAGAGGAATATGATAATACATAATATAGTATGATTGTAGACAACACAGTAATACGATAACTGAAAAAAGAGAGAAATTTTTACTAGAACATGATAAAAGCAACCATATTATTGGTGAAATATGATTGATACAATAATAGTTTAATTGAAACAACCATTTATTGCTGTAGGAATCCTAGTTTTGTGGCCGCAATCATATTGCAACCATATTTTTTCTCTGCGTGTAGCTTCAAAACGAGGTATCTCGTAGCTTAAACCGTTACAAAGATGGATCTCGTAGCTTAAGTCGTTACAAACATATGGAATATTATGTACCAATAGTTTTTGAAAATTTTCGAATATTTTTCATAATTTGAAACGCAATATTTCAACATACGCTAGAATTCGCTGTCCTACATTTGGATGAAGTTTTACTTATATGATGTACGTCTTGTATACCAATTTTGGTTGCTTTCAGAAGGGGCGGTAGAAATCGAGTGGTTGATTTTATGTTTTCAGCCTAACAATAAATAATAAACAACAGATTTTAAAATCTTTTTATTAAAACCCTTTATATTTCATATTTGAAGGTAAAAAGTGTTATTCTTGTTTTGAAATAATTTTATGAAATCGTTAATATATCAAACGGCCATTAATTAACGACAAAAATATATGTAGGAAAATATGCTATAGCTAGAATTTAAAAAAAACGTAAACTCATCGTATAAGTTATATGGGATTTAAAAATATTAATCATACGCTACGTAGTACTTTTTTCAATTGCTTTTTTTTACCTTTTACCCAACTTTTTATACGAGAACACACACAGGGGGTACGTTTGTACCTACTAGCTTATTTTGGCTTTTTCTAATGTTTAAATGGTCCAATTTCATTTAATTTCATTTTGAAATGCGTATATTAATATTTTACAAATGATTTAGTTTTTGTTTCTACCTGGTTCAAGAGATATAGGCATAAAAGGTCACGGGCATGGCATAGCCAAATGTTGTGTGTGTTTACGAAGGTGTAGACTTTGGAAGATCGTAGCTCCTGAACCACTGATCGGAATAGGATCAAACCTTTAAAAGATTAGAAATTACTTATATTTCCTAGATCTGAAATCTCTATGCCCTTAGTTAAGCCAATCCTGAGTTACAGCAGTGCAAAGTTGCAAGTGGATACATTTGTACCCGGGTGTGTGTTCTAGGGTAAAGTGGACTTTAGGATTGTAAAAAAATGTTTGTTTGCAATAGAAGGGCCAACAGCCCAATCTAACGATTAAGTTTAAAAAAGTGGTGTAAACAACAATTCCGTTGTTTATTTTTTAATTGGAATATTTAAATACTGAAAGTGAAACACGTTAAGAAATCAGAAAATTATGGTTATTAGAAAAGTTTAACAGATCTGTTAGCAATATATCGAACTTGTCTAAAATTAGCTACAAGATTTTTGAGCTAATTCATATGTTTTATTTGCCAATTCTGATAAATTATATATTTCAAATCCAATTTTGTTATAGACACTAATGTTGTGTTAACTTTTATATTAAAATCTAAAAATATAAGAAATTACATAAAATATACTTACAATTGATCAGTCTTTATTTTCATGGATTTCGATTCAATTCGAGTTATGTGATTATTATCGAGATCTCTAAAAAGAAATAACAAGTAATCATAAATATGAAAAATTCTTTTTTAACACTGACACCTTTAATAAAAATTGTTCAATTTATGTTCTTTTATTAATATTTTATAAAGTTTGGCAAACTTTACTTCCTCTAATGTTAAACCCGTTATGACAAACTTTTAAAAGGATCGGGAGAATAAACAAAAAAAATATTTCATATCTAAACTTTTTGTAAGGCAATTCTGAGGTAAAATTTTGGCGTTTAGTCGACATTTTTTCTAGAATGTTGGTTTTCCAAATAATCAATAATCACAAACCTCGAGCTTGATTATTTGGAAAACCAACATTCTTTTTTATAATTGTAAAATATAGCAATTTTCATTAACAAATTTGGCTAGAAGTTGATACAAAAAAATATGTGGGTTGTTTGTGAAAGGGAGACCCCGGCTGTCTAAAATTGAGCTTGACATACTGAACCGTATAATGGCGAGGTAATGATGGTGTAGTCAATATGGAGTCGCGAGTTGAGATACTAGTTTAAGAGACGCTTAAAACTATGCGAAGAAGTGACAGAAGCGGCTTGAAAATTATCACACGCCGGGTTTTGGGGTCGCTGAACTCGAATCTAGCATTAGATTTTTGAAATCAATATGGCAGATCCAATATGGCAGATGATTTAAAAAAGTTTCGAAATTTTCTTCAAAATTAACACTGAAGAGTTTTTGGGATTGCTAATTACGAATTTCTTATTAGATTTTAAAAATTCAAATTGGCGTATCCAACATGGCGGATGACTTGTTTAAAGTGTGATCGGTTTTGTTGTATATTATTAAAGGTAAAGTCTTGGGTGTAGCTAAATACGAATCTGAAATTGGATTTAGAAAATTCAAAATGGTGGATTAAATTTTTTTTAAGTCATTGGATTTCTATCGAATATGTTTTCGGAAAATTATGAAAATCGCTGACTGCGAATCTGAAATCAGATTTTAAAAATGAAAAAGCGTGAAGCCAGTATGGAGGATTTTTTTTTTTTTTTGTATAGGGATCGTTTTTGTATCAAATATTTTTTTAGAAAGATTTCCAGGTCGCTGAGTACGAATCCTAAAATAACATTGAAATATTTAAAATGGCGGAAATTTAGAAAATCATCGAATTATGGGAAATATTTTTTTTCGAAATGTTTTAAAGGTCGCTGGATACGAATCCGAAATTAGATTTTAAAATTTTAGAATGGCGTACAATTTTTAGGAAAATTTATCAGTGTCTTATCAGATTATCCGTCCCTTTGCATTTTAAAAATCTGATTTAAGATTTGTCTACATATTCAGCGACCTGTAAAACTTGTATATAAAAATATTTCATATAATTCGATGATTTTCTAAACATATTCATCCGCCATATTGGATCCGCCATTTAGAATATTTCAAATTAAAGATTTATACTCAGCGTGGACTTTCCAATAAAATATTTGATAAGAAAACGATCAACATTTGCTCCGCCATAATGAATTTTTAAAATGTGATTTCCAATCCGATAACTTAAAAAAAAAAAATTATCCGCCATATTAAATACGCCAATTTGAGTTTTGAAAATCCAATTTCAGATAAGTATTTAGCTACGCCCAAAACGTTAACTTTAATAATATACAACAAAACCGATCACATTTAAAAAATCATCCGCAATATTTAAGCCATCAGTTTAGAAGTCTAATGTCAGATTCGTAATCAGTGATTTCGAGTTCAAAGACCCCAAAACTTCTCATGTGCCAATTTTCAAGCACATTTCGTCGCTTTTTCAAATATTTTTAATCATCTCTAAAAGTAGTATCTGCACTCGATCCTTCATATTGCCTAAACAATCATTACCTTCATATTGCGCCACTCGGCTTTTGCAGTCATATACAGCTCTGTACGTCAAGGTCAGTTTTGGACAGCCGGGTGTCTCACGTTCACAAAGACCGCCCCATATGTATTGGAACAATTCAGAAAATCCGCTACTTTCCCTTTACTTTTCCATAGCTATTTATGCCATTTTTTATAAATTATATTATTAATTATAATGTTAATTATTATAGAAAAATCACAGAGAAAAATTTAGCTATTTGCCAATTGAAATTCAGTTACTACGACTAAAACTCGGTGATTACGAATTTCAGCACTTTGTCAAGCAAATACTTAAAAAATTGGTTTAATATTAAATTATTATATTTAATTTGTTACTTACATCATTTGTAATATATTTGTGTCAGGCAAATATACTAAATCTGGTATTTTTATTAAACCACTATTTATGATCCGTCTGAAATAAAAATAGAAAAAGGAGCATGACAATTATTACCGACTTTTTTAAAATGTGGTCAATAAGTCAAGTTGCTAAAAATGGCAAGTTGGTGCGTTGACGCTTTATAGAGTCATTTCTTTATGAAGTATTTTTCAAATGCAATTTTTCTCCATATTGTACAAAATTTAAAAGTATGTTAACTCAATATGGAGAAAAAAGTTCAACATATCTAAATAACATCTTAATAAAAATGCTTAAGCTCGTTCGGATGTGCTGCGTACACAATTTCAAAAATGGTTAAAAACGCTATTTTTCGCTTATTACAAATACCGAGAGTAGATATGATTATAGTGGCACTATGCACTGCGACCAGAAATTGGTATTTTGTGCTGCCAGCGAATACACCCTATAGGTTCAGGCTCCCTACGAAGCCAATTATCCTACCAGGTGAACAGTTCCAAACATCCGATGGCGTCACTATTCGATCACCAAAATAACGCACCCTCCTTTCGGAGAGCCTCGGACATTTGCAGAGAACATGCTCAGAGGTCTCGGGTTCCAATTCACAAAACTTGCACGTATCCGTAGAGGATCGTCCCATCTTGTACAATTGATACCTAAGGCCACAGTGTCCTGTGAGGTAACCCGTTACGGTCCTTAGTTCGCCCCTTGTCATAGACAAGAGTTTCCGAGAGTATAAACGTCATGTAAAAGTCATAATTTTGCAGTAATTCAACCTTTAAAAGCCGAAAACAAACTAAAAATAAAATGTGGCTTATCATGTTTTTACCTTCACTGTAGTTAATTTAAAACTACCCAGCAAAATTTTTTAGAACAGATTACCTCTGATCCTGTTCTAGAACAACTTCTGTTACTACCGGTTACATAGAACCGGTTCTACAACAGGTTTCTAGGTGTCACTGTCCCAGATCCAGTACTATAACTGGTTCTAGAACCAGTTTTACTATTTTGCTGGTTTT
Source organism: Delia radicum (assembly GCA_021234595.1). Taxonomy (NCBI): domain Eukaryota; kingdom Metazoa; phylum Arthropoda; class Insecta; order Diptera; family Anthomyiidae; genus Delia; species Delia radicum. Next base: position 92,147,468 of record CM037851.1, on the reverse strand, counting down.
TTTCTATGTTGTTTTGTAAAAATAAATAATATAAACTTAAAAATAAAAAAAAATTTCATTTTGCATTTGAAATATTTGTGTATTTTTTTAATCATATTCAGAAATAAACCAAACTTGTCAAAGATTGGGAAATTAAATAAGTTTAAAATGACACAGATCTTTATTTTGTATATGTCTTAATATTTATTTTATATATGTTCTTGACTAACATTGTACACTACAGTGTACACTTCTTTAAAAAAATTAAAAAATGTGATAAATATATTCATTAGGATATTGGTCATTGAAAAAAAATATAATTATATGCATAAACTGTTCACGAACCGTATAGTGGCGATTTTTCTTACCAAAATCAGATTTTTTCATTAACCTTTAACTCCGAAAAAGGGGTGTTTGGCTTATCTCGTAAACTAACAAAGCTAGAATAGCAACAAATTTAGCACACAGCTTTATCTAATGACCAGAACAAAACCAACTAAAATCATTTTTGGTTATTCGAATGTTTTAGTGGTCAAAATGGGTTGAGAAGTTACAAAAAATCGATTTTCGGACTCATTTTTTAGCGGGTAGGAGGGGCAGGGGGAAATGTGTAAACTAAACTTTTCATTTATAATTTAAGGACCCAAAACAAGAATCAGAACTCAAAATAGAAATATATGCACAAACAAAAAGTCGGTAGTGAAAAGGTTAAAATAACGATTTGTTTCGTTCATTTGAAATTTTGATCCTAATTTTGACCCATTAAAATCATGTGATTGCGTTAAGTTTTTGAAAAAGTTTTGAACCCAATTTCTACCCATTAAAATCCTGTGATTGCCCAAAATCCAAGACAAGTGGATCTTAAATTTTTGTTTTAGAAAAACAAAATTAATGTTGTTCTTCTGCTTTTTTAAGCAAACTACAAAAAGTACTGCATTCCAGTTAACATTGCTTTATCTAGTTATTTAAAATTTTTAAACAAACAACCACAAACGCATTAATTTTCAAATGTTTGTGTCTATTGATCAAATACTCCACAAACAAAAACAATATAACGCTTGCTTAAAAAAAAAAAAATAGATGCATAAAAAGAAAATTTTTACAAACTAAATTTTAATAAATAAATAAAATATTCTGTTTTATAACAGAATTTAAATCTTTTTACTTAAATATTAATTATTTTATTTCTTTTTTTCAACCCTTTCATAGTTTTATACTAATTTGTGTAAATTTTTCAAAACTTTCAATTTAAAACAACTACATACAACTTGATTTCACTACAAATCAAGTGTACAACTCCTTAACGGCAAAATGCAGTTGTTTTAACTGTCATTTACAGTTGCATTTATTTAGATAAATTTCCTGAGTATAGGAATATTTTTATGTTTTTCTATATATTATATTTTCTTAACTGAAATAGGTGAAGTTTTTAAAAATGTTCAAATTTTAAAAATGTTCTTTGAATAATAAATGTTGTTGTTACTATATCTTACTTACATGATTTTAATTGTATCAGATATACCTTGAAACACATCCTTTGACAAATATGTCAATTTGGGAGCATGTGAAATGTAGCTGGAAAAAATTAAAACAAAGACAAAGATAAAAAAAAGAGTGAGAATACTACAAAAAGCATTTAAATCTATATACTAATTGCTGAAATGTAAGAGGAACTGCATTACAATTTTCTCATACATTTTGCAAAGAGTTTTTATAGTGAATTGAAAGATACATTTTGTTTATAAAGAACGTCGTGTGTTGAAAACCGTTGGAAAACTTAAATATTTTACACGAAAAAAAAATTTTTGTAGATTTTCCAAGAGATTTGCTATTAAAAAAAATATTTTTTTATTTGGATACATATTTTTATTAAATATATTTTTCTATAGTTTTTGAATTTTTTATTTCATACATGCGACTATTGTTTTTTTTTTATTGTATTTAGGACCCCTACAACCGAAAATCGTATCAAGCATCTCATATGGTATGATCACTCACATGGTATGATCCACGGTTTGATGACGTAGATCATACCATACTTTGTTACAAATTTAATAAGTTCTTTAATTTTTCTTCGAGTGCTATTCGATTATTTTTCACATATTTATGTACCAAGAGGCGTTACGCAGAGATCTATAGTAAGGCCACTCTTATTTTCAATGTATTTCACTAGTTGTTGATCAAATCGGTCCTTCTTTGGACGAAACGCCAATATAAGGCCCCCAAATGTAGTTGGTATTTATTTAAGTATTTTTTATAAATCCACGTAATATCAGGCCAAATCGATATTTAAAGGCAATTATTGACACAAATTGAAATAAAAATTTCAGAACTAGATACTCTTTGTTTTATTGGGGATTTTTGAATTTTATTCATCGTCTTTTGAGACAGTGTGCAATTAATACTATAATTAATATGCACATATTTTTCAATTGTTTGAGATAGGCGTGGTAGAGAAGATTAAGCATACTTTTCTAAAAATCATAACTACATTGTAAATTTTTTATTGAATTAGACTGCGCAGTTTCTGGTAACACAACCTTCATCAGTAACCCTTTTGACAATACTGTAATTATTTGTTATGGTTTTTATTGTTTGATTGCATCTATATGAAATGTTTATTTATTAAATGCAATCCTGACCGTGGCTTGAACCTGCTTTCTTTGCCACATGCACTTCGCACTACACTTAGACAGAAGCTCTAACCAATTGATCTAAGTAAGGTCGATTTTTGCTGTGGCTTAAAACCAGTTTCAATTACACGGGGTAGATTTTACATTTAATTGTAATTGCAGAAGATAGCTAAGACAAACACCACAACAATTCACAATTGTTAGAAAATCATATGTAATCTAATTTCCACTATTTCCCACATTTTGTGAGTTGGCGCAACTATGATGTATTTTTTGTACATACGGTAGTTTGGCTATTCACGTAGTTAGTTTGGCTATTCACGTATTAGTGTACATGCCGGATTAACAATTCGTTCCAAGCAATGTTAACATTAGCAATTGGACTGGCAGCCCTGTCAAATAAAAAAAAACTTTAAGATTTAAAACTGTTGGCTAAACTTTTAAGACGAAAAGTATTAACAATTAACATCGCCGATTTTAAGTGCTTAGTTGATATATATAAAAGGTGTTGTTTATAGAGGCATGGAACTTGGAAATGGAATAAACCAAAGATGAATTTTTTAAATTGACTTGAAATTTACTTAATTCGAAAGATAATTTTCTGGCATTATAATTTAAATATGACTTCTGGCATATGACCGCCATGGCTGGCTCGGAGGTTGTCTAATCTGGAGGTCCAATTTTCGATGACTTTAACGTGGCAAATGTTTGTCCTCCAAGTGGTCAATCGTTTAGGGCTTATCGGCGTAGACTAGCGAGTTCACATATCCCCACAGAAAATAGTCCAGCGGCGTCTTGGAGGCCAATTCACGGGTCCGAATCGTAAAACTATGCAGTTATCAAACGTTTACTTCAATTGTGGCACGAGCTGTGTGACATGTTGCGTCGTCTTGTTGAAACCACAGCTCCTGCACATCATGGTTATTCAATTGATGAAAAAGTCAGTAATCATGGCTCTATAGCGGTCACCATCGACTGTAACATTCTGACCAGCATCGTTTTTAAAGAATGATGATTCCAAAAGCCCATTAAGTTAGTTTTTCTGGATGTAACGGTGTCTCAACATACACTTGAGGATTATCATCACTCCAAATACGGCAGCTTTGTTAATTGACGTATTCATTTAACCAAAAGTGAGGTTCATCGCTAAGCAAAATTCAGAAGTAGTGCGCCATAGGTATTTCGAACAGAACCATGATTTTTAGTGTATTCAGGCGTCAGTGTATTCATGTTGAAATGCGGCACTCCCTCTAGCGCTGATCCCCACAAGATTTTTTTCATCTTCTCTTATATTTATTTACAATTAGTGTTTTCTGTTCGTAATAGTTACATTCAAATTATGATCTCAAACGAAAAAAATTAAAAAAAAAAGTTTTTTTATTTTTTTAATGCGTATTATAAAATTTGCACTTATAAAATCAGCAATATACTTTTTTTAGCAAAGATTTTGGTTGATTTTAGCAAAATAAACTGTTATTTGCATTCTACTAAATTTGAGGTAAACATTGCAATACACAGGGAAACACGAAAAAATATAACAATATACGGACACCACTACGTGATAAAAAACCACAAAAAATAGACCCGTGTCTCCCAGTTTTGCTCAAAGTTATGCACTTTTTATTATGGGCCCCTAAAGATTTGGGGCCTCGGTGTCATTTTTGCTAAAAAGTGATCATTTTCTCAGGCTCATATCTTGCAAACCGTTCGGAAGCTCTTGTCATAAAGAACAAAAATTTTGAACATATAGAATCAAAAAACTTCATCTTCAAGATTAACATCGCAAAAAACTTAAATAAATTCGATTTTTTTTGCCTTTTTTCCCCTGTTCATATCCATAGGTAGCAAACCGTTTAAAATTAAAGAAAACAATCAAATAATCAAACAAAACAAAGAATGTTGATGAAAGCCGTTGCGGGCTAGAAAGTTAACTCCATTCATGCAGGTGTCAAATAACTTTTTTTCTAAGTGTTTTTTCTGTTAATTAAAGTAAATTATCACAAATAAAATTATAATTTTTCTGTTAAAATGAAAAAATATTCATGATCTTTAACCGAACTAACCAACAACTCACGAAAACAATCAACTACAAAAATGTACCTAAGATCTCAATAAACAACTCACGCGATCACGCACCGACCACCGATATATTAAATTTTTGTTAATATTAAAGTTTTTGTTTGCTATTTTGAGTCTAGAAATATTTAGCAAAAGTTTTTGCTAATTTTACAGAGTAAGGTTTTAATTTTAATTACAAAAAATTCACATCGAATTTAACTTAAATTTTGTAAAGTTAACAGATTTATTTTTGCTGTTCTTATTTTATTAATATTTAGCAAATAAATATGCTAAATTTAGCAGTTTTTCTGCAAGGTAATTTTTTAATAATTTTTAGTAGCTTTTCCTGCTATTTTTGCAGGTTTAATTTTATGAGTGGAAATATAGCATCTAGATTTTATTTGTTAGACAAATATATTGGATTTTTAAAAATTGGACGTGCATATTTTTTTTTTTTTTATTTTTAGTGCATATTTTTGGATTTTTAGTGCATATTATTTGTTTTTTTATGCATATTTCGATTTAAATGTATACCTTAAGAGTATATTTTGGATTCTTTGCTGCACATTTTAAGAGCATATTTTCCTTTTTTTTTTTGTTGTATGAAATTCTTTGCCCTTCTCATAACATTGTTAATAATATAGTTTTTTATTTTATTTATATTACAATTTGAAAAACTAGTTATTAAAACTAGTTTTTCAAATTGTAATATTTGTTCCCTGAAGAGTCATACAATATGAAGACGAAATATTGGAAATAAATAATTAATAAATAAATGATCTTAAGCTCGTTTAAACTAAAAAGCATAAAATAAAAGAAGATCGAAGAAAACTTATGGCCTGTTCCTCGATCTCGAACGAAAACCTAGTCGAACGATAGCTAGTCACTCGAATTCAAATCAATTTGGGTTTCTCTATTTCGAAAGCTATCGTTTATGCACGTTTTTAATTTTCATAAATTTGATAAAAATGCTAAAAGTGCTTCACTTTGAAGTGCCATAACTTTTTAAATGTATATCGCATGTTATATATTTAAACGATATTTGGAATATGCACTTGTCCGCTTTATAACTGGAGGTTTTTAACAAAATTATTGTTAAAAAAGTACACACGTAACGCAAATGCATTTTACAAAACTTTCTTCTCCTACGATTTTCAAAAAAAATACAGTTTACTAAAATATGGAATCTTACCTAAATATACAAATACTGATTTTTATGGGACAAACATGCCTTCTATTTGTAATGATTTTTTAAACAAAGTTTATTCTTTTATTCTAAAATATGGAAATATTTTTATACATTTTTGTATCGTTTTTTAAAATATTGTTTTGTATTTGTATTTTTTCTAATGAATTTTGCATCTTGTACAATTGATACCTAAGGCCACAGTGTCCCGTGAGGTAACCCGTCACTGCCCTTAGTTCGCCCCTCGTCATAGACAAGAGTTTCCGCGACCTCCCCCCAGAGAGAGATATAAACAACCTCGCCTGTCGCTGCCCAGGCGATCTGGCCCCAAACTCCGACTCCCTCCATCTTCTGAGCCTCTCTCTGACATACCCATTGGGTACGCCACAGAAGGGTTCAGGGCCAATGAATTGAAATGTCCCATAAAAATCAGTATTTGTATATTTAGCTAATATTCCATATTTTAGTAAGCTGTATTTTTTTTTTTTTTTTTTTTTGAAAATCGTAGTGTGAGAAAGTTTTGAAAAATGCATTAGAAATCTGCATTTGCAAGTATGCATTTTTTTAGCAATCATTTTGTTTAAAAAATCCATTGATATAGTAGGCAAGTGCATCTTTCAAATATCGTTTAAATTAATAACATGCGATATAATATTAAAAAGTTATGGCCCTTCAAAGTGAAGTACTTTTAGCATTTTTTTTTTGATATTTATGAGAACTAAAAACGTGCATAAAATCACAAATGGGACCATAGAGTATTCACGTACAAAAAATAAACAAAATCAGAGGAGCCGTGTTCAGATTTTTTGCGTTTGCTCATGGAATGAATGATATATTTTTTTTTGAAAATATTTTGTTACTCGAAATCAGTGTTGCCATGTATTTTTTTCAAAAAACTGAAAAAACTGTTTTTTTTTTTAAATAAAAAACAGTAGAAAAAAACAGTTAATATGTGCATTTTGAGTTCAATTGCATTTTATTTAAACATAAAACAACATAAAAAACATTAAACAAATATTTTTTGTTGTAGACTAACTTTTAATTATACTAACAAAAAAAAAAATTTTTAAAATTTATGTTATTATAGATCACAAGTTGTGCTCTGTTATAAAACTACATTTTAATTAACAATAGGAATAATATGTTTTTTTTCTGTGTACTTGTTTAAAGTAAAAAAAAAATATAATATAAAAAAAACATATTTATATTTATATTAATTATTTAACATATAGCAAAAAATATCTACAAAACCATAAAAAACAAAATAATTCATCACATTTTTAGATCTTACTTAGAGGCCATTTAAACGACGCAATTTTTGCATGCAACGTTGCGTGCAATTATTGTTTGTAGGCAAGCGGGGTAGAGAAGCAAGCGGGGGGTAGCAAAAATTGCACGGTTTTCGTTTTTCAAGATATTTTTGACATTTCTTTTTGCTATCGTTCGTATTCTTGTTAATTGGCTTTATTCGTATTCGGCTTCTCAAGTGTTGTGTATCGAAAATATTTGGTAAAATAAAAAATAAATAATGTAGAATAAAGACCTATTTATATATTACTTTAAATTATATTATTTTATATTATATATATTATTTAATTATATTATTTTAAATTATTACGAATAAATTAAATTTGAACGAATGAACAATTAAAGAAGATTGGCAAAATAAACATCAAAAAAATTGCATGCAAAAACTTCTCGTTTAAATGTTCATGATTTTTAGAATCACCTTTAAAAGAGAATTCAAAAATTCCCTGCAATTCATTTATTCGTTTAAATGGCCTCTTAATTACATAAAAATATCAGTTATACATTTTTTGATTAAATTTGATTTTCATTCCGTTTGATTCCACAAAATTTTAACACAAACAACTGCTAAAAAACGAATTGAAACTTACTACACAGTTGCATTCAATGTGTAGTATTATTTTTTATTGAAACATTTTGTGCAACTTTTGTATTAAATTTATAAATTCAAGTAAAAGAAATTAAATCGACCAGGTAAACTGTAAAAACTGGAAAAAAGGCTGAAATTAAACAAAAACTGTTTTTTTCATGAAAAACTGGAAAACTGATACGGCCCCTAAAAAACTGGAAAAAAACAGTTAAAACTGGCAATATGGTAACACTGCTCGAAATGAAAAAAGCAAGTGACTGGTTTTGACATTTACGTTCGCACTGTGGACAACTTACTCGAAATATAGAAACCAAATTTTGTATGAAAACTTTTACGTTTTCATTCGACTTGTTCTGAAAGTCATCGTTCGCATAGAAATTTGGTTAGAGAAACCCAAATCAATTTTCTTTCCCTTAGAAAGCGAAAGAAAGCATTCTTTCGAAATCGAGAAACAGGCCATTAACATTTTTAAAATAGTTTTTTATTTGTTTAATAAATACTTACATGGTACGTAATAACTTTAAACTAGCAAATGCACCATTTTGTATTCTCTCAAGATATTTAAGGTCAGTCAATACTCTATAAATAAATATGAAAAAAAGAAACAAAGTAATTTTAATTATAAACCCTTAATGGTGTCCCTTATTAAATGAATTGACGATTTTTTATGCTAACGCCTAACAGTTTTTTTACAATTTTAAATGTGTGATGAAAAAAAATAAATTTAAAAATGTGCATGTATGTATGTAAATTTGGGGTAGAGTGGTAATAGGGGTGAAGTAATAATTTCTTATGTTTCAGTCCGTTTCTAACCAATGGGTCTTGATATTTGAAAATAAATCAATACATTTAATACATACTTACAGAGTGATAAACCCACATATTGCTCAGATATTTAGTAGAGGACAAAAAATTAGTGCTTAGTAATGAATTTTTTTTATTTTTAAGGTAACATTTAGGGGTTAAAAAGTGGTGTCAAAAATGCTACATCACCAAACAAATTACCGAAAAGCCTTTTTTTACTATATTTTAAATCATAAAAAAATCTGAAATGCCTGTTTGTTAAATTTTTTATGCTGGTTTCCTTAAGAGACCTTCAAAGTTTACAATAATATTTAAAAATGTTATTGTCAATAATATACGAAGAATTTCATATCAAAACCGATATGCATTGAACCCAACCGTCTCAGATTTTGATAAAATTTTGCATACAGCTTCATTTTACCTATACAAACACAACCTCATCTTTAGAAATTGCATTTTTGAAAATATGTGGGCGTGGCAAAGTACGAATTTTTGAAAAATGACGATAATATGTACTTTTAAGCTGTAATTACTACAGAATGGCTGAACCGATTTCAAAGATCTTGGTACCATTAGAAAGGTATTTAAATAAGTTTTCAAAAACATATACTAAAAAAATAAAACTTTAAACTAGGAAAACTCTTCAAAGGCCAAGTGTTTTTTTCCAAAAAAAAAATTTTTTAGAAGAGCCTATTTAATATATATAACATATCTAAAAACTAAAATGACGTTTTTTCTTTTTTTTTAATTTTTTTAAGTAAATGCATCTCTTGTCAACTTCCTCATATTTTGATATCATTGTGTGAGAAAAAAGAATAAAGTAGCTATACTTTGAAAGTTATACATATTTTTTGTAATTCTAATATATAAGAACAAGAATCGTATTATCAAATTTTTCAAACACCCCCAAAATATGGACTTACCCTTGGTACATTGTTTTTTTATATATATTTAATATATAATTTTGCGCAGCTCATACTGTTGACTTTCGGTATATTTGCTAACTTTTACTGAAGTTTCATCTAAAACTATAAAAGAATGGAAGCTTTGAGGTCCTGTAAAAAATTTAAAAAAATTAAAAAAAAAAACGCCATTTTAGTTTTTAGATATGTTTTGGAAAAAACACTTGGCCTTTGAAGTGTGTTCGTAGTTTAAAGTTTTATTTTTCCAAAAAAAATTGCAGTGTAATAGAGTTAACAGTGTATGTTTTTGAATTCTGACTTATATACCTTTCTAAAGCCACCAATATCATGGAAATCGCTTAAGCCATTCCGTAGTAATCGGTGCTTAAAAGTACCTATTACCGTCATTTTTCAAAAATTTCGATACCTTGCCACCCCAAAAATTTTCGAAAATGTATTTTTTTAAAAATGAGGTTGTGTTTGTATAGGTAAAATGTAGCTGTATGCAACATTTTATCAACATCTGAGAGGGTCGGGTTCAAAATGTGCCTTTTTTAAAGGTTTTGATATGAAATTGATCACACATATTTTTTACAAAATTTATGGGTTCGGTACATAAATATCGCAATTATATAAAATTGCAAAATTTTCAGGATTGTGTTTGTTTTAAACATTTTGTATAAAATTTGAAGTTTTAACTATTAAAATTATTGGCTAAAATAAAAGTATTTATGCCAGGAGTGCCATATAAAAACTTAAAAAATGGTGCAAAATTGTGAATTCTCAAAACTGTTGGTTTTCAATTGCCGCTGAAAAACTACTAAAATCGAGTTTCAATTAAAATATTTGTTAATTCAAATAAAAGTTTTTATTTAATTCTGTTCTAGTAATTGTAGTATCAATTAAAGGAATTTGTAACTATTTATTTGATTTAGTTTAATTAAAATTTTTAATTGTATGTATTAAAAATTTAATCGAAAATAGTTTTTAATTTAAAATTGCACAAATTTCTCAAAAAAAGTATGAAAAAGCGCTAGGAAGTAGCCAAAATTAAATAAATGCCTACATTTTAAAAGGTTTTTAAAATTTAAAAAAGCCGAAATTACAAAAATAAAACTTATATAAAAAAAAACTCTTAAAATGAAATTTGCTTAAAAAACGTTGTAAATTTTTTCAATTATGATGATTTATTATAATTTTACCGATTTTGTTCCAATGTTAACTATTTTTTATTTTTTTATATCTTTTTTTTAGTTAACTCTTTTCTAATTTTTTCATATTGGTCCATTTTTTTAAATTTTGGAACCTTTTTCAGTTTGTTGTGATTATGGGTTAGAACACTGGAAATGTTTTGTGCAGGAAATTATTTTTCAATTAAACATTAATAGAGTGTATTTTTTTTTTGTATTAATTTATAACGAGATTTGTTTACAAAAATAAAGCAAAGTTTATATATATATATATAAGCCAGATTGATACATGTTTTTCGATCTGACTAAAGATCTCATGAGAAAGATCTTTGAGTTTGAAATCAAATAAAAAGTTTTAATTGCAATTTTTTCTGTGAAACAATAAAATATTTAAAATATCTTAGCTCTTTAAGAAAGAGTATTGTGTTTGAATTTTAAAGCCAAATGTCTCCTCTAGGGGGCGCGAAATTGTAAATGTTTTACAAAAAATTTAATTCTTTTATTAAATTCAACTGGAAATTGTTTGCACAAAAATTAAACAATTCATAAATTAAGGGACACCTTAATACACATACTAAACACTTATTTATATTAGTTTCAAAGTATATTTAATTAGTGGTTTCATAACTTACATATCCAATAACGATGCATTGTAAACTTTTAAACCAGTAGTGCGTAAAAGTGGTAAACTTGCAGAAGCAATTGTAAGCCTTTGTAATGGCACGGTTAAAGTTTGTGGTACACGTGTTAAAGCTTCACCCTCGCACCGACACTCAACTTCATCCTGTTATAATAATAAATGAAAATATTAATTATAAAAATATTCTATTTATATATGATATTAGTACCAAGGAAATTATATTATAGGATGGATAATACGTTTCAAACACAACATCAAACAAAACATGTCGTTACCCCGGGGTTAAAAGCGTACGATGCAGAAAACAAAAGACATCATAGTTTCGATGAATAAACAGTAAATCTTTCACCAAACTTACCACAAAAAGCTTTTACATATAATTGACATAAGTAAGGGAATATACCCTAATATGGCACTACATCTTTTATTTTTGATATATAAAAAAACTAAGTGAAGCATTCGAAACTTTTTCAAAAGTTTAAAAATTAAACTTGATGACAATTGATAGGTTGGACATATTCATGCAACAACACAAAAAAGAAGAAATTTCCACTTTAGCGAACAAGCCACAATTGGGAGCATTCCCTTCATATTAATTAATACTGTATCGTTTTTCTGTGCATCCTACGCCTTTATAATCGGGGTAATTAAATGTTTTATTTGATGTTGTGCTTTAAACGAATTGTAACTCCTATAATATAATCTTCTTGTTAGTACAGCAACGAAGAAATTCTTAAGGAGTGATAGTACATTTTTTATAAAACAATTTTTTTTTTTATATAAAATAGCAGAAAAGGCTACGAAAAATTCGTTTAAAGTTATGTTAAAAACTGCTAAAATTAGTAGATATTTTTGCTAAATACTAGTAAAAAATTAACAGTAAAAATAAAAATCTTAAATTTAAAAAAGTTAGTTGTATTCAAATAAACTTTTAGTTAATTGAAAATAGCAAATTTTTTTGCTGAATATTTGTAAAAGAAACATATATAAAGTAATGCAAATGTGTTACCCATAAGTATTAATTTTAATCATTATTTTATATATAAAGTAATGATCTCAACATAATTCTTTCTTTTTTTCTCTCTTTTCAGACTCACTATTTTTTTAACTCTAATAAGTACATATATAAGTACTTATTTTTGATGTTTTGTTAGCTGGAAAGTAATGACATTTTGTGCAAGCAAGTCATTTATGTTTTTATCTATCAAATATAACATATTGTGATAGCTAATATGGTAGAGCACCTGACTGACAACCTGGAGTCCCAATTTCGAATCACTGTGGGCACATTTAAAAAAAAAATTTTAATAAAAAAAAAATTTTTATAAAATTTGTTTTTTGAAAAATTTATTTTTAGACTCCATAGTTTTGTCCATAGTAAGCATATAGGTAACCACATATTCTTTGATTTTTCGCAAGGTGTTTAGTAATGATATTGATGCGTATTTAATGTAACGCACTGTATTATTACTCCTATTATCATATATTCCTTAATTCTAGTTCTTAGTTAAGTACCGTTAGAATAAGTAAAGACTTAAAATAAATAAATTATTATTTTTAGTCTGCCTTTAACTACACTCGTGTTTAATTGATTCTCGGACACTACATTTGGCGACGAAGATAAAAGTGAAAAAAAAAAAAAATTAAAATACATGTGCCAAAGTCAAGGTGATACAACTTCTTGGAAAAAAATTGTGTAATTGTTGTTTAAGTAAACTTTTAAAATAAAGTTATTAACATGACGACAGAAACACCAATTGCGTTAGTTGGAACAATTGAAGCATATAATATTGGTGACGATTTTAATTTATATAAAAATCGATTAAATCATTTATTATCTTTAAATAAAATTAAAAACGATTCGGACAAAACTTCTTTCCTTATAAGCCTCGGTGGATCGGAGTTATATAAAACTCTGTGTTCAATTTTGTCACCAAAAACCGAAAGTGACTTTACGTATGATGCTATTATCAAAAAGTTATCATTACATTTTACACCACAGAAAAATGTTATAGTTGAATGCTTTAAGTTCTTCAAAAGAGAACAACAATTGTCTGAAACTGTTTCAGATTACATTGTCGAATTAAAGCAGTTGTCCCAGGAGTGTGAATTCGGAGTATTTCTGGACAAGGCGCTACTCATCAAGTTTGTGTGTGGGTTACATAATGAAAACATACAAAACCGACTGCTAAATGATAGTAGTTTGTCATCATTTGAAAAAGCATGTCAACTTGCATTGTCTTTAGACATGAATCAAAATCACGTGGAGATGTTAAGAAGTAACACAGTGCATAAATTGAATTATGAAAATCCTTCCAGTTCTGGAAATTACAAAAAACAGAATCAACAACAGCGCGACAAAGGTATGGAGAGAAGCAAAAGTGAACGTCAGCTAAGTCAAAGAAGACGAGATAACAACAATGGGGTAGTATGCTTTTACTGCAACAGAAGGGGTCACCTTGAACGAAATTGCTGGGCGAAGCAGAATGATGAAAAGGGGAATAAAAGAAATAACAACAAAGATCGTAAGAATAAAAAAAATTATAGAGTTTATAATGTTGATTATAGTAGTGATAGTGATAATGATTATTTAAATAATTTAAAGAATTTATTTTCATGCAATTATAATAAGAGTTTATTAGTTACAACTAAAATAGAAAATATAAATGTCGAAATGGAAATTGATTCTGGAGCCGTAGTTTCGGTAATGCATATTTCTGTTTATAATAAATATCTTAAGCATATTGAAATGCAAAATTATAGAAAACCACTTAAAGTTGTTACGGGTGATCGTGTAAATGTTGTTGGTTCAGTCTGTGTTACCGTAGAATTTAATGGTCTTAAACTAAAATTGGATCTATGTATCGTTGATGCGAACGAAAATTTTACACCTTTAATGGGTAGAAATTGGCTGGATGCGTTTGTACCAGATTGGCGAAATAGGATTTTAAATATAAACATTATGAGTCCTTCAGTAAAGTTCAACTTTGATAAATATAGGACGTTATTTTCGAAATCTAATTGTTCAACAATAAAAGAATATACAGCTGAAATTGCATTAAAAGACGAGTCGTATCCTATATTTTCTAAAGCATATTCTGTACCTTACGGCTTAAGAAATAAAGTTGAAGACGAATTAGATAAAATGTGTAGGGATGGTGTAATAATTCCAGTAAGTAGAAGTAGTTGGGCTAGTCCAATTGTAATTGCTAATAAAGGAGACGGGTCGATAAGAATTTGTGTAGATTGTCGTAAGACGGTTAATCGTTTTGTTGAAATGGAACACTATGTCATACCCCGTGTGGATGATATACTTGCTAGCTTAGCCGGATGGAAAATTTTTTGTAAATTAGATTTAACGGGTGCTTACCTTCAAGTAGGAGTAACCAAGCGGTCACAAGAGCTTTTAACGATTAACACACATCGTGGGTTATTTCAATATACGCGCCTCATTTATGGGTTAAAAACAGCCCCACAGTTGTTTACAAAAATTATTTGTGAAATCCTAAAAGGTTTGGATAAAACGTTAGTTTATTTTGATGACATATTGATTGGTGGTAAAGATCTAATAGAGTGTGAAACTAATTTGAAAAATGCCCTTGATAGATTATTGGAATTTAATGTCAAAGTAAATTTTGACAAATGTAATTTTTTTGAACAAGAGATTGACTATTTGGGATATACTATAAATAATCGTGGCATTGTTCCATCTGCAACAAAAATTCAGGCAGTAATAAATGCCCCATCACCAACAAACAAAAGCCAGTTGAGGTCATACCTTGGTATGATAAACTATTATAATCACTGTATTCCAAATTTGTCATCAGAATTACATTTATTACACGATTTAACCAAAAATAACGTTAAATGGGTATGGTCTGAAAAACATCAATATATTTTTGAGAAAAGTAAATCTCTTTTGACTGACATTAATGTTTTAACCCATTATGACCCATCCAAACCAATAATAATCTCATGTGATGCCAGCCCGTATGGTGTTGGTGGTATTTTATCGCACGTAATTAATGGCAAGGAACACCCTGTAATGTTCGTCTCAAGCACACTTAAACCTGCAGAACGCAATTATTCTCAATTGCATAAAGAAGCTCTTGCTATTGTTTTTGCAATACGTAAATTCCACAAATATATTTATGGATTACCTTTTATAATCGAAAGTGATCACCAACCGTTAAGAGAAATATTTTCTGACAAGAAGAGTTTACCATCCGTAACATCAAATAGATTGCAGAGATGGTCAATATTTCTCTCTTCGTATAATTACACCATTCGTTATAAAAAGGGATCAAAAATGTGTCACGCAGATGCTCTATCGAGGTTGCCATTACCTGAAGAAACTGAAGAGGAAGATGATAGTATAAACATTTTCCAGTTAGTAAGTGATTTTCCAATCGACATTAATGATGTTCGACGAGAACTTGAAAATGATTATGAACTTAGTAAAATTTATGAATTTGTGATGTCCGGGTGGCCTAAAAACATTCCAGAGAATTTTCAAAAATACTACAATAAGCGTATATCGTTTGCTACAGAAAATAAATGCTTATATTATGGTGATCGAATTGTAATACCAGAATCTTTACACTCTAAAGTTCTCGAGTTATTACATAACAGCCACATCGGAATTGTAAGAATGAAGGCTTTGGCAAGGACGTATGTCTGGTGGCTGGGTATTGATAATGATGTTGAAAATTATGTAAAGTCTTGTAGTATATGTAGTGCAAATCAAAATGTTTCAAAACCTATATTAACAGAATGGCCTGAACCTAAATACCCATTTGAAAGAATACATTTAGATTTTTGCAAAATTGAAAAGGTTACTATTCTGGTAATAGTCGACACATTTTCAAAGTGGATAGATGCAAAAATCCTTAAAACTACAACTGCGAACAGCCTTATAGAAGTTCTAAGATCGTTTTTCGCTATATTTGGATTACCACGACAAATTGTAAGTGACAACGGTCCACCCTTTGGATCAAAAGAGTTCGAAAATTTTTGTGAACATAATGGTATTAAGTGTTTGAAATCACCCGCATACCATCCGCAAAGCAATGGTAGCGCAGAAAGAGCCGTACAAACAGTAAAAAGTAGTTTGAAAAAATATTTATTAGATCCAAAATATAGACAAAAATCATGGGATTTTAAGATTAATAATTTCTTGTTAAAATATAGAACCACACCAACAACAGTTACAGGTACCGCACCATCAAATTTAATATTTTGTTATAAACCTAAAACGCTATTAGACAAATTGAATCCGAAGCAAAGTGAAATAAATAAACAAAATATTTATAGGAAGAGAAGAAAAGTCGATAATATAAGTAACAAAGAAGATATTAATTGTAAAGGATCTAAAATTTTAGAATATAAAGAAAATGAAATTGTATTATATAGGAATATTTTAAATAATTATTGTAAATGGATTCAGGCTAAAATTGTAAAGAGATTGAGTAAAGTAAGATATTGCATTGATATAAATGGCAAAAAGAGAGTCGCTCATATTAATCAACTAAAGAAATTTTTTGGTAGACTTGTAAGAGTTAATAAAATATTATGACATATTGTAAAGGAGATAGGAAACGTAGAAGAAGTATGGACACGCCTTGTGAGATCGAATTAAGGCGGTCAAAAAGAATCAAAAAGCATAAAGAAGAAAACAATAATTTGTAAACAGTCATCATTGTTAATAATTAGTTTTGTTATTTTGTTACTACTTGTATGTATATTAGTTATTGTAAAATTTACACATACTATGTGTATATTATAATGTTGTTATTATCAATTATATATATTGGAAC
The DNA here is from genome assembly GCA_021234595.1 of Delia radicum. Taxonomy (NCBI): domain Eukaryota; kingdom Metazoa; phylum Arthropoda; class Insecta; order Diptera; family Anthomyiidae; genus Delia; species Delia radicum. The sequence continues at coordinate 92,130,363 of CM037851.1, read as the reverse complement.
ATTATTTAAATTGGGGAGGAAATGATGCGTATTTAATGTAACGCACTGTATTATTACTCCTATTATCATATATTCCTTAATTCTAGTTCTTAGTTAAGTACCGTTAGAATAAGTAAAGACTTAAAATAAATAAATTATTATTTTTAGTCTGCCTTTAACTACACTCGTGTTTAATTGATTCTCGGACACTACAGATATGACATTCTTTTGTGAGACATTCCCATATAAAATAATGAGATTTATAATGACAATTGTAAGTAATTGCCATCTCTTAATAATGGGAAGTACTTACAATTGTTATTACAATTCTCATTGTTTTCGACGCGACATATCGGGACTAAGCACCGTACGGAAAATAGAAAAATAAGTGGTTACCTATATACTTACTAGTATAATGAGTCTTCAAATAAATTTTCAAAAAAACTAAATTTAATAAAAAAAAAATATTATTATTATTGGAAATTTTTTTAATAAAATGTGCCAACACGGGATTCGAACCCGTGCATCCAGGTTGTTAGTCAACCGCTCCATCATCTAAGATATCTCGACGTGTTATACTTGATAGATAAAAACATAAATGACTTGTCACTACTTTCCTACTTACAAAAACTCAAAAATATGTATTTATATATGTCCTTACTATAGTTGGAAAAATAATGATTTTAAAAATAGATTTTAAAAAAATGTTTAGATCATTACTTTATATTTAAAATAATAATAATAATAAAAATAAGTACTTATGAGTATCGTATTATCTTTTGTATTAAATTGATTTCAAAATTAGCTAGTTATTAGTAAGTCCTTATTATTTGTGTTAAAATAATGCGGAGAGTAAGCTGGTGTCATGACTGGTAGTGTGAAAAGTAGTGTGAAAAGTACTGACGTGTCATTGCCGTTTCTACACTGGGACTGGGTTTGTAAAAAAAATAAAAAATAACAAAATTTCGATTCTTTGTCTACTAATATTTAGCGGATTAATTTGTAACTTTCAATTAACTAAAACTTAGCTCAAATACAACAAATTTTTGTAGATTCAATAAAAATAAAATATTGTTCACGTCCATCGTCTGGTTTAAAAAAAAAAATTTGTATTCACTGGAAGCCTAGAGCTGAATTTGTCCCTAAATATACCAATTTCCATGCAATTTTTAGAGATACCTTAACATTTTTTCTAATAACTTGTTAACCACTGAACCGATTTTGTTAATTTTTTTACAAAAATGATCCGAAAGATGTTCATTAATCTCTTTAAAACTGAACCACACCGCTTGTGTGTTCGAGCAGAATTTTGAATCATCGAGTATATTAAAGGACTAAATTTTTAAAAGACATTTGTATAATTTTTATTAGCGAAAAGTTATAAACAACATTTTTTTAAAAATAGCAATAATTCTAACCCTTTATTTGACACCCAGATTGTCATCCTTAAATGACTACAAGAGCTTTAATACTTTTTGAAAAAATTAAAAATTTAAAGATCTTTTATAAGGAATTTTGACGTGATGGCGAAAAAGTAATAATGCAGTTTAACAATATGTAGTCTCTAGTTTCTCGTACATATTGATTTTTTATGTGTGAGAAAAAAAATTGTTGCAGGTTGTTATATATGTTCCCACATCATTAATTTTTTCCATGCGCATAAGATATAATTATATATTGTTATATATAATCCCATACATACTTATTCATATGCACCAATCTTTTTTTTTTTAATTTTATGCTAAATTATATATTTCTTGAGATTTAAGTAGATCCAATTAAATCTCAAAATATCTTACTATATGCACCAAAAGTTACTTATCTTTTTGGATCTAATTAGATCCAATTAGATAACATGTGATTTTTAGGATCTATCAGGATCTTAAATTTCATAATATTGGATCCTCCAATTTTGGGATCATTTTTGATCTAATTTAATCCAAAAATATGTTTGAAGGATATAATTGGATAATACTGGATACCCCAATTTTTAGATTATATACAATAAGATTAAATATCGATCTTTTTTAAATGGAATATGATTTTATATTTGAGATATAATTTTTTTTTACGTCAATTTGTTTATCTCATTATTTCTTGAACAACTGATCATACAGCTCAGACGTCTTCGGAAGATGGACTCATCTCTGTCTTAGCTTTCGATTTATGCAATATAGAATGTTTTTGTTGCACTTTTTTTAAATTATGTAGTTGCCTAGTATTTCAAAATTATAACGTCATTTTAAGAAAAATATTAAAAATAAACGGTAAAAATAAATCTATATTAAAACATGCATTTTCTGTGATTTTATTCCAAAATCGGTATTGATAGAAATTTTTTCATAAATTCAACCAAATTAAAATAAGAGACACAAAATTTGTTTGGTTTTATTGTTTTATAATGTATGTATGTATGTATGTATGTATGTATGTAACTGTATGTATGTAACTATACATGAAAGTGCATACACTCAGGGAACTTCTGCTTAAAAAATGTGTAGTTGTTTGGGTTGTAATACAGTTTCTTTATTTTTAATGTAAATGTCAGTAAATTCAACCAAATTAAAATAAGAGACACAAAATTTGTTTGGTTTTATTGTTTTATAATGTATGTATGTATGTAACTGTATGTATGTAACTATACATGAAAGTGCATACACTCAGGGAACTGCTGCTTTAAAAATTTGTAGTTGTTTGGGTTGTAATACAGTTTCTTTATTTTTAATGTAAATGTCAGTCATTTGTAGAACAAATTAAATTTTTTACTAACCCTGTACTTCATAAAAAAAACAAACCACATAAAATTACTATTTATGATTTTACATTAATTTTCTACAGTAGTTTTTTGTTTAATTTAAAAAAATAAAAAACATAAATGTTTGTTTATTTTTTGCTACCATGTGGTTCATTTTTACTACAATTGTTAGTAATTTTTTGAACATTTAAAAACAAATGACAATGTTAGTTGAATTTACTGTAATGTAAGTCGTCCTTTCTTTAAATGAAATTTCATTTGTTTTCAATTACATTTGCAGTGGTCTTTACCTACATCGTATTCTTAGTGTACGATCACATATAAAGCCATATCAATTATATATGATGAGATAAAAAATATCAACTTATATATAACATAAAGTATAAAGAACTATGATGATATATAGCGCTATATTAAACATTCCCCTAAAACTAAGTACGAGATTTAAATATATTTTTACATTTTGCCACATATATAAATATATAAACTTTTCTCGTCGGGAATTAAGACTAATATATTCCTTAGCGGATATAAATATTTGTCCTTCTTTACTTACATGTCATGTTATCGCCAGTCAAAACACAGATATTTTCAGAACGGTATTGTTTTCACCACTCAAGGGATAGATAATTTCAGATTTCGGTTCTATTTTCGCTAGTTACGGACAGTTTCTCAAACATAAATCAGAGAACATTCTGAAAATTAGTGTTATTATTTCTTTAGAGCACATGTCAAAGCTTTAAATTATAGTCCCTGTTATAAGGAAATTCTAAAATATGTCTAATTTAACAATATAATGAGTTAAAATCTCCATTATTTGTTTTAATATCTAACCTAAATGTAATTATTATAAGAGATTTCCTCTTTATGGTCTTTTATTTTTTTCAAATCGTAATCAAATTCTATGGAAATATAAACTGTAATTACCATCAACAGCTGCAATAGAGTTTAATTAAATAAAAATGTTAATTGAGTATAGTTTTACATTGTACACTCACAATAATAAATGCTTAAAAATACAAAATTATTTTTTAAAATTTTTGTATTTTAAGCATTTTTTTTACCTCATGTCTTCCGATTTTCTATATATGAAAAATATATTTTTTGTATTGAGCCTAAAAGATATCTCTATATTCAGTTTTTAAAATTCTAAATTTTTTACGGTTTTAAATTTCAAAAAATTTCGAAAAAAAGCCAAAAGTAAGTCATTTTTAAGAGCTCTGTAAAAGTTGTTATCAAATTTCTCTAATTCAAAAGCATTTGATTTCTACAGTTTTCCTCTTTCATGCAATCACAAAATACGCATTTAAAAAAATGCATTTTTAAAGCACTTTTAAAATTGTTCATGCTCTTCCTAATATTTTTAATATGCGTCGGTAGAATTTTAACATTTTTATATAAAACTAAATTTTGCTTCTCTGTGACGCTAACATTCCCTGAAGAAGAAACCCAATACGGAGACGAAATATTGGAAATAAATAATTATAATTTATAAATAAAGGATCGTAAGCCTGTTTAAAATAAGAAGAATTAAATAAAAAAGATCAAAGAGAACTTAATATTTTTGAACTTTTTTTATAACCAACGATTTTTTGGGTCCCAGCGCATTTACTAACTAACATATTTTATACAAAATAATACGGTTATAAAGAACACCGTAAATAGCGAACTTTTTATATAATGAACTAATTTTTTTGGACCCTTTTACGAGTTTTTACACAAATTTTCACGCTTATAACGAACACATAAAAAATCGAGATTATAAAATGAAAATTTTGCTGCAAATCTTAAAAGTTTTAGCTTTTTAATTACAAATTTACTTAACAGAAATAAAAACTGTATGTAACGTCATTTAATATAAGAATTGTTTTATAATTACGAACAATAATGTTAAAATAAGGTGATTTTAAGAAAATATCCCGAAATTTTAATAATTTTTTGGAAAAGCATTACCTTGCTTATAGCGAAGTTCGCTTATAACGAACTAAATCGTCTGCTCCCCTCAAGTTCGTTATAACGGTATTGCACTGTATATATTTCTTTGTAGGCAACTAATATCGGTTTCATAATGTCAAAGCGATATCATGCAGAGAGGATGTAGCATAAAATAAACACAATTAAATTCCTATTAAATTGAAAGTTTTCTTTAAAAAACTAAAAAACGATTTTCTTTCTCAGGTTTAGAAAAACTTTTTCGTAGAAAAAAAACCCAGATTATCCGAAGACTTTTTTCTATTAAAACGCTTTTGTAATATTGGTATGTTTTTAAAAAAAATAAACCTTCCGATCTTGAGGATTTTCCTACAGGCAGACATTTTCTACAGGAAAAATTTCGCTGAATCTAAGACTGTGTATAATTGGTCAAAAAAAAAAATCCGATGTTTGACATAAAAAAAGATCTTATGGTGTAATTATTTTTCTATGGCAAAGTGCATAGAATCTAATTATTTTTCAATAGGAAAACGTGCTTAGAATCTAAGATATTTTCCAAAGAGCAATGTCCTCAGAATGTGAAATTTGTAATAGGCTTAAATATTTTATTTTTTTTCTTTTTTTTTTTGGGTCAGTATATCGTATGTGTTGTATATCTTTTTTTTTTGCAAAATAACACACAATTATTGAAAAAAAACGTATTTCCAGTGTAAATTTACACATTTTGTATGTATTTAACATTAAAATTGAATTTGAGGTTGTAACTGCAATTTTAAAGACACGCAGTGTAAAATTTTAAAAAATTTGCATTTATCATCATTTTCAACCGACGATAATTTTAAGAAAGAATAAAATATCTTAAAAATTCAAAAACTGCAAAAAAGGTAAAAGTAATGCTTCCAGGTGTCGTTAAAATTATTATAAAAAATATATTTACAGAAAGATGAAAAATCGGAGCATTTATATCAAAAACTACACTTTTCCCGTTATCAATTTAGTGATCGAACGCCTGACTTCGGAGAGTGATTCTGAAACCAGATTTGGATTCAGCGTACCTTACAACTTTTTAAAAGTATAACTTAGTTCGAGTGTCATATAGTTTTTGACCTGAATCGTTAGGTGTAAAAAGTACTTGCATGCATTCACGAGTGCTCCCTGTTGTATATTAAATACTTTTCAGATCCTATGAATCGATTTTATTATCGTCTTATAATAGGTACAATACATGTAAAATGCCGTTAGTTATTTTGTTTACAGTCATTTTTAGCAAAATTTCTGTTAGTTTTTGTTCTTAAGTTATTAATAACTAACATTTTTATCGAAATCACAGTCGCTGCCGTTTCAATTACATTTGCAGTTGTTTTAAATGAAATTAGTAGGTCGTGCCTACATCATTCCCAATGTGTATATCTATTTTATACAGCAATTCACTTAGGTTTGTTAAAAGGCTAAATGTTTTCACAAGGCAGGTATTCCGACCCGGACCTGCAGATCTTAATGTTGAATGTGTTCTAGAAGAGAGAAATCTAATGGAAATGTCTTTTTGTCTAGATGCCCAATCTCATGTTTATGTTTTACTAAAAATAAGAGTCTCAAAATGGCTTCTCGCCGATCTTAATAAAATTTGGATTTGTGATAGAGCGGAAAAAAGCGGAACGCATTTGTTTTAGGTCCCCAATCTTATGTACATGGGTTAACTGGTTTAAAAAATACCCAGTTTTTTGTTTTTTTTTTCAGTTTATTTTGCATTGTTCCAAAGAAAATTTTGACAAATTAGGTACCAAATGAAAGAATTTTTGTAGACACATGGCCGATAACTTACAAGTAGTTTAATTGTTAAAATAAATGTTTCTTAAGTTACACAAAGTGACATTGTTTTAGGAATTACACCGTGCTACAGTATGGAAACTAGAAACCATATATATAGTTAAACTGCGTTTTTAGTTGTTCGCCATCACGTAAAAATTTCTTTAAAAATACTTTAAAATTTAAATTTTTCAAAAAAATATTAAAATTCTTGTACTTAAGAAATGACTGTAATAAAAGGTGAAAACATCTGCTTTAAAATATTGATTAGAATTTCGTAGGATTCAAGTTTTCAAAGGACATTTACCATACCAATATTTTTTAAAAACAGCAAAGACTCTCACCTTTCATTTGACATCTATATTGGCATCTTGAAATGAGTACAAGAATTTTACTGCTTCTTGAGACTTTAAAGTCCTTTTAAAAGAAATTTTAAAGTGGTGACGAAAAATTGAAAACGCATGTGGTTAACTGCATGTGGTTTTTAGTTTCTCGTGGCTATTGATTTTTCCATGTGTGAAAAAAAATTTAAATTTTGTTTCATTGTGTTATAGTTGATTTAAATAAAATATTATGTATCTACCAAAGTTTTCAATTTATTTTTGATCAATGGTGATAATCTTTTAACTTCGAGCTCATATATTAGTTCTCATTTAGTGCGAAAACTAGGTTATATGAATGTTTGATGTTTTGCATGGGATTGTCACTTCTTTAAAACGTGTTCTGATGATGGGAAACTAGAAATAGATCTATTAACACATTCCTGAAGGTGGTAAATTAATAAATTTGAAAACAAAAACTCTATAGATTATTTGTTAGGACAATATTATAATAAAGAAATATAGAGTATGGCCTCGAACTTGAATAATTTTCATTTTTATCGTTAACCCCATATTTTAACATTTAAACGAAAGATTGGGCCTCTAAAAAAAAGAAGTGGCAATTATTTTTTTCTATTCTATCACATATCGGGAGACTCCTTGTAAGTGGTGTCAGAAATTGCCCCATTTTTAGATTTATCGAATTATTTTGTTCTATTTTAAAGCAACTATAGCCAAACTTAGTATCAAATGAACATTTTCCCTTCCATTTTAAATAATTCACAAATATGGACAATATGGGTACAGCAAATGAGCAACAGCTTTTGTTTTTAACCCATTGTACAAATAATTCAAATATTCGTAAATTTTAGACATGTTTTCATGCAAAAACTTATTAATTTTTGACCAAACTTTTTAACCCTTAAACGTTAAATTGACCAGATAAAAAAATAAGTGTTCAATTTTTGTTTGCTCCTCTACAGCACATTTAAAGTTCAATAAAATCTGTGGGTTCGGGTCAATAGGCCTCCCTTGTCAGTGTTGACTTTAATATTTATAAAAGCCATAAAAACACCATTATTAATATTTCAAAGATAATGTTGCGTAAGAGTTTTAAGACTTATTTGCAATATTAAATTTAATAGTTTGAGTTTAAACAAATTATTTTGCATCTGTAAACTACTTACAAGGAACCTACACAGTGGTGAATCAGCTGTTTTTAATGAAACTTGGATATGTTGTTGAGGAAAAAAATATTAGACACGTATTTTTTCTAGGTGCGCAATCGCACGTTTAGGGGTTGAAGAAGAGGGCCAAAAATTATATTAAAACATTTGTAAAATCTAAGAAATAAGATTTTTTGTACGCAGTATTATTTTTTTCCAAGCATAGATTTCGTACGAATTTTTAGACAAAACTTGGTAGAAAGATATATTGGTTTCCCAGTATGCATTTTCAGTAAATTCTTTAGCCTAATCCTGCCCTCGGGTAGGGGTATAATTAATTCAAATTGAAACTTTAAAGCTTAGTACAGACTTAAAGGGTTAATATATCTTTAAAAATTTAATTTCTATGTATTAACAAGTCAAATAAATATGTATTAAAAAATTTAAAAAAATTTTGATTATTGTTTTTGCACTATTTTTAAGAATTTTTTTAAAAATGTTGGGTTTTTTAGACAGTTTTTTTAAGTTGTTTTAACAACTCTGAAAAGAACTTGATTCGATCAGTAATATTTTTTTAAAAAAGTACACCATTAACGACATTTTTTTAATTTTCTAAATGTCTTTATCGATACCTATAAATCACGTTTATTACGCCGCTCTTCCTTAAATTTTTAAATATTTTTTTTTTTTAAGTGCTTGAATAAAGCAGAAAAATATTTATTTTTTTAATCATTATAAATCATATTTTTTTAAAATAATATTTTTAATCTAAATTTGAAGCCAATTCTTTACACTTTAGTACGCGTTTTAATACGTTCTTGTATCGTCTTCTCTCAAAAGTTATAGACTCTTAAAAATTTAAGTGTCTTAAAAGACAAGTTGGTTAGAAATGGGGTAAAGTACTTGAGAAAACAAAGCTTTTGATAGCCATATTGCTTATAATGTGGGCCCAGGGTTGCTATTTTTTTAAAATATTTAAAATATGGGTTATTACAGTCGTGTTAAAGCGAAAGATTGAAAAAAGGATCGATAAAATTAAATAAGCATTATTATATGTAAATTTGAACTTAAACCAACAAAAACTTTATACAAATGTGGTATTCGAAAAAATGTTAATAACAAAAATGTTAGGCTACGCAGGAACATGTTTTATATACCATTAGATGCACCTTTAAAATACCTTTCACTTGATACCCAATTTTCTTTAATAACTTATATAAGAAATATATTAAAAAAATATCAAATTGAGTTATTTATAACAACACATTGTAACCGCTAAACTTGAGATTGCATACTTTAACTAAAAGTCGTTTCTAATATTTTGTCTTTTCTCTACAGCATATTCAAGTATCATTCAAATCTGAGGATTCACCACTGTGTAGTTTCCTTTTCATTGTAAGGAGTTTCATTCAATTATAAGATTTCTCGGTATTCTAAAACTAATTAAGGATTTTCTCTTATATTTATAATAGAAATTTATGCAGTAAAAACATGGTTATTGCCAGACCAAGTAAACACATGTATATATGAGGAATACCAAAAATGTTCGACATCAGCTAAACTGACTTTATTTATCTCTTTTTTTTATAAACGATGGATACTCAGTTAGATCAAAATCAACGGACCACCGCCGGCAAGGCACTTTAACAGGTGGTCCAAGTGTTGGTAACAAGCAGACATGGGCAATGTCAATTACATTTCACAATCATTCACTTGTGAAATTTTTCTATATTAGTTAAAATTTCAGACCTACGCTCACATTTGTGGGCTTAAACGTTTCTTTGGAAAATTTTCAATTCTGTCAATACCAGACATGGGATATAATACCAATATCTGCGTATTTAATTACAGGCCAATTACTTGGGTGTAATTGAGTAATTGCCCTGTAATAAAATACCCACATGTTTTTACTAATCAACATGTTTGGTATTAAAAATTTTACAAATTTTTCAAGGAAGCGAATGTGAGCGTATGTCTGATATTATTAAAGATATGGAAAATTTCGCAAGTGAACGATTGTGAAATGTTATTGACGTAGCCCAAGTCTGAAGCAGATATGGGCGATATCAATTACGTTTCAGAATCATTCACTTGTGAAAATATTTTATATCATTAATAATAATCAGACCCACGCTCGTACTCGTGGGCTTACACGCTTCCTTGTAAAATGTTCCATTTTTTCAATAGCTACATGGGACATAATACCAGTATTTGTGTGTTTAAAAACATGCCAACTACTTTTTAACATCTAATTACATCTAATTGGGTGTAATTGTGTAATTGCCCTGTAATTAAATACCCTGATGCTTTTACTAATCCCCATTTTTTGGTATTACAAATTTTACAAATTTTCCTTGTAGGCGGTTAAGCTCACGGTTAAGCTAACATGAGCGTAGGTCAGAAATTATTTGTGACATTGAAAATTTTCACAAGTGAATTATTGTGAAATGTAGTTGACGTCGCACATGTCTGGCAACAATTGCTTTCAAAATCCCAAAATGATAACATCATTAGAGAAAAGGTTCGTCTGATCAAAAAGTGTTGGACAAACACTAGGGAAACAAAATTTTCAACATTGGCAACATTTTGGTACCCTGGGCGCCAGATTGGAAGCCGACAGATCCACCCACTGAGCTAACGATTCATGTAATACTTGATAGCTTAAAATCTAAGTGATAACTGCTGCGTAACAGTTGGCTGCTCACCAAACCTTATGCAGCACTGGCAGAAAATTTGGTGTAGTCAACTTGCCACCGTTGGGAAAACAAAAAACAAAGTTGGTCGTAAAAGAGTTGGTCGTATAAGAAAAAAAATCATAAAAAATATGTACCAGTTTCTGACTGGGTACCCGATTAAAAATAATGGATATGATGCTTTATATAATCTTTATACAGTTTTTTTCTAGAAGTGGGCCCACTCATAGAAATAAACCTGTAAAAATGGCTGACAAAGCTACTAAAACTTAGTTAAAAATTACATTGCAGAAAAACTGCTAAATTTAGCAGATTTTGTTTGGTAAATATTAATAAATAAGAACACAAATCTGTTAACTTTTCAAA